>CM034152.1:196133927-196707891 GCA_019776745.2 Taxus chinensis | reverse complement strand
GCGATGTGATCGTTCCTCCCTTTTCCAACAGATGTCTGTGTTTTTTCTGCTCTGCCTCATATTCCGCTGCGTATCTGACATGCATGCACTCCTTTTCAGTTTTCCACCTATGTGTTTTGATTTTCTGGCCATCCGCCCCTGTTACTGTTAAATATTGTTTTCCACAATGTTTTTCTATAGTGTCCAGCTTCAGTTGCATTTTTTGTTGCTTTCCCAATTTCCACGTACATATTGTACATGTACATTCACATGGGATTTCTTCAGAATTAGATGATACAACAGGTTCAATAAATGGAAATTTAGCTGCCCAATCAAACTTGTATGTCCTGCCAATGGTCCACATATTCTTGTTTGTTTTCAATGCTTTACTTTTTTGAGTAGAATTTGTAGCAATATCGCAATCACCTGGTTTCCTCTTTCTTGGACCAGAGTTTGATTTTGATTTCTGTCTTCCATTTTGCTGAGTGTTTGTATCTGTGATATCTAGCTGCACTTCTGGTTGCACCCCAACAGGAACAATATCTTCAAGATCTGGCATATTATCGTAGGTTTCATTTGTTTGACTGTGATACTGTGCAGAATGCATGTCCACCTCAATAATACCTTCCACACAGTCAGTATTCTGATTGTTTTTGGTGGGATGTATATGATTGGTATTTACACTATCTGTACCCGCAGAGTTTCCAAAATACTTGAAGAGTGATTTCTGAGATTTCTTACTTACTTTTAGGTTATTCGTATTCTTTGAGCTGGCACCTTCCATTATTCTAAAAAGAGTCCTGCGTCAGCAAAAGAACCAAGAAGCGACTCTGTCCAGTCTCTGAGGTCTTTTCGCGCGTGAACTGTCTGAGGTCGCGCGTCAACAATACCCGAGTCAACCCTTTCTCAGTCGCGCGTCCACCCTTCCTCTGTCGCGCGTCACTTCGTAGCCCAAGTCGCGCGTCAGTATAGCTCTTGTCGCGCGTCCGTACAGCTCGGGTCGCGCGTCAGTACATATCTTGTCGCGCGTCAGTTCAGCTCTTGTCGCGCGTCAGTACAGCTCTTGTCGCGCGTCAGTACAGCTCTTGTCGCGCGTCAGTACAGATCTTGTCACGCGTCAATATTGCCCTTGTCGCGCGTCAACACTGCATTTGTCGCGCGTCAACTGTAATATGAATCTCTGGTGCTCAAGGGTATGCGAGTTCAAATTTCACAGTATTGGTAATTTAGTAAGCTACTTGAGGTATACTACCCGGCGAATCACATAGGTTTTTATAGGAGATGTTTTCAAATGAAGGCGAAGCCGACCCCCCAAAAAAAATATACTATATATTTTAGGTGAACAGGACACCGACCCACTCCGAAAAATTCGCCTTTTCAAATTTTCCTAAAATGAAATTTTCGCCATATTACGAATATTCGCCGCTAAAATTATCCCTGGTAGTGGTGCTCCCGCAACATCACACGGAGTTGGCTAGATAACCCCTCCAGGTATTGTGACATTGAGTTTATATGCAACATTGGCGACATAGGTGAGGTACTATGAGAATATTGTGACTCATAAGCTAACTCACATGCAAAGATACATAGATTATCTAGCATTACAGTGAATAAGAGGGGGTGGCATAGGACCATCAGGGAGTACTACAAGTATGGTGCATCCACCATGAGATGCGGGCCACTATGGATGTGTCTAGGCTCAAGTATTGATCCAAACACCTACCCCAGAAGGGGAAGGCTTAAGGTTGTCAGATGTAAATTTTACTGATTTTGATGATGTATCTTTAAGACAAGACCCTTAGAGGCCTGTGACATATGATGTATCGATGTATTTTGGACTAGTGATATATATGATGATTTTGGATGTTGACTAAAATATCCCCAATAGATATTTTTCCCAAATCTGATGTTTTATGACTTGCAATTAATAAAATATGTTTTTTGGAAACTACGACAAGCAAACTAGGGCAAATCAGAATTTATTCTAAGAAATGTGACTAGGGTTTGGTATTGAATCCCATGCAAATGACACTCAAAAATTTATCTCTTTATCACAATTGATTGCCACAATTTTTAGAAGCCATAATATATAAAAATCAGAATTTATTGCAGCCAAATTAACTTAGAAATCAGATCTGAAATCTGATTATAAAATAATATGAAACTTGGGTCTTTTAATTCAAAAAAATTGTTATATATTAGACAATGAATTTAAGATCTAAATACCTCAAAAATAATGCCCAAACATTCCAAAGGTGAGTCGATCCATTAGAGAAAACACTGCTGCAATTTTACTCTCCAAAATGCCTTCAAATACACTATTGGAAATCACAACTGGAAATGACTAAAAATATGATTACAATTAATGGGAATTTCTGAGTGAAAAACCCTCTCAACTCTTGGGGTTTTCATCCACAAGAGATTGAATTCACAAGGGGGTTCATCCTTGGATTTTTTAATGCCAAAGTTGAAGCTTCATGCAAGAGAAAATGTCATAAAATATTTATGGATACCTCTACACAAGTTGACCTCTCCTTATAAAGGAGAAATGGCACCCAAAGTGACCCTTGAACTTCCAATGAAAGTGACATTTTAACTTCCAAATTAAAATGACATTTAGACTTCCAATGAAAGTGACCTTTGGACTTCCAAATCACATTTTCCCTATAAATACATTTAAAATTAATTGTATTTTTACATTTGCACTTTCCTAACGTTTATTTTAATATTAAGCTTTATTACTTTATTATATGTGCATTTTATAATTTTATATCTTAATATTTGCACTATATAATAAAATAAATAAAACTTAGCCACCCTTGACTCACCCTTTGGCCGGCGGGTAGAAAAAAATGGGCCAAAGGTCTTTGATATGAACTATCCGAAAAGAGGGACATTATAGTCCTCCCTTCCCTGGATTGTTTGCCCCTAAGCAATCACAAGTAGAAAATATGCATCATCATCAATTCTTGGATCCCAAAGTAGCCTAATCTTTTTGTATGGCTTCACATGCAATATACCTAATTGCTTAAAGGATTTATAAAATAAATTATGGAACTTACTTGTCAAATTTTCCACATTCCTCCTCATGTATGCCCCAAATTTTTCGTATTCTTCATCCTGTACTTGTTGTCCCATGCTGAAATGTAGTGAAAAATCTTCATATTGGTCTTCATTAGGTGATTCCTTATCCACAACTATCATAGACATGGTTGTGATTTGATGGAGTAGCGTGCATTTGAGTGATTTCATAGCAACGTGTTTCCCTTCATGTTGGAAACTCAACTCCATAGCTTGAAAATATTGGGTCCCAAAGAATGAAGCCATTGCATACCAATCAAAACATTGTTATCTTTCAAATCAATAACATAGAATTCATCACAAAGTGTGTACTCACCAAATAGAATGCTGAATTTTTTCACTTTCTTCTTGCAAGGAATAGTGATACCACCTACTATACTTACATCAAAGCCATCAAAATGATCATAGTACAAACCTCTTCTATTCACCAATCCTTCATCAATGAAGTTATGTGTGGATCTACTATCAATAAGTGCCATGATTTTACACTTGAACATTGTACCTTCAAAAATGAATGGATTGTACCTTGGTGCTCTTGAAAGATAAGTGATTTTACCTTCATCTTCAATGTTTGGTGTTGGATGCTCCTTTTCCTTTTCTGGATCATTATCATCATCCATATTTGAAATAACCTCTATGAGATGTATCTTGCATTTACCAATGTAATTATGTCCAGGATCCTAATAATCATTACAATGAAAGCAGAGCTTCTTCCTCCTCAACTCATTACGAGTCTCTTGATCCATATTTGGTGTAGAATCAACCTTTGAAGAAGTGGGCTGCTCATTTCCAAGATGCTCTGATTTCTCATTCTTGACATTCCTCTTTTGGGGCTGCAATGGAGGGATAGTATCCAAGTCCATGGCTATCTAAATGACTTCATGCAAATTCCTAGGTGTAAGAGCCTTGAAAAAATATCTCAATCTATCGTGAAACCCCTCTATGAAAAACATCACTACCATCTTCTCAGGCATCTCCGACACCATCACTACTATATTCTAAAATCCATTGATGTATGCATCAACGTTTCCACTCTGACCGAGCTGTGCCAAGTCCTTGTAGTAAATCTCTACATCCTTGCGATAAAATCTCACAATCAACCTCTCATTAAACTCCCCGTATGACCGCAAAAGATCATAATTCTGCGTGACTAGTCCATGGTGTCACCAATCATACGCTACTCCCTCAAGGTGCAACGTGGCAAACTAGATAGCCTCCTACTTTTGCATAGGCTTAAGAGTGAGGTATGTGTCAAGATTGTGAATCCATGCTCTGGCACTGATCTTTACACTACCATAAAATGTAAAAAGGGTCACCTTGTTGATGGTGTTATAATGTGTTGTATATTTTGTATACTGTATACCCAGGAGTACTATACATCTCTTCCACGAGCATTAGTGGGGGTCCGGGGTATACAACATTCAAAGTATACAAAAATCTTCAAAATCACTATTTTTCTGGGAGTATAGAGATGTTATTTTTATCTATATGTATATATGGGTGGTGTCATAATCCATGAACTATGAGGAACTGTTATGGGTGTTTATTAGCCCATGGTTTTAGTACCCATTGTATTGTAAAACAACTTTGATGGTTTCCTACTTATTTGCTTACGAATAGTTGGAGATGCAGAAGGGTAAAACAAAACTTGGAAGTACATTATTGTATTATAAATGGTTAAGTTAATGTAATAAGAGAGAGAAGTGACTGTGGTGGTTTTTTTTTCTTCAAAGGGTTTCCCACGATAAATATTTTGTTTTGTCATTTGTTTTTTATTATCTTGAATATTATGTTTAGCGTATCTTCTTGTTTATTATTTTATCGGATCGATTCTCTTCATTTGGTATCAGAGCTAGGTTTTATCTTTTATGTGAAGAGTTAGGTTTTCTAAAACATGAAATAAAAATTTTCAAGTGGGAGCTCTGCGAGTGAATTTTTTCAAGTAGAAGAAAATGACGGGCAGCATAAGGATCAAAATTGAAAAATTTAATGACCGACATTTTTAGTTATAGAAGCTCAAGATAGAAGATCTTCTTATGGATAGAGATCAGTGGATTGTTGTGTCTAGAGTCATGCCTAGAGGTATGAAGGTAGAGGACTGGGAAAATATCAATAGGAAGGCAAGGAGTTCAACCAGATTATGTCTGCCAGATTCAGTTTTGTTGAATGTGTCAAATGAGAAATCCACTCAGGTGTTATGGGAGAAGTTGGGGACTTTGTATCAGAAAATGTCTCTAGTGAACAAATTGTTTCTCTGAAAGAAACTATATTCATTGAGAATGAACGACGAAGACTCTGTTGTAGAATATATAAACATATTTAATATTTTGGTAAGTCAGTTGATTTCTATTTATATTAAAATGGAATAAGATGATAAGTGTATTACTCTTTTTTGTTCTTTACCTGAGTCTTGGGTTAATCTAGTTATGGCTATTACTAGTACTACGAAAAAATTATTAGTTAAGGATGTAGTTACAACCTTACTATAAGAAGAAATGAGGTGAAAATCCATTGAGGATTATTAATCTAAGGATGCCTTATATGTAAGAGGTCATACCCAAGACACAATCAAGAAGAGGCAAGGACAGTCAAAGTCCAGATGTAAATCAAAGATGAAAAGATAAGAGGAAATGTTGGAACTGTGGTAAAACAGGGAATTTCAAGAAAGATTGTATATTTAATAAGGTAGAAAAGGATAAGTCATATAACAATGGTGGTCCTTTAGCTACAAAACCCTCTAATGAACACTCGGGAGATTTTTTTTTGGCGGCTTTCAGCTCACATGCATGTGACGATGCATGGTTGATTGACTCGGGTGCCTCCTTTCATATGACACCACACAAGGAGTGGTTCTGTGAATATGAAAAGTGTAATGGAGGTGATGTATATCTAGGAGACAACTCAACCTAAAATATCATTGGTCGCGGGAGAATCAAGATGAGGTTTAAAGATAGAAGGATTAAAAACCCTCCCAAGTAGTCTACACATTCTAGGTTTGACCAAAAATCTAATATATGTAAGTAAGATGAATGATGTAGGTGTGCAAGTAACATTTAGTAAATACAGTTGCAAGATGGTTCAGGGTGCAATGGTATTGGCAAGAGGCATCTATATTGGAACACTAGTCAAGCTTGAGGTAAGTGTTGTTACTGATGAGTGCAATAGCTTTGTGGTTATAGAGGAAAAAGACACTTCAGATCCAAATCCTACATTTTTTACAATGAAGATGATGTTATGGCATCAAAGGATGGGACACATTGGAGAGAAAGGACTTTGTACTTTAAAATTAAAAGGTATGGTTGAAGGAATTTTTGAGTGTCCTTCAGATTTTGATTTTTGTGAGAATTGTGTTTTTGGAAAGCAAACTAGAGTAAAGTTTCCTACTAATGCTACAAGATCAGAATGAAATCTACATTTGATACATAGTGAGGTTTTTGGACCTGTAAAAGTTCCATCATTAGGAAAAGCCATGTTCTATGTTAGTTTCATAGATGATTTCT
Organism: Taxus chinensis; assembly: GCA_019776745.2. NCBI lineage: Eukaryota > Viridiplantae > Streptophyta > Pinopsida > Cupressales > Taxaceae > Taxus > Taxus chinensis. Next base: position 196,701,331 of record CM034152.1, on the reverse strand, counting down.
CAAGAAAGACCTGGGTATATTTTATTCGGAATAAGTATGAGGTTTTCAATAAATTCAAAGAGTTTAAAGCTCTTGTGGAAAATCAGACATAAATGAAGATAAAGGTTTTGCGAAGTGATAATGGTGGGGAATATTGCTCTAGCCTTTGAGAAATTCTATAAAGAGTGTGGAATAGAAAGGGAGAAGATAACTCCATATATGCCACAACAGAATGGAGTTGTAGAAATGATGAACAAAAGATTAATGGATAAGTGTAGAAGTATGCTCAATGGTGCCGGTTTGGACAAAAAATTATAGGCAAAAGCAGTGGCAACTGCGTGTTATTTGGTTAATAGATCACCGACATGTTCTCTTCAAGGAAAAACTCCACATGAAGTTTAGACTGGTAAGAGACCCTACGTTAGACATTTACGTGTATTTGGTTGTATTGCTTGTATGTATATTCTGAAAGAGAAAAGAACCAAGATAGATAATAAATATGCTAAGTGCATATTTATTAGATACTCTAATGGTGTAAAAGGATACAAGATTTTGAATCTAGAAACACAAAAGGTTGTTTTTAGCCGTAATGTAATTTTTAGAGAGATTAAGGAGATTCTAGAGAAGGAAGCAAAACCAGAGGAAGATCACGTTAAAATTTAGGAAGACGAATCTATGTCTGAATTTGATGTGACTACAAAACATGAACCACAAAGAGAGTTGCAAGGGGAAGATTTAGATGAAGTAGATGAGGAACCAGAAGATGTTGAACCAGAAAATCTTATCTTAAGAAGATCATATCAATTGAGAAGGGCACCTGAGAGGTATAGTCCTCTTGATTTTTGTTCTATTTCTATTTTATCAGTTTTGTTTGTTACTGATGATGAACCCAAGACTGTGAAGGAGGCTTTTGGATCTAATGAAAGCAAGTTTTAGAAAAAGGCTATAGAGGAAGAAATGGAGTCCTTATATAATAATAATACATGGGACTAGGTGAAATTACCTCCTAGAAGAAAATGGGTTGGTTGTAAATGGGTGTTTAAGAAGAATTATAACACAGATGGGAAAATAGAAAAGTCTAAATCTCGCCTTGTGAAAAAGGGTTTCTCTCAAGTGGAGGCACTCGATTTTGGTGAGATATTTTCTCTTTTTGCTAAGTTACATTTTATTAGATTTATTTTTGCTATTGTTACTGCTTTCGATTTGGAAATATAGAAGATGGATGTTAAGACATTGTTTATGGTGAGCTTGAGGAGGAAATCTACATGATGCAGCCAAAAATATTTAAGATCAAAGGAAAGGAAGATTTGGTGTGTAGGCTGAAAAATCCATTATATTGCTTGAAGCAATCACCAAGAATGTGGAACAAAAAATTTGATAGGTATGTGTTGAGACTTGGGCTTGAAAGAAGTAAAGTTGACCCTTGTGTTTATTTTAAACATGAAGGTGAATATTATGTTATCATTATATTGTATGTTGATGACATGTTATTAATTGGTAACAATAAGAAATTGGTCAGTCGTGTTAAATCTCAACTCTCATCTCATTTTGATATGAAGGATCTTAGTGCAGCAAAAATTATTTTGGGCATGGAAATAAAAAAGAGATCGTGTAAATAGGAAACTGGTGTTAAATCAAAGAAAGTATCTTGAGGTGATATTGCAAAGGTTTCAAATGCATGAAAGTAAACCTATTAGTATTCCTTTTCCTGTTGGTCAAAAGATGTCTTCAGAAAAATTTTCTAAAACTGGAGAAGAAATAGAGGACATGTCTCAGGTACCATATGCTAGTGCAATTAGTAGTTTGATGTATGAAATGGTTTGTACTAGACCTGATATTGCACATGCAGTGGGAGTAGTGAGCAGATTTATGTCAAATCATGGAAAGGAACATTGGACTGTGGTAAAGATAATCTTCAGGTATCTATGTGGGACATCTAATTATGTAATTTTTTATTAGGGAAAACATGATGAAATTAAAACATTAGATCTACATGGTTTTGTGGATTCCGACTGGGGTGGAGACTTGGATATGCGCAGGTCTACCAGTGGTTATATGTCCAACTTTTTTGGTGGAGCGGTAAGTTGGATGAGTAAATGTCAAGAAAACAGATTTAACATGCTTCACATAGTGTGGGCTACATCCACCAAGAAATAAGCCAATCTATTATCCAGAGATTTCAGAAGATATACAATGAAGATTTACAATCTTCCACTCCTCTTAGATGTACAATACTTTCTTTCTCTCAAGCTTTTCCTTCTCCAAGAATTATCTCTCACAATTATTTTCACAATAATCATCAACTCCTTCAATTCTTACTTTTAAACCCTATCTTTCATGCTTATATAGACATATACAAACTTAGGGAGCTTAGCCATGTAATTGCAATCAATAGATTTGCTTTAATACTAAAAATAGATCTAATTCCCATGAGTTAAATAAAACACTCACACACAAGTAACTGATGTAGTTAGCCCTAACTGATGTCGGTTCCTCCTTTCCTAACTGATGTCGGTCTCTTCATAATCGATGTCAGTTAGTGTGTTTTCTATCAAGTTTAATATTACATGTTAAACCGAAGTAATTGAGCTCCATAACTCAACATGAAGAGGGTCTGCAATTCGTTCTTTGAATCCTAGTCTGAATTTTTTGTAAGGGTTGATAGATTGATCAATGATAAGGTCATGCATGCCTTATTCGTAATGCCCCATTCCAAATCATTTCTAGGAACAGTGATGAAGATAGTTGTAGACAAAGGACTTATTATAAATAAATCCAAATCCATTGGTGTAGAGTTTTGTGTATGGTTGAGTGGCAATGTGTAAAGAAGGGAGATCAATTCCGCCATAGATGAGATTGGTATGAAGATGAGGTGGACCAAAATAAATTACACCCCTGACATTAGGTTGATACATGGGATATTTATTGAGTACACCAAGTCTTTGTGTTGTGGGGAGGGCATTAAGTGTGAGAAGAAAATATTCCCCTAGCGAAAGGCGATCCATAATTTTGTCTAAGGAGTTATCATTAGGGATCTTGGAGGTAGAGACAAATGAGTTGGTGTATGCTTCAAAAGGGGCATGTTTGGGAATGAATACATCGTTGGGTTGATAATTCATGTTATATTATTTGAGTGGCGGAGTATCAGAGGGGAGAGTTAGAATTTCCCCCTCATGTTTGTATTGGATGCATCGATGGAGGGTGGAAGGGATGCAATGCATGACACGTATCTATGGTTGCCCTAGGAGGACATTGTATTGAAAATCCCCTTCTACAATATAGAAAATTTCATGGAGGATTTTTTGACCAACACGGATGGGAAGAATGATTGTGCCTAAATCTGGGGTAACAACATTATTAAATGCGTGAAGAACCATAGGTGATTGGGTGACGGTAGAATTAAGGAGACCAAGTTGATCAAATGTATGGGATGATATTATGTTAATGCTAGGTCCATTTCCGATCATATAATGACAAAAGAAGGTGTCATTGATATAGACCTCGATGAAAAAGGGGAATGCCATGCTCTTCTGGTGTAATGCATGGAATATTAGTGTCATCAAAGGATATGGAAGCTAAGGCGGATAGGGACCCAACAAGAGATGCAAAGGGCTAAGCCTCATCATTAGGAGTGGGGACGCACTCAAGATATTTTATGAGGGCTTGTTTATGGTCTAGGGAGTTTTTTACGAGTTCTTAAAGTGACATCTTAAATGCGGACTGGTGAATTTATTTCATAACACTCCATTTAATAGTGCCAGGCCGAGAAGAAACTAAGATAGAGACATTAGGTTTTGATGAGGAAGGTGATGGTGTGGGATCATTAGAGGGAGCAGAAATAGTGACTTTGGATTTGGGATGAGTGAATTCATGGGGATGGGAATGAGTTGTGACCCGAATAACATCGATATAGAGTAAAGGGCATTATTTGGGAGAAGTCAAAGTTGGAGGTGGAATGGCGACATAAGTCTTAGGTGAATGAGGGGATTTGGATTTCTTAGTAGATGAAGGTTGGGATAAAGGAATCGATGTGGTTGGTGGAAGATTTGGATCCTCCTCAATAATGAGGTCACCATCATCGATAAGATTATGAATGATGGTTTGAAGATCTCTATAGTGTTATGTGTCATGCCCTGGTGCACGATGGTATGCACAAATGAGGCTAGAATCAAACCATTAAGGTCTTGGGGCATTTGAATTAAATGGTTTGATAGATGGAAGAGTGATTGTGGAAGCTTGAAGAAATTGATGAAGCATTGTTGTGTAATACCCTATGGGAAAGGTCGATGATGAATTTCCCTCAAGAATGATATATGAAGGTTTTGAAGATTTTGTTTGATTTTGTTTCAAGGGAGCCTTTGATTTCATCTTAGGTTTATAAAAAGAGGGAGATGGTTTTGTTTTAGTCTTAGTTTGATTGGTGGTGATTTGGATGGTTTGGATTCAAATTTAATAGTAGATGATGTGGATGGTTTAAAAGGGGTGCTTGATTTGGAATAAATCTTAGGTTTCTTTGAATTGTTGATAATGGGGGTCTTAGAAGAAGGGGATGGTCCTAAAAGGGAAGGAGATTCTCCCAAGGATGGTGATGTCATACTAACTTACTTAGGAGGATTGGTCTTGGGAGAAGGAATGTCTAGCCTTTTATGCAGATGTGTAAGACACTTTTGGATAGGCATACCAAGGTTTTTTTATTTTCGATTGTAATGGTTTATCCTTGGTATAAATAGAGACATCTCTATCTAGAGAATCTGTGATGGTACTACATGGTAGAAAGGTTTGCAATATGGAAGGCAGGAGCAATTTTTTCATGATGTGTTTAATAATATTTAAATGTGTGGTAGATAAACTAGGTTTAGGATTTTTTGTTTTCGATGTGATTAGAGTTACAAATGTGGTGAAAGTGTTAGTTGTAGGTGCATTGATTATGGTAGTTTGGATAGTGGATGATTTAAGATATGGTGTAGATGTACAGGTGTAATTTCAGATGTTGATGTGAGTGAAGTTGTGTTTAGAATGAGAATAGGTGTAGTTGTTGGGGTTTGGTTTGAAGTTGTTATAGGTAAAGGAGGAGATGAAATGGATAGGATGTACATGATGTATATGGAGGAACAAGTATGGTTAATTCTAATGGGGGTGTCGTGGTTGTGGTCATATTTGAATTCGTAATAGTAGCGAGAGAATCTAAAATGGGGGTAGATGTAATAGGTATTGAAATGACGGTTGTAGAAGGTAGTGTGGGACTTTGATTTATAGTGTTAATGATATGGAAATTAGGTGCCTGTAATTTGGAAGTTCGGTTATGATTGTTGGGTGAATGATTGTTTAAAAAAATCCAAGTGTTAATTGGGTGGCACATTAGAATTTTATATTTGAATATCAACAGAGTCTATAAGATTTTGGACAAGATCCTTAAATGTGCGACACCTTTCAATGTCCTGGCCACTGACTTGGTGATATTTGCAGTAATCTACTTCATAGTACCATGTTGGTTTAGGACGTGTTTCATCATATGGTCAGATGGGGGAAATTTTAATGAGATTAACTATCATCAACCTGTCAAATACTAAGATATAAGATTCCCCGAGAGGGGTATAGATGGGGGTCGGTATACGATCCCTTTTTGGAGGTTCCACATGTTAAGTGAACATATAAGTGGATGAGAATTTTACCACTATGGCATTGGTAGTACTTTTAGACTTATCATTATGCGTGGAAGTTTTGGTGAACTCAATTTTGGGTTTGTTTGATCTAAGCTTGAGGTGGCCTTGCTCAAGGGCATGGAGTTCAAGTTTGTGAGCCATAGTGAATGACTCTTAAAATGTTTGAAAATATTGAATTTAAAGATTGGATGATATGTGCTTCACACAAGAATGTGAGAATAACTCAATAAGTTTGGTTTTTGGAAAGGAAAATGATAGTTGATTAATGATGTTACACCATTGTGCGATAAAATCTGTGGTAGATTCGTTGTCATAGTTTTGAATGGCATAAAGTTTGGTGTTAGTAATCTTACATGTAATGTTGATCGAGAAATGTTCAAGAAATAATTGCGCCATTGGGGTGAATGTAAATAGTGATTGTAGTGGGATAATGTTGTAGCAATCTAGTGCGGGACTGGCCAATGACATGGGAAATGTGTGAAGCATGAGATATTGATCGTGGGTGATAAGATAACATGCATGTATAAAATATTGCAGATATTGTTGTGGATCCTCCTTATTTTTGAACTTGGAGAAAATTGGAAATTACCAATGAGGAGGATATGGTTTTACGGGGATGGATGGATTGATAGGTTCATTGCAGATTTTTTTGTCTAAAAATGTGGTCTTTGATCCCCAGTTCCTAGCCTCAAGGTTAACCATTCGATTTAGAAATACTTGTAAGGGATCATTAAATGGTTGAGATGTTGAAGGATAAGTTTGAGATACATATGAGGTGGATGGGTTAGGTTGTTGGTATGTTTGATATGTTTGAGGATGTGTTGGTGTTGATGGAGGTGATTGATAAAGGGGAATATAATTAAGTGGTTTTGATTATATGGGTTGGGATAAAGCTTGATATTGAGATATGGGGATATGGTAAGATTTGTTTGATTGTGTTGGTTGTTGTGAAATAATAATATTTGATTGGTTTTCTAGGGGTTTGGTTGGGATGTAATTTGTAGGTGGTTGGGAGACTTGACTTGGTTAAGTGGGAAGTATGTATTGATAAGCACCTTGAGGAGGTGGTTGATAATTTTTCATTGATTTAGATGGTTGATGTTGAGAAGTGATTACATTGGTATGGATATGTGAATTAGAGATGAGGGATAAGGTGGTGTGATGTTTTTCAGATATGGGAGGAAGCCAGTGCAATTCTTGAGATGATTGAATAGGTAAAGATGCGATGGTGATAGATGAGGAAACGAGAATGGAAAAAGGGATGGTGGTATTGTCACAAGGTAAATTAGGAGGGATGGGGACTACTAATTTGGTATTTTGATGATTGTGAGGGGTGGAGGAAGATGGTTGATTAGGAAAAAAATCATGTTGGGCCCTAGAAAGCTCACTCATGGCTCTAGGAATGAAAACGGAAAGTTGGGAGGTATACACTTGGATAAACTTTGGATTAGAATGGCAGGCATAAATTTATTGCAAAGGAGGTCCATAAATGTGAAGGTTGATGGTTTTACAAAGGAGGTAGTCATAGAGGGCAACCGGATTTAGATCAAGAAGCTCCTGAAAATTTGCAGACCCATGAGGGATGAGAGGAGGCCTAGAAGCATCGATAGAGGTGGCCGAAGGTGGCGTGGCTGGTTTAGATGGGATAGAATGGTGGATAAGGAAAGGATTGGTCTTGACATGAGAATTTTATTGGTTCAATTGAGTTCCTGAAGAGGCAGGATGGTAATGATGTGGTGAGTGAACATGGTGGGAATGACCAAAGGGGCAGAGGTAAGAATAGAAAGTGCAAAATTTTGTTGGACGATTGAGCTATTGTTTGATGTCATGTTTTTTTTCCATTTGTTTGGCTTGAGATCTTGTAATAACTGGCATGAAACAAAATAAAACTAGGTTGATGTTTGATTAAAGCAAGGAAGTCACACAACAAGTAATTGTTTATCTTGATTATTTTAAGATGTGGAAAGAAATGAAAAAGGGATAAAGGGGTGCCTAGGAAGTGACATTCTATGGATGGTTTAAGGTGATTTTAGTTTTGGAGTCCTCAATATACCCAAAGGTACGTGATGCCCAAATATTAGAGTTTATAATGTGACCAAAACATCACGGTGGCATTCCTATTGGGTGATGAAATCCCAACAGTTCCACCTCGTAAGGAGTGTTTAGATGTGTAAGTTGGTTCATGTTTTTGGTTGTGTGTGATAGAGTGAAATGCAATGTGTTAAACCCCCTAGTTAGACTAGATTTATGAGAAAGAATGAAAGGGTTATTTTTAAATCAAAAGAGAAATCTGGAGATTTAATGAGGAAAACAAACAAATGATACAATGTGATAAAGAAAAAGGATGGGGAACAAAAACAAGAAATATCTCTAATAAGCTTTTCCTTTTATTTGATCTCCAAAGCAAATAAGTAAGCAAAGGTAAATCCAAGTAATCCATGATGCAACACAATCAAGAAATAAATAAATCATGATCCAACGTGTGTTCTTCCTTTGTAAGGTTAGTGGAAATGGAAGAAATAAAATGAAAATGAAAACAAATAACAAGACTCACCTAGAAAGGGTGGTCCCATTAGGCATGTCAGAATGTTGACCAAGTTTCTTCATTCCTATTTAAATTAGTGAACTAGTAATAAAGGAAACAAGTAGCTCCAAATATGAAGGGTTTATGGTACCTTGGGATGTTATGGATGGATGTGAGCGCAATATGAACTCCTCTTCATTGCTAGCTAAGTGACCTGCATAAAAAAGAAGACTAAAAAGAAAAATGGATTAGTATATATATGGAGGGTTGCTTGACAAAGCTGGTCCCAAAATGTTTGAGCTTCCTAGCATGGATGAAAACCCTCTTGTAAACAAGATAAGGTAAAAATTGGATATTGATAAATTGGATGTAATGTCTATACAAAATATGAAGTAAAACAGAAACTAAAAGATGGATCTAAGATGATAAAATAAGATCTGATCTAAATACAAAAAAATAAATCAAACCTGACAAATGTTGAAGGCAACCTGAGACTGCATAGGGCCAAACAACAATGACTGAAGCTATATGTGAATAAAATGCATAAAAATAGGCCTATAAGTCCTCCTGTAGCTGATAATGCACTGTGATGATCAACAAGAACCTACAAAAAAAGTCTAGAGCAAGGGGAAACAGATGGTAAATGATATGAAAATGGATTGAGTCAACGATGAATGGGTAGAGTCAAAAATGACTGGGGTTGGTTTGGACTTGGACAAATGAAATGGGAAAAATAAAAACCTGTAGATGAAGATGGATGATGACAGAATGCAATGACGAAGCATTGGGATGAGTGCAAAACCTGCAAACACAATGAGGATGGATACATGAAGGTGATGATGATGGATTTAAGCATGCAATGATAAGAGGACTCCAAATCTCCCAAAATGAACACAAGATCTCTAAGATGTCTTCCAAAAGGCTTGGTAGTTGTAAAAGAGGTCACAAGATGAAGGAAAGATCACAAGAGATCAAAAAATATCAAAATTACATCCTATTGCAAGGAGAGGAAAAGGTGGCTTTATTGGGTTAACGGTGACTCAAATGGTTTTATTCCAAATGCAGGACCCATCCATTTGGATGATGGAATGATTCCCAACTCGAGGTAAAATGGGCCTAAAGATGGCGGATTAGGGTTTTAGGTGATAATGACGAACTAGGGTGCATATAATGGATAAATGGGTAGGTGGATGGTTGAAATGAAAAAATAAAAGCCATGGGTGGGTGAAAATATTAAATGATGGCCTAAAAAGAGAAAAAAATAGGATTTATGGAGGATCCACAAATTAAATTAGGGTTAGGGATGATTTATGGGTGAATTAAAATAATGAGATGAGGATTATATCTAATTAAGAATAATTAGCATGGATGGAATAATAAAATGGATAAAGGTAGGAAAAATAATTAATGGGATAAATTGAATTTATGAGGGAAGATAACCTTTGAATGGGTGACCATAAGAAAAAAAGAGAGACTGAACTCGGGGTGAAGGATGGTGATACCAAATTTTGGTGTCTACAACATGGGTTTTGTCTAAATCCTCATCCATCTCATATTTTTTCAGACAATTATCTATAGATCCACCACATGTGAAGGCATCAAATATATTTTTAAATAAACCGATTCATCTCTAATATTGAAACCACAATTATAGAATTCATTGAGTGGGGAAATATGTATGCCTTAATCATGAAAAATATTTCATTAAATGTAGTATATAGTGTAATTACTTATCTTATTTTGGAAATCACAATAGGGAGAATTATGTAAAGTTCATTTCCAAGTGTTGAAGGCCTTATTAGGGATTTTAAATTTACATTTTTCATTCACATTCACACACTCCTACTAGAAGGGACATCTACATGGGTATAAGGTCTCTTTGGAGTAGTGTTATGTATCCTAGTTATTAGTATGAGTGCAATTATGAAATTTTAAGAACATATCCCAGTTCTATAGACATAAGTGTAGAGGGATGTCAAAGTTCTAGTTTAGGTCATAGTAGTAGAGGTAAGAAACATATGCCCTAGGAAAAAAATCTCTTAAAGATATTATTTGATACAAAATATTGTTTTTGGAGCTTATCTTTAGGTACCTATAAGTTATATGCACATTTAAGAAACTCTTAACAACCTATTAAAATAGTTATATATCATTTGTTACATCTATAAACATAAAAAAATATGATATATTTGTAAACCCTAACCATATTTCTTTATATTCCACTTTAAAAAATTGTTTTGATTGAATATTATATTATGGCATGATTTAGGATAGAATATTTGTTGTGATTACACAATTTTCCCTAAGGTTTACACACTTTTTCTAAAGGTTTACACAATTTTCCTTAGGTTTTACACAATATTATCTATACTTTACACAATTTACCCTAGGGTTTACACAATTTACACTAGGGTTTACACAATATTCATTATGGTTTACATAATCTATCCTAGGGTTTTTAGATTTTGTTTAGGATTTACATTATTTACTTTCAAATCTATTATATGGTTTACTAAATTTCTCCTAATATTTGCATTTTACTTCCTGCAAATCACATACATTGTTTATCAAATTTAAATAAAAATATGCATGCATGTAATATGGGATTTGTCACATACTCTTCTTCTTCCAATGGAGGGTTTTCTTTCCTTTAAAGTTTTAGTTTTGATCCATGTTTACGTCAATACCCCAATTTTTTTGCCTATGTTGTCCTTTATTCCATCTCTGTTCCTTTCTCCTCTTCCTTTGTGCTATGGTTTTTACTTTTCCCTCTCCCTTCTTACTATCCTTTTTTTTCTTCCACTAGATTCATCCTCTCCTCTCTATTTTCACTATCTTCTTTCCTCTCGTCACTTTCAAAATGAAATGAAATAAAGTGGGATTTCCTTTTGATGTCCCGCTTTTTTTATAATTTATAGGTGGGTGTGGTGAAAATGTGACACAAATTTACACCATATCTGCGCCACCTAGAATTTATAAAATAAAACAAATAAACCCCTTAAATAGAGTATAGGAGTCTAGATAGGCCCCATCTTTATAGTTGTGTAAATTTTCCCATTTATGTCCATATGAGGATTGGGAGAGATGGGGGTCCCAATTATAGATCTATAACGTTCATAGTCTTAATTATCTATCTATATAGGTTTCGTTCTGGGAAAGATTGGATAAATAGGGAAGTCTAGAGATAAGACGATACGTGAAAGGATCCCTACATATCTATCCTATGAAGGACATATATATTTTATAGAGAATTATCTTATCTTGGGGAAACTCGAGAACATGAATTCCCCCTACCCTATATATGTAGCGGAGAATCACTAGATTGTTCTCTCCCTCTCTTTATCCACCCTACCTTGATATGTGGGGGATGGGAGGGGAGTGAATATAGAGCTATATATATTTTGGTTGGATCTATATAAATAAATCCCCATACTAGATAGGTGCCTACAAGACTCTATATAATTGGGCTTACCACTATCTATATATTGGGTGAGCACAATGTAATATGCATATATAACACTCGACCAGATAAATTTATATGTAGGTATAAAAGAGTACATATATTCTTCGCTTTCTCTGACCCTCTATCACTTTAATTCCTTCAAAAAATAGGGATGATAAAGAGTGCATATCAACCCATTTATATAGGGGAATATAATGGACATCGCATTAAAATCCTAACCCCAATTATAGATCCCTAATGATCAGAAAATGGAGGTATACTCACCATATATATATATATATATAGAGGGGAGCCCTACCACTAATAGATTTTGTGGGAGAAATGTTTAATCCCAAAGGGGAAATGGGACTCAATTTAAATGTATTATATCGAGGGACTTAGTAACAAGTAATGATATTTGTGTTACTAAGCTAGATGTGTTACCCTGATTGAGAAAATTCTATAGTTGGGCTATGAATGTAGAAGAGGAGGGTGTGGCTTCTATTTCTATGACCAGGAACTAGGATAGTTATATATAAGGGTTATAACAGTCTCTCCCCTACTTAAAAGTATGATTGGTGGTTGAAGAGAGAAGGGGAGGGGTAGGTTTAGTATTTTGTGTCTAGGTGGGTGGGCTTGTGGGTAGTATAATAAAGGGGGTGGGAGTATTCCTTAAAAAAATTTGAGATGTTCCCAATGACAAGTTTATGTTGATCTTTGTTGGTTTTTGTTGTGAGTATAGGATGTTGATTAGGCAATGGGCCTCATTGTCTTCACTAGTGTCAGTGCAATATAATTATTACCTTATTCATGGGTAATAAATAGATATATGGCATATGGGATCAAACATATAAAACGAAACATATAAGGAATGTTTTATTACTATATCTACATGTTGTAACCCTTTTCTAATGGGTTTTGGATGTTGTAGTTTTATTCCATGGGTCCCTTGATGCTAGTATACCTATTATAACAACAGTTCCCTATACTTTAAATAGAGCTTCGAGAAATTTATAAGGTTGGATCCCCAAGTCCTTATAGTGAATAATACAACCTCGACTTCTGTCTGCACCTCCCCGTGAAACCCCAATATATATGGGGGGGGGGGGGGGGGGGGGGGGGGGGGGGGGGGGAGGGGGGGTTGAAGTGAGGTGGAGGGTAGGTCCTAAATATTGTAGTTTGATAGGGGGGTTATCCTCAACTATTTGGGAGTATGTATCTACCTTATCTAACTTGGTGGCTGAGACAATATAGAGAGAGGAAGGGCCCTAGCTATATATGTGGCTTGATGGTTGGTGGGGTAGGAGGTGATATTTCCCTTGTTAAAGCATTTTATTTGTTACTCCCTCTCCCCTAATTCTTTGGTATTTCTAACCCATGCCCTCACATATTCAAAATCTCTCATATTAAAAAGTTAGAGATGATTACTAATTTTAACCCTAACTAAACACAAATGGGACTTATTGACATACAAATGTGGAAAATAGGGGTATGCCTCTATCCCAATTATTGTATATTATTATTAGAGGAGTATTTTTCTCCAAAGATACATTTTAGTTAAATGCTTTCCATCATTATGTCTATTAAGACTATTTTAGAATGAATAATATTGCATTTGCAATTTGACAATGATATCATTTTATCATGCTATAAAATTTACCATCATTTATGCTAAGAATGATATCACCAACTTTTTAAAAGAACTAATCATATTAATAATCATATTATCCACTTACTGCTCTTATGAAAAACTATTAAAACAGGAGAAAACATCTTCAAATGGATAATGTTATAGGTAAAATTTCAATACCTATGTTTATAATGAAAAGTGTAAGTTTTCACACAAATTTGTAAGAGGGATAACTAGTCTAATATGGATACCACCGTCAATGCAGCCATCACACTCTTTTGGAAACTACTCAACTTGTTAAATAAATCACACCATACTATATTCAAAGTGGGACACGCACACACACACACACAATCACAAATATTAATGTTTGACACATTACAACCCGTGGTTAACAACTAACATAGTGAAAATTCAACATTTTTATCCTTCATTTTATAGAATAGTATTACAAGGAATTTCATTTCACTGAGGTGGAGATGGTGGTCTTCCTCCCTTAATTTCTTTACAAAACTCATGTCATGATTGGACCCTAGTATATGGGTACATTATTGTAAAGGATACATAATATATATAAGTTTTGTAGAAGGTACATATGAGCACCCTAAATAGGAATGTATTAAAGGACTAGTAACAAATGATTGAAATATGTCACATGTTCCGATAGATATTTTGTGAGGTTGTTGTAATACAACATGTGGCGATGGTGGAGGTGATGTTAAAGGTGATTGTGGAAGTGACTCTGGAGGTGACGCTGAAGGTGGTGAAGGAGATGGAGGATGATCCTCACCTTAATGTAACAGTATTGATGTCCCATAACACAATGTTTTTTCAAACTTTAAGAAAAATTATCTTATTATCGAATTTTTATACAAATTATTAGACAAAATATCATCAAATTCTTCATTTTTAATAAAATCATATACTATGAAAGAAACAACATTTTAAATAACATAAAAATATAACATTATAATTTTTCAAAATAGTATAGGAGATTCAATAGTGACAAAAATTAGGTTTCAATTAACTAGTACATATACATCAATCATCAATGTCAACATTTTTTTCCTCAATCTCATTGTCATTGCTTTTCCTTTAAAAAAATATTTAATTAGAATCTCTTCACCAGATTTGATAGTTTTTATCACTTACATGACATAAAGAGATGAAATTGACCCTTTCATTTCATCTTCTTTTTCATTGGTACACTCTATAACTTGGCGATTGGGAGATACAAGGCGTAAACACCAACATATACTATTGATGAAAGAAAATTATTTTTAAATGTATAAGGGTGTCCATTATTGTACCTATGATCATGCATACAATGAGTTTTCTTAAGGGATAAATGAGTATTCTCTTCCATTGACTTTGCATTTTAATAAATTCCATAAATGGACATACTGACTTTGTAGCTTGATATATGAGTCTAATCTGCAAACAATAGATTGGTCCATAAAAAGGTAATATTGGCAGATCAACTGAACATTGAACAGTAGACCTAACATTAATTGTTGCCAAAGTGAATAGCCCAAGCCCTACATTAGTAATAGTAGAAATTTGTAACATATAAATCCTCTTCTAAAATGTGAATTTTTCATAAGGTTTTGGTCATGTTTTATCTATTGGCCAAGCCCCATAATGTCTCCAATTGGGAAAATCATATTGACATTTCTTCAACGCCTTAGATGGAAATTCCAAATCATCTTTGGAATCTTCCTCATGAGGTGTAATATGATTTTCCACTCTTTTTACATGCATATTAGACATAATTTTTGACAACCTATTGTTTCTTCGTGCACCAATGAAACTACTTTCAACCTCTTCTGCTTCAACACATTTTCTCAATTTGTCCTCTGTCAAATCCATATTGTCATTATAATTACCCATAATTTCCATATTTTCAACATATGAGTGCGTAGATGATTTTAAATGCGGTGAAGAGCAAATTGAATTTTCAGAGGCTAACATATTTGTAAAAATAATGATAAATTTCATTATTTTAGCAAATATTAGCTAAAACCAAATACTAATAAGAAAATTACAATCTTATCACTATTTTGCAAAAACTTGCCAAATTTTTTTGGTTTACATATTTATGTAACATTCACTATTTTTCCTAATTTCTCATCAATTTTCTATATCTATTAATTTTGACATAAATATGAAATTATTACCAAGTTTCATCAAGTTCGATATTCAAACAAGGTATGAACATCATGAAGAAGGGACTATTATCATATGTTTTACTTGCAATTGCTTGGATAAATATGTATGCAAAATGTGATAGCATTAACAAGTCATGAGGAGTGATAGCAAAATGTGGTGAATTGACTTTTTGTCAAATTTTGTTTGTTTCAATTATTTGATAGATAAAAAAGCTATAATACTATATTAATAAAATTTCCATGTTATAAATTCTCATATTTTCATTTCGAGATACGAAAAGTTCTCTAGTAGAAATGTATGTATACTATGGAAGTATATTGAAGGCATTTGTATTGTTACAAAAAGTAAATAAATCCACTATTTCAATACTGAGTAACAATCCTTTTGCATTCCCTCTCTTTTTATGTTAGAACAATTCTACTTTCCCTCTAAAGGGGAAGCATGAGTTTTCAAGAGCTATATATATGGAGAAATTTTTCAACATGTTTGTGTGTTGCAAATACAATGATAACTGCAAACTTCAATCCACCCTCTCTATATCATGTTGTGTGTTTGAGATTGAGATTGGAATTATAATTGTATGATAAAGTGAAACATTTTAAATGTGTGTGTTATTCAATCTAATTTTACTTCAATGACACTTGGAAACATGTTATTGAGATCCATCAAAAAAAAATTGAAAATGTATTTTTTCAGTAATTGCAGTTGAAAATTTTGTAATAGGCATATATCTGAAATACGAAAGCTTACACAAGGCATATGAAATATTTAACTTAATTCCTCAAGGATTTTTTGATCTCAAAGAATACAAAGGTTGCATGATATTCACAAAGTGGTTATGTAAGGATGATTTCAAACTCTTTCAATTTATGAAGCACTCTAAAACACACCTTGATAATATATAATTTATTGTGTTTATGGTGGATGAGGACTATAAATACTTCAATGGCATGACCATTTTTTTATTTCTTTACAATCACAATAAATCATTTTTTATGCGTAGTTAACCTTCTTTTCCATGTTGGCTATATTGAGAAATCTCTAAAATTTATAATCTAAAATCTAATTAAACTATTGGTGGTTATGTGGACTTGTTTTCTTAGTGGTTGGATGAGCAAGGATATGAGAGGAAAATAATTAGTTGGTATTAATAGTTGTCCCACTACAGCCAATTGTATCCACAAGTTTACATTTAAAGACAAGTTTTGTGTGATGTAAACATTTTTTGGGTTCCTATAGAGTAACACAATGTTTTTGGTTTATTGTGCAAGTACGTATTTAAGACCATCCCTAGAACATGTATTGCTTAATTTCCTTGTTATGATTATAATTATTGTTGATTTATGAATGTTACCATCAAGGGAGTTTTCACCTTGGTTGGTCATGTGTTCATTCTAAGTATCTAGGGATTTTTATAATACCGTGTGCAAATGAGTATATTTCACCCCGCAAAATCTATTTGAAACTAACTAGAAAAAGGAATCAACATTTATTTTTCTTGCAACCTAATGTCTTAATCATAATTTTAACATATTTAAAGTGATGAATAATAATCTAGATAAATTTTTCCTTTAGGGAAGATAATGCAATAACACGTGATGCAGGAGCATCATCAAGAAGCCATTAAAAAACAAAATTTCTAACTATATAGTCAATTGGAGCATTCTATGGTATGTGGAGTGTGAGAGAGAGTTTGAAATTTCAAAATTTAGTTTCCCTCCAAAAATGAATTCAAAATCTCATACTTATAAAAGTGAACTATAAGTTTGACTAATGCCCCAGCTGTCTTCATGAGCCTCATGAATGGAGTATTCAGGACATTTTTGGATCGCTCTGTCTTAGTGTTCCTTGATGACATATTGATTTATTCTCGTTCCGAGGAGGAACACGAGGAGCATTTGAGATAGGTACTTCAGGTTTTGAGAGAGCAGAAGTTGTATGGGAACTTGGAAAAATGCAGCTTCTTTCAGACAGAGATTCAGTACTTGGGTCATATCATTTCAGGCGAGGGTATCTCCGTAGATCCCTTTAAGATACAGGCTATCTTAGACTGGCCAGCACCCACATCAGTTACTAAGGTGAGGAGTTTCATGGGTTTGGTAGGGTACTACCGCAGGTTCGTACAGGACTTTTCTAGGATTGCTCACCCTATCACTTCTCTTCAGAGGAAAGGGAAGAAGTTCGATTGGTCAGAGAAATGTGAGCAAGCCTTTCAGTTGCTTAAGGAAAGGTTAACCACGGCGCCCATCTTAGCAGTTCCAGACCTGACAGAGGACTTTGTTGTTTGTACAAATGCATCACTAGAGGGTTTGGGAGTAGTTCTTATGCAGGAGCGTCGGGTTATTGCTTTTGAGTCTCGTAAGCTCAAGGACTATGAGCTTAATTATCCTACCCACAACTTGGAGCTTGCAGCAGTTGTACATGCTCTAGTTCGTTGGTGACATTTCCTTTTGGGTAGGCCTTTCATTTTGAGGACAGACCATCGTAGCTTGCAGCATATCTTCTCATAGCAGAACCTCAATGCTCATCAACGGCGTTGGATGGAGTTCCTATGTGAGTATGATATGAAGGTTCAGTACATCAAAGGGAAGGAAAATGTGGTTGCTGATGCACTTAGTAGGCGACGACATGTGCTTGCTTCTTTGACACTTCAGTCAGATTTGAGAGGCAGGATTCTCGAGCACCTTCCAGAGGACAGATTTTATGAGGGAGCTAGACAGATGTTGAGTCTTAGGGTTCTTTAGAGGGAAGATATTCGGGGTGTGTTTTAGAGACAGATGGTTTGCTTCGATTCCATAGGTGCATCTACGTGCCTAAGTCAGGTGATCTGCGTAGCTTCATCCTCACAGAGGCTCATCGAGCCCCATATGCGGCACATCCAGGAGTGAAGAAAATGCATGCCGATTTGAGGGAGTTATATTATTGGACAGGTCTTCGACGAGACATAGCAAATTTTGTTTCACGTTGCCTTGAGTGTTAGAGGGTCAAGGCAGAGCATTCACATCCCGCATGACTTTTACACCCTCATGATATTCCCCAGTGGAAATGGGATGTGATCTCCATGGACTTCATAGTCGGACTTCCTATGTCATCTTATCGCCATGACGCCATTATGGTCACCGTGGATAAGTTGACTAAGGTTGCACATTTTTCGCTAACCAAGGTCACCTATAATGCACAGGCCATTGCCAAGGTATTTATGGAGGACATTGTTAGGTTGCATGGGATTCTGAAGACCATCATTAATGACAGGGATACTATCTACACTTCAGTTTTCTGGACTTCTTTTCAGGCCGCTCTGGGTACTCAGATCAATTTCAGTTCAGCTTATCATCCAGAGACGGATGGGCAGACAGAGAGGGTTAATCAGGTGTTAGAGGACATGTTGAGAATGTATTTCATGGATCATCAGAGGAAATGGGAAGATTATTTGCATCTAGTTGAGTTTTCCTACAACAACAGCTATCATAGTTCCATTGGTATGGCTCGTTATCAGGCTTTGTATGGACGACCTTGCAGGACACCTTTGAGTTGGGATAGACTAGATGACAGGATTATTCTGGGACCAACCTACCTTCAGGATTTAGAGCAGCAGGTTGTTCTGATTAGACAACATCTTGAGCAGGCCAGAGCACGCCAGAAGGCGTATGCAGACACCAAGAGGATTGATCGTCACTTCTCAGTGGGTGACAAAGTCTTCTTGAGAGTTCGACCGCATAAGAGTCCTATCCGTTATGGAAAGGGTTCTAAGCTATCACCTCATTTTGTGGGGCCTTTTGATATTTTAGAGGTCATCGGTCCAGTTGCCTATCGCATAGCTTTGCCACCACACCTTGCACGGGCCCACGATGTTTTTCATGTTTCTGTACTACGTAGATATGTACCTGATGCTTCTCATGTCTTGGATTGGTCAGCATTACAGGTAGAGGATGGAGGAAAGTGGAGATTGGAGCCCATACGCATACTGGAGCACCGGAGGTTGGCCCTTCGGGGTCGAGACTTGGACCAGGTTAGAGTACAGTGGGACCGTTACGACGAGATAGCGGCTACCTGGGAGGATGCATTACCTTTGAGGGCTAGATATCCCTACCTCTTTCAGTGACTTCCAGGAGGAAGTCTAATTTTAGTAGAGGGGGATGTAGTGCCCACACTTTTTATAGCTTAGTAGCTTGTTGTTTCTTTGCTCATAGACATGATTTGACAGCGATTGGTTATATCTTGGACTCTATATTTAGATATTTGATCTTATTAGACAGGTGTGGACATTTAGGCGTATAGCGCCAATTTAGCTTAACCTCTATATTGTCGCATTTTCTTGTTATGTCATGGAAACTAATGAATATGATGATGTGTTTGGAACCTAATTATATTGATGGATAGTTGTTGCATGGTGGGATTATATGTCACTTTATCATCTTGTCTGACATTTGGAATATGGAATATAATTGTGCACGTTATCGCATCTTGATTTCAGTAGGATGTTAGGTTAGTTTAGAACGCATTGATATCTTACTATGTCATTGAATTATATTGTATCGGACATGTGCGGTTAATGTGTGCAATGAGTGTGCAGGTGACAGGTTTACAGGAGAACGCAGGATTCAGGCCAGCTACTCAATCTTGCACAAGCAGCCCACGGGCCGAGTCCTAGCCATGTCCATTGTGTGAAGCCTTAGTATAGGAGATTATTAATTTTGGGCACTATGAGTGACCCCAATGTATGTAATGTATTGTGCTTTGAATTATTAATTGTGTTTAGGGTTGCTAGTGAAGTTGTAAACTTGTTTTGGGAGTTAATAACTCCTCTTTCATTTAATTGTTGGTTATGTTTAATGTGTCTTTTAATCACAAGGGTTTAGGGTCACATGTGAGACCCTTGGGTGGTCCCCACACCCTCTACCCTTGTGCCAAAAATGCAAAACCCGAAATTAGGGTATTTTGGGCATTTTTGGGGACCCCTTTGTAGCTTGGGAGTCCCCCTATCACAAAAATGAGCCCTTGGACCCTACCTAATGGGTAGGGGGGCTTATTTTCAAGGCTAGAGGGATTTTTCTCTCCCTTTCTACCTCTTGAATAGTCACATCCATGTAAGGGATGTGGATTTGTGTGTTTATCAAAAGTTCCACTTAGTTTGTCTTGCTTGCATTTAAGGGAATTTGGGAGAAGAGGGAAAAAAGTTAATTTTACCCTTTCTCTCTTTTGTTTTGGCATCTTTGACCTTGGTGAGGGAGAAGGGGTGACACATGTCACCCCCTCATTTATGAGGATGCTTGTTTGCTCCTCTTCAAATTCTCATTCATGGGAAATGAAAGGGACTTTTTCTTGAAATTTCTTGCTTGGATGCTTGGGTGATTAGGAGCTTGGGGGATTTGCTTGGAGTCAAGAGTGGAAAAACTTGAAGTTGGAAAGATTTTTGGAGAGCTTTCCTTGAGGTAGGCTCTCATGTCTTTTGTTGTGTTGTTGCTTTTTGTTGCTAGATTTGTTGCTTAAAATTGTTATTTGTTGTATGTGGATTTTGGGTTGGTTGCTTGTTTTCTTTAACTCCCTCCATCATATGGCATGATGGAGTTTTGGAGTGTGGGGGAAGAGAGAGGGAATTTTCCCTCTCAATCCTCAAGGCTTGATGGACAAGCCTTGTAGGGTCTTATTATTTTTCCCCTCAAACGGTTGAGGTGGGGAAGTGATTCATTTGGTTTGAATCTCCTTCCCCGTTCTTGGTAAGGAAACCCCTTTGGGGTTTGAAAATCCTTCCAAGAAGGACTTAGAGAAAGGGAGGAGGAATAAGGAGGGTCTTGGATTGAATTAGGAGCAATAAGGAGGATATGGAGAAGTGTATTTTGTGCAAATAATTTTGATGTATAATTTTGGAGAACTTTCTCCTCTCTTCCCCATCTTTGAGGATGAACATGGGTTCTCCTCCTTGTAATTTGGAGTCTTGTTTTGTTATGAACTCTTTTTGTGTGCTTATATCAGTGTTGGTTACCCCTCCATCTTGTGCAAGGTGTGGTTGTCGTCCTCTTTCCCATGGGCTTGGGGGAGGCTAGCATGCATCCCAAACTTGGGAAAGGCATGTCATGATGCCTAAAGGTTGGGTGGTTAAACAAGCCTTGTTCTCTTCAAGTGGGATCCTTGTTAACCTTCAAAAGTTGGAATACATATGGATGATAGCTGGAGCCTTAAGTTTGAAGATTGTTGGAGTGGCTTTGGTGGCATGGTCTATATTGGCTCTCTCCTATTGTTGGAAAATGTTTTTTCCTTTCTTCAAGCATGTGTTCTTTGTAATAATATTGAAGTAAGCCTCTTTGTAAGCCTTCCTTTTTGGGAGTATGTATATCATTTCAAACAAGTGATTGCTTCAAAATGTATGTCTTCTTTTTAGTGTGGCTTGAACGTTGTATGTAAGGGGATTAATCTTACTACTCTCCATGAGAGAAAATTGTCATTGTGTTGAAACTTTGTCTCCTTTTTTTTTAGAACTCTCTTTTGGTTGTAAATATTTATAAATCTTATTCCAAAGAAAGTGTGTATATGTATACAAGATTTATGTAAATCATTCATGCCTTATAGGATGTTGTATTCCTACTGCAGTGGTTGTAAAATCTTTCCAAATGCTACTATTGAAAAAGTATTGTAAAAGAGTGACAAATAAAAGAATTGTTAGTTTGTTGGGTTTTTATTTTGAAGAAATCTTGTCCTTAGTTTCTTTTACTATAGCTTCTTGAGAATAATATATTGAAGAAGTTTTAATGTTTTATTCTTAGGAAGCAACCTTAGTTGGTTTAGTAAATTTTCCTCTGAAGAATTTTCCTTTAGAAATAAGTCTTTCATTTTATTGGAAAATTCTGGTTTACTTCCTTTCAATACAAATTATAGAGTAAATGCATATGATCAGTTTATCTTGGTATTGCTAGTTTTTATATTTAAAACTACATATTTGCTTGTGCATTACCTTTAGATGGAATGTAATCTCATTTTAGTATATGGATTTATATCTTTTTTTTTAAAAAGGGATTAAAATTTTATATATATATATATATATATATATATATATATATATATATATATATATATATATATATTTAAAAACTTATATACACACATGTATGTTTAAATATTTATATAGATAATGTTTAAATATTTATATAGATAAAATTATATATATATATATATATATATATATATACACACACACACAAAGAAACGTTTTAGTATTAAATAATTATACAAAAAAAAGGGGTGTATATATATATCATCATATATTGTATCTGCTATATAAATGAACATATATATATGTTTATATTTATATATATTTACGTTTATATTTATATATATTTAAACAAATTAAATTAAATTAAAAAAAAAAAACTGGTTAGTGGGGGGGTTCGCCCCCCCCCCACCCTCTGCACTATCTACGGGGGGCGTTGCCCCCCCGCACCCCCACAAACCACTGCCCCTCCGACCACCCTACCCCCCGCGCCCCTGTACACCCTGTCGCCCTCCCCATCCTCACAGCGCCGCCTCCTCCCAGCCGTCTGCGCCCCCTCTCCCTCTCCAACGGCTCCCCTTTCCCCTCCGCCGCGGCCTGCTCCCGCCCCACCACCACCTGCCCTCTCTCCTTCTCCAACGCCACCTCCCTGCCCTGTTACATGGCTAAACCACTCAGCCTCTCCCCATTTCGCCGCCCCCACCTTCCATTGAAAACCCAACCACAAATATACTTGCTAACATATAAATAAAACATTACAGATGTATTGGGTTTTACTGGTTATAAATTAACAACACACAACAAAAATATAAATAAAATACAACAACCAACAATCAACCAGAGTTCCTTGTGATTTTCTTAGATCCTTCCATCAACATGTATGATCAAACAAAACCAATGAGAGGAGAAAAGAAAAGAGAAGAAGGAAAATAAGAAGGAAACCTTCAAATGACAAGAAAGAAAAAGGTAAAGAAGTTAGGGCATCCTTTAGGGCTTGTTTATAAATCAAGGGCCAAGATGGATTAAATCTTAGGGCTCTTGTTTATCCCTACACACTTAAGGTCATGTGCCTTTAGGTGGGATTGAAAAATAAATAAAAGAAGGGAGACTAACTAAGTTTTAAAGGGGTTGTAAAGTTTTAGCAAACCTTGTGCTTTTTAATTTATTCTCAGTAGAATTAAATGATCTGATTGTGTTGGACTAGGGTTTTAGGCATTTTCGGAGAAATGAATAAGTATTATAAATTAAACATTAATGGAAGGGGTTAAGTAGAGCTTTAGTAATTATAGATCACATTAAATTTTTTTTTTTTCCCCAAATTTTTAGTAACTTCTGGTTGTTTCCGTGTCCTGAGGCGGGGCATTACATTTGGGTTTCAAAGAGAAACGTGTAGTAAAATTAACTAGACAAAGAATCTACACCTGAGATTTGGAAGGAATGATGGTGAGTACATGTGTCAACTACTGGAGAAAGAAATTTGAAATTTAATAGGTGAAAATTAAACATCTTCTTACCAATCCTGAGATGACTGTATGAACGGTTTGGAAGACCTAGTTGTTAAGGGATCTTAACAAAGGAAGTATACTTTGCACTTAGAGTATAGAATTTAAACTTTAGGACAAGAAAAAATGGCTTAATGGGTGCTCAAAAATTATTTTTTCTTGTTTTTAAACCTTCTTCATCATTATCTATATTAAAAACAAGACTTTAACTGGCCTAATCGCGTCTTGTGAGCAAAAAGTGAAAAGGTGATGTAAGGAGAATTGTAAAAGGAGTGGAGTTCCAAGATTTTTTAAGCACCTTAGGAATGGAAAGAGTGAATAATTAAGTTTATAAAAATTTTTGGGTGTCCTTAGATTCTTCTATGCATGCTTGTTGCAAGCTACATTGTCTTAAGGGGTATGGAAATAGCTTTGGCAAGATGGGTAACAACGAGGTTTTGAGTTTTATGAATCAAGCTAAGGGTTGTTCTTATAGTTTTTTGAGGTTTTGAGACAAGGGATAATGATGAGAAATATTGGAGAGGAATAAATAAGCTACAATCCCTTATTATTACAAGAACTAGTGAAGAGGAGTTGAAGAACAAATCAATATAGGTGAAGAAAAAGTTAGTTTACTTGACTTGGGGTGAATTTTTATGAATGCATTTGAAGTGAATGAAGGTAAGAGGTATATTAAGGTGATTAGAATGCCTTTACAGGTGTCAAATTTCCAGTTTTTCAAGTTTAATCCTTTTTGGGCTTGTGTTAATCCTCATTAGTAGAGCTAGGATGGAAGTTGATTGTTGTAAACCCTTTGATAGTTGAATTATATGGTTGTTTCTAAATTTATTTGCATCAACACATCAAAATCTTCCCACGTAAAATTAATGGATAAAGTTGGAGTTCATATTATATGAGGATAAATTTTGGAAAACTTCAAAACATTTCACAAGTTCATCGAAGTTTGATGCAAATCTAGACTCCACAACTTTTTTCACATACTCGAAGCCCATGTGGAAATGAGAGTTTTAGTTTAGGGTATGGACATTTGTTGAAGTATATTACAATTTTTTTGTAGAATGTTATAGTTGTTTGCATACACAAAACACAAACTGTTAGAAAAATTGACTCTCGGATATGCGAAAGTGTCATGGAATGTATTTGTTTAATTTATTTTATTGAAAAATTTACTCAAGGATATGTTATTCCATGGAATAATATTTTTATAATTTTTGTTATTGACACTAAATTAAAATCAATAATTTACTTGAACTTGATATCAATTATTTACCAAAAAATGAAAATTCAAATATAATTTTCAACTTTCATTTATTTATTTTTAAAAGTGTTAATATGATTTCGATAACTAATCTAATATTTTTACACACACATGGATAGTGATATAATTAATTAATAATGCTATATATATGTAAAGATACACACACACACACACACACACACACACACACACACACACACACACACACACACACACACACACACACACACACACACACACACACACACACACACACACACACACACACACACACACACACACACACACACACACACATTACAAAAATCAAAATAAAAGATACACTGAGTGGAACCCTTATGAGGGTAACAACATGAAGTAGAGATGCCACCTCACAAGACAATTGGGCAGTCTTAGATAGATGTATAGAACATTGCAAATGGGGATGCTAGTGAAAATGATAAAACAATCTAGTTTATGCACATCATAGGTTTTTGCACTGACAATAGGATTTGTAACCACATTGCAGGGTACGTAGTGCCATATATATACATGCTTATGTGCACCTTTCAATTTCTTGAGCACCTAGTTTAGGTTTATGTATCTATTATTTTTTTCTATATCCATCGTTTTTACATCTACCCACTACACAAAAATTAGATGTCCAGTTTTACAATTTCTTGATATTGAATCCAATAAAATAAGAGAACCAACTTAAACAAAAATAAAGGATATAAATAATTAGTGTTTTAACTGTAGATATATTTGATTCCATCTTCCATGGATCTTGAAATATTAACATCTATTTACATTATTTGAGCATGAAATTCCCTAATAGCGTAAACACCAAATATAATCGCTAAATTTTACACAAACATCCAATCCCACTAACCATTCAATTATATCTAGATTGGTACCATTTTTCTTCACTATGAAGAAGCAACTAATAATAACAATAGTTTCCCATAATAACACAACAAAACTTAAATAGTAAAAATTAATCAAAAGGCCCAATATCTAAAAATCACTCAACATAAATAAAACATTTTGCTATGGGGGATCCTATTGTTGGGGTTGTCATTCAAAGTATACTAAGACACACCCTGGGATCTTGAACCATGTGTTTTTGAGGGGCAATACAAAGAAAATTACAGAGAAAAATAAATAATATGATGTATTATACACATAATATAGATCATGTTGAGAAGGTTGGGACCTAACAAAAGCACCTCATTCTAAATGTAGGTGATATGATTCATTCATACATTTCTTGGTATGGTGTATAAGACAAAATGTGTTATAGGTTTGATGACGCATTATTGGTTTTATGTTGAAGGTTAGGTAACTGTGACAATAGTTGAATTCCCCATCAGGGGGTGTGCCTTACATTTACCTATAAAAGAATAAATTAAAAAATGCACCTAAGTATTTGTTTTATGTTTATTGGACATGGAAGAAAAATATGGCTCCTATTTCTAGGTATCAATGCCAATGAAAGAGAGCAACGCCTCCTAGTTCATCTTAGATAAAACTTACATCTTCTTGGTGTATTTTTGGGTTTCTATAGGATGCGCTCCAAAGTAATTTTTTTGGGGGTAATAGTGAGTATCCCTAAGTTTCCCCTCATGGGATATTTCATATGGAAGCTCTATTAGATTTCTCATTATCCAATCCCTAAGATATAGCTCAGGAATATTTCACTCAAGGAAATACAAAAATATAAAATCAGAAAATAAACTCAAAAATGAAAAAAAAAAAAAAACTTTAACCAGTTCGTAAATCTTACCAGATGATAGAGATAAACCCTGTTTAAAAAAGATATGATGGATAGTTTGATTTTATTTGGTTAAACAAGATCAAAGAGTTTTTTTTATTACTGATCCTTGTCTCAATAACTAGAACAAATCCTTGGGAATCCCATGGAAAACCCAATTAAATTAATGAAGAATCAACTAAGCATAATGAAAGTTTAAAATCATCTGCATCAAATAATAGATTGTAAAACTCCAATGGGATTGAATATGGACATGTAGAAAAAACATAACAAAATTAGTAGTATAGTCTTTGTGGTGGTGTCCTTCACACAAGGAACATTGGAATCGACATAACACCTCAGTTACCTCAACTCATAACAAGACCAATCCATAGATCCCACTTGATTTAGACCCAGTTCTTTATAACCAAAACACCGAGCTTGAAGAATTATTTAGGAAAACCCACATCAACCCCAACCTAGCTCGTTTACCTTTTATTAAGCTCATTGATGAATGAGTTCATGATTTATCTATAAAATTAACAAATTAGATCTAACGTAGCTCCCCATGATGGCCCATGTTTTGTTCTCTTGTAATGAGGATCAACCTTAAACTTATCACCACATGGCCTGATCTCTACATTTTTCTCTTTGTTACAAGTTGAAGTGACCCAAATCAGTGACAACAATCCATTCAACTCGATCTAACCCAAAGTTAGCTAGACACTATGGCTATATTAAAGAATCTTTGTGGCATAAACATTGGAAAAATCAATGAGGAAACCACTCTTTTAGATATGGGGGAAACCCACAAAAGTGGATAGGTTTTTGCTGCCTTTAGCCAACAAATTAAAGTGATTTGGGGGTAATTTCATATGTGGCTCACAACCTATCAAATTTCATTGACCAGCACCAGTGAATTGAGACCATCCATCTATTTTCCCCTTGTCAGACCCAAGGACCTTTTCTCCTATTCAGAAACACCTTTGGATGTTAAAAGGGTGGACAATTGATACATGGCCCATATTTATTTTTGGAAAATCAAGGTTTCAAAAATTTAATAAACATGTCATCTAAACACGCCTTATAATAATAATATCACAATAACATATCAAAACACCAGGGTAAGTGTTAAATTCAAGTATATAAAGCAATTGCAAGAGGAGGTGACAATGGATTATCTTTCAAAGGGAGATAACTCAAAGAATAAGATGCACCCGAATAAGGATTTAGGGAAAACCACATGTCATGAGAATGATATAGATGCACTATGATGCCCCACTTGAGAGGTGGATAAATCACCACCATTTGATCACCACCTTGCACAAGTGAAGCCCGCCAAGACAGTATGACAACAAATTTCCACAACATAATGAACTCTATCTGCCACGTTAAGGAGGGGTGAAAAATCAGATATGAAAATGTGAGAAGCTCTGACATTGGTGATCCTTACAGTAGAGAATATGAACACTTGATTCATAGTACAACATGCACTCCCCTAATGGTTGAGTAACTCTTAGATATGTTGAAACTCAAGAGCAACATTTTTTTCCAAAATATATATTTGTAGATAATTAAAAGAGATAGTAACTTTATCATATCTGAAAACTATTGTGAGAAGAGATCATTATTAAAAAATAATTACATTTCCATCTTTACAAGGATAAAAATTAATAATAGCTCTGAATAAATTCTATGTATATGATATATATCCCTAAACAAACCCATTCTATAATTGATGGGTTTTGGGTGATAAGACTGAAATACTACGGTGTGAATGCATTTCTAAGATCACAAGCTCAAGGAAAATTCCAAAAGAGGTGTTTTGAAGAGTTAGGTCAATTATAAGGATATTTAGGAGTGAAAACTCCTATGTGTTTGAGCCTTTTCCCAATAAAAATACTTTGGTGAGAAATATATCAAATAAAGTGGGTAATTTTGGACTCTAATTTGAAATTTTATACATGATTGATGCAAGAAATCCATGTTTGTGGGGATTAATTTAAACCATATATATTGTTTATCATTCCATGAGTATGAAAGAAATGGATTGTTAATTGAAAGAGTATGCCTATAGAGCAGTGCTTGAAAGTGATACCATATTTCCACCGCCAATCCTTCCCCCAAAAAGCTAGAGATTATAGATCGAACTTATGTAACATGGCATCTAGTAAAAGTTCCTAAATGTATAAAAGGAAGGGAAATTTTTTATCTAGAAGCTTAATTCTCCTTTGAATTGTAGGTCACGAAATCCAATCCCTATATGGGACAAGATCAAGACTAGTGGTAATTTATTTTCTTAAAAATCGAATGGTTTTGAATACTAAAGTAATAGTAATCAATATATAATTACTAAAAATGATAGGAGGCCACCATAAATTATATAAATTAAAATATATACTAGTCCCATACTTATCTCCAACTCATCTTAGATAATTGATAAGGCTTGACAACATCAAACACTCTCTACATGCTTTTAGCCATAATGATATCTTATAGAGATAAAAGGTCTCAATATAATCTTCCAAGCTTCATCGCCTTTAATAACACAAATCACCTATTTAGTGTACAAAGCAATTTTATGTATATTTTAATGATATTCATACCACCATTATTATGTGGGATACAACAAACCACCAAAACCACTCTATGAAAACTTTTGGTCTACTAAGCATTAACCCAAATAAAGTATCTAAGAAACTTGGCTAACCTATCATTAGAAGATTTAGAACATGAGTAGGAACAAGAACATTGGCCCAAAGTTGAAATTTACTAGTAAATAACAAGGTTTTAGTGATACAATAGGTAAAAGAATTGAAGTTTCTCAATAACACACTGGCATGGCTTAGAGGGGGTGTAATCAAAGGAAACAAGAATGTTGAGAAGTTTCAATTTATCCTCTTGTTTGATCTACTTCCATTGGTAGTCTTTAAGATAATACACCAATGAAATTATAATCTTTCTAAAGTATTAATCATTTTCCCAATACAAAATAGATCCCAAACCTTTAAAAACAATGTTGAGGCAACATAGAACCTCCTTGAATAAAACGTCACTCTCCATAAGCATGATGAAAGAGACGCCTGCAAAGTGGTAATTAATGAGTTGATTTTTCCCATAAGGAAGAAAATTTCTCCAATTAATCCATATTTCAACTATGTGTACAAAGGGATAGAAAAAATATTCAACCACAAGAACATAAGTCATTGGAACTAAATGACAACCCTTTTGGATAAAGTGGAAGAGATGGGAACTTTTAGACCTTTTTCTATTAGTGATTAGAAAATATGATTCATCTAAGAAGAGAGATTTTACAATCAAGAGAGAGAGAGAGAGAGAGAGAGAGAGAAATCACCAAACCCTAAATCCTTTAACACGGATATGATAAAGGGAAATTCCATTTGATCGTAAATATTTTCATAATCAAGCTTGAGAAATAGAGTTTGTTGAAAAGAGGTACAAGCCTGTTCCCTACCTTCCCTAACAACAAGGATGTTTTTAATAATATATAGAATTTTGATACAACCTATTTTCTTTGGTATGATGATTACATGAAGGCTTTCATGAAAAAAATAGTGAAGGATTTATTTATAATATTGAAATACATTCAACAAAGTGATAGGCCTCCAATTGATAATAAGCTATGGATCCTTGGCCTTACAAAAAAAATTAATGTTACCTTTGTTTATAATTTACCCTAAAAATTTATTGTTTAAAGCTTCATGATAGATTGTATCAAGTGATGACCCACATGGATTTGTAGTAATCATACCTAGAAAATAGTGAAAGAGCTTGACAGTCAGATAGAGAAGGATTTTTGGGATTGCCTTTGGAATTTTCAAATACCCTTAAATTTTGGAACAACAACTGGTCCAAAATGGATCCATGTCAGTTCACTTTATATTGCTGAAGAAAACAAACACTCAAGGTACAAGACCAAAACACACATACTCAAAAGTGAATACCAAACATGAAGGTTAAATTTCCAAAAGAAAATGATAGCCAAAGGTGGAGGCTAGAATGGATCACATCTAAAGATGCCCTAATTACCTCATTTTGTAAAATAAGGCATTAAAAAAAAAATCAAAATTTGGAGAATTAAATGACACCTGAAAATTTGAAACATGTGAAATCTAATGTTTGAAAATACAATGTGCACAAAAGATGATAAATACTATATAAAATTTGTCTAATACAATAAATTTTATAAACTAGCATAACAAAAATGTAGCTACTTGAGAGTCAAATAGAGAAGGATTTTTGGGATTGCCTTTGGAATTTTCAAATACCCTTAAATTTTGGAACAACAACTGGTCCAAAATGGATCCATGTCAGTTCACTTTATATTGCTGAAGAAAACAAACACTCAAGGTACAAGACCAAAACACACATACTCAAAAGTGAATACCAAACATGAAGGTTAAATTTCCAAAAGAAAATGATAGCCAAAGGTGGAGGCTAGAATGGATCACATCTAAAGATGCCCCAGCATTACCTCATTTTGTAAAACAAGGCATTAAAAACAAAATCAAAAGTTGGAGAATTAAATGACACCTAGAAATTTGAAACATGTGAAATATAATGTTTGAAAATACAATGTGCACAAAAGATGATAAATACTATATAAAATTTGTCTAATACAATAAATTTTATAAACTAGCATAACAAAAATGTAGCTAAGTTGTTCCATTGTACAATTGTTGAAATAAAAATTATTTTTAAATATTATGTGTTGGTAACTTATCCTACAATGGCTTAAATATTTCCATTATATCCCTATACATTAGTTGTAGATTTGTAGCCATCGTCGCTACAATGTTACATATAGTATTAAAACTAAAAAAAATGTCTTTTCTAGTTAGGAGGAATCTCTGTTTTGTCTAGGATTTTAGCCCTGAAATAGTCAACATTTTGGAGTTTTTGACCACCAAGGTAGTATGCCTAGTCAAACAATTGACATATATTTTTCATCTTATCTCTACAAGTAAAAGGAAAGTAAAAATTTATTCCAAGATTTTTCTCTTTTAATCCAATATCTTCCCTCAGTATCTTGGGTTCATCACCATCAATTATTGGTAGCATATACACATAACAAAAATCTAGTGGGACATACATTTTAGGCATTTTTTTGATCTGTTTTATGCTTTTAATGTATGGGTTACATGCTCTTCTTACTCCACTTTATATCATTAATCAATAGCCTCATATTTATTTATAGTTTCTTCAACATCTATGTCAACCCACATATTTTATGTTTCTTCTTTTGGTTGTTTCTTTGGTTGTTGGTCGCACACATCACCAGTGTGTAAACCATTTTGTGAAGGAATCCTCTCATTCTCCCTAGAGATTTTTTCTCTCTATATAATACCTTCTATATTTACATATTATATAGCTTATAACCCTTAACACCATTATGATAACCAATAAAGATACACTTCACAGAGTTATAGTCAATTTTTAATGGGATATAGCTTTTAGGTATTTTATTGATTAGTTTTATGCTTCTTAATGCATGGCTCACCTGTTTTTCCTCCTCCACTTTCACTTCTTCATCAATAGCCTCATATATTTATCTTCAACATATATTTCAACCCACATATTTTATGTTTCTTCTTTGGTTGTTGGTCGCATGCATCATCACTATGCAAACCCTTTTGCAAAGGAATTCTCTTGATCTCCCTAAAGACAAAATTTTGGCTATAGACTACCTTCTCTATTTTTCAGGTTCTATAGATTATAACCCTCAACACCATTAAAATACCCAATAAAGTTACAATTCACATAATTTTAGTCAATTTTAATTATTTTTCCTTTATAATATGGAAATATGCTTCACAACTTAAAAAAGTCATGTGTTTAAAGGATGGTTTCTCACTTGTCCAAGCTTCTTGAGAATTTTTTTCATCCAAAATCAATGAGTGTGATCTATTCACCACATTTCACAAAATAATAATTGAATCCCCCAATACTTATACTCCAAGTGTAGACCATTGAGCATACTCAAGGCTTTTTCCATCAACATCTTTCTCATCCTCTCTACAACTCCATTTTGTTAAGGCCTGTAAAGAGTTGTCTTTTGTTTTAATTACCCATTTCTCAGAAATGCATAAACTTCATTTAAGAGATTATCCCCCATTTCATATGTGATTACCTTTATCTTATTATCCTTATAATTCTCAATGATGGCTTTGAACTCCTTGAAATTCTTTAATACCTTTTTCTTTATTTTAGAAAAAGTATATATAGGGCTTCCTAGGAAATTTCTCTATGAAGGACACAAAGAGTAAAAAATTTCCTAGTGATGGTATCTTGACTATCCCAAAACATCACTATATCTTACCTACAAAAAACAATTGCATGTGCAAAATTTGTGGGGAACTTTACTTGACTTTACTTTCCATATATATAACGCTCCCAAAATTCAAAATATAAGTGGCAATCAATGATCCCTTTTTCTAAATGCATAAATCTTTCTCACCAATGTGACTCAACCTTTTACGTAAAAACATTATCTTCTCCATCCAAATCATGTTGATATCCTCGTGTTTTCCAATAGTCTTAGGAACAACAATGTTTTTTTGATGTAAGAATAGTTGAAACTCATGAAACTCCTCAAAATGGACATACACACCAGCCATGGATGAATTGATAATATGCTACGACAAATACTAAAGAGTAAGACTGATAATAGTATGTTACTCTCATAATTAATCATAATATACAAATAGAGATGGTCAATATATAACAAAAGCAAGAGTTTGGTTCCAAATTTGCTTTTGACCAATTAAAGCAAGAGTTGTGAACCAACTCTACATTTGACTAAGTAACCAACACGTCTTAAGTGATGGACTCATATGGGAAGTGATGTAAAGTGATTGGGGATGTCATTTATCATATCCTAATCCTATAAGGTGTGCACAAAGAAAACTTAGTATAGTTAAGCTAACCCAAGTCAACTTAATATTGTCTTCTTGAAGTGAATATACTTCTAAAAATAGCATGGTTTTTTTTTGAAAGTAGGTTATTTTTTTCCTGCATAAGACTATGTATGTCATGGCTGGAATCCATTTACAATAACAATGCAAAAAATGCCTTAGAAGAAGCTCAAAAAATGAACACACTCAATAAAAACCCCTCTAACTTCTTATAATGTTATATTTTTTATAAAAAATCTCAACATAATGGTTGGCAAATGGCATGAGATAAGAATCAAATAATCCCAACCTAGAAATGGTATTAATTCATAGAAATGAGCCCCTAGCTAAAAATAAGAATGAATTTATAAACAATGTGTTTACAATAGATTTTCAAATAAATATGAAGAAAATTTGAAAAAATATAATTTTGATGTGGAATGGAATAAATCTAAATCATTCACTATGAAGAGGGTGAAAACATACATGTTTTCAAAAAATGACATAAAAGTCCATTGGATGGATCAAAATATATTGCCCTCCAAAGGTCCAAAAACAAGCACAAAGGGGTGACCTCTAGAAAAAATTATAATTCCTTAAAATCTATGTCATCAAACTTTCAAAAATATAGTACCAATGTGTAGATCTCAAAAAAATGTGGTAAAAAATCACCCCACAAGCCTCTCAGATCAAAAGATATGGCACTAGAAATTCGTAACTCAAAATTCGGTGCTTAATTGTGAAGGAAAGGGCTAAAACCCAACAAATGGTCATATGGGAGTTGAAGGAGCATTTAAAAATTCAATAAAAATATGATGTTGGAGGTAATTGAACCCCTTTCCTCTTGGGGAATGAATGGCTTGATAAAATCAGTCTAGTCACCATGTCATACATAGCATATATAATCATATAAAAGCTAAGTATAATTTATAGAAGAAAAAATGTGACAACTTAGCCCTAAAGGGTAAATTATGGTGGTGCAAGCAGTCACATGGTTGGAGGTGGTGTAAATGGGCGGTGCTACCTAGAAATCCATAAGAATAATATTGAAAAAAACCCCTCTCAATTTGTATTTTTCGTTTCTTTTGCAAACTTCAACTAGATGCCACAGGTGCTCGCGATATTCATTTTTTACAAACTAAGACTTGTTGGAAAAATTTCAAACAAGAGAATCTGGAAATGAGAATTGTGATCCTTCATCCTATAATTTGTTTTCTAAATTTGTGTTGTACATGTTGTTACTCCTGATTTGCATGCAACTCTGGAACTTGAAAATTTCACAAAAAAATGTGAGGCTAAACAATCCCTTTTTATAAAATTTGTATTTTTTTGTGTAGTTTACAAGAAAAATATATAGAAAAACTAGAAAAGTAAGATTTTTTCCAAAAATTCAAAAAACATAGAAAAATACATAAAAAGTCAGTTTCTCGCAAAATAAAAAATTCATAGTTTTTTGGAAGCTCAAATTTATGGTTAAGCTAAAAATATGGATGATGGCTAGAGAAGTATGTGGGAAGAGATGAAAAGCAATAAATCATCAAAAATTCACAATTGCCATTTGATGGAGAAAAATTCTAGTACCATATAAGAATTATTAGAACCCAATAAAATATTCAATGTGGACTTGTACTAATCATGGAAAATTTTATAATATGTTACAACAAATACACAGGAATACATGATGGTGATATTATATTATTCTCACAATCAGACACAATATACAAATAGAGGTGGTCAATATATAGCAAAATCAAGAGTTTGGTTCCAACTTTTTTTAGAATAAGTAAAGAAAGAGTTGTGAACTAACTTTACTTTTGAATAACTGGCACATGTCTAAGTGATGAACATATGTGGGAATTGGTGGACAGTGATTAACAATGCCACTTAGATCCTATTTTAAGCCTATGAGGTGTGCACAAAGCAAACCAAGTATAGTTAAGCTAATTTAAGTCAATTAATATTAGTCTAAGCATAATATTGCATTAACATTTACAAGCACAAATAACCTTACTTTTTTCAATTCTAAAAAACATCATGTGTACGCACGTATTTCCAATATGATAGAGGTGCATACCCACATTTTTTGAATCTGACATGAACACCAAAATCATTCATTTTTCTCATAGTGATGCAATTCCTAGCTAATCCAATAATGTGCAAGACACCTAAGAGAGTCTTTATCCTTCCATATCTAAACCTCAACTTTTATAAACCTCCAACCATTAATTGTAGATTGTGCGTGTATATCCCAAAAATACGTCACTGTCATCATATTATTTGTATTCATAGATTAAATTCATATGAATTTGTATCATTACATGGATGTTTTCTTGAAACTGCAATCTGTGTGTGTGTGTGTGTGTGTGTGTGTGTGTGTGTGTGTGTGTGTGTGTGTGTGTGTGTGTGTGTGTGTGTGTGTGTGTGTGTGTGTGTGTGGTTTACATACATACATATATGGCTACAACACAAGAATGGAAAATCCATCAAATGGATTCCTAAAGTTTCTTCTTGCATGGATATTTTGTAGTAATAAATCTACATGTTCCAACTTATAAGGTCCATCATTAGTTATAATTCCACTTATGTGTTTAGGTTGAGAAATTCTATGTACTTATTGAAATAGGCTCCTCAAGATTGCCCTGAAAATATTGACATATTTCTAATCAATTTTGGTTTACATGGATTCCTTATTACCCTACAATAAAAATCAAGAAAGCAGATGGAAAAATTCCAACTTGATCCTATATTTCAATGAATTAATCATCACAGGAGTTTCCACAACACATGTTCATGATTTGAAAGCAAAAATAATGAGTTCTTTTGAAATGATTGACATGGGTTTGTTACATATTTTATTTGTTCTTCCAATTTCCAAACTAAGAAAGTGATTTTTGTCCATTGATCTAACTATGCTAAATACATTTTAAGATGCTTCAAAATTGAATATTACGAGTCTATACCACCTCATTTTCAATATGGAGTCAATATTTCCACCAAGTGTTCTTATCTTTTAGTTAATGTTACTCTCTATAGGAAATTTATGTGAATTCTACTATACTTGACTCATGCATGTCATTATCTCTCATTTGTTTTGATTCTTGTATTCCACTATTGTCAAGAACTCCATGAAATATACTACCACATTTTTAAACATGTTATATGATATCTTTATAGTAATACTAATTATGTGATTGATTACAATACAAGTTACAAAAACTCAATTTTTGGCTACAACTTTGGGGGAAATTGCACCAAATACTGTTAATTCTGATGGGAAAACAACACTTATAGGATACTTAGACTGTGATTGGATGGAACATCTAGATGATTGCAATCCAATTTCAGGATACATCCATCATCTTGTGGAAGGTCTCATGACTTGGTCTTGTAAAAAACATACTACCATTGTTTTATCTACTGCACAGGTTGAGTACATTGAAGTTTACGTTGTTGGACGTGAGTCATTGTAGATTTGATACATTTTTTCGAAGTTCATATTCTTGCAAACCCAACCCACAATTATTTGGTGTGATAATATGAGTGTTATCCACATCTCTCACAACCCAATGCAGCACTAAAAAATAAAGCATGTTGAGATTCATATAGATTATACTAAGCAATTAATACATGATAAGGTCGTTAATCTTAAGCTTTTCCAAGAAAATTATCAAGTTGTAAACATCTTCACAAAACCCTTTCTTAAGGCCCTCTTTATTTAGCTCAAACAAATTTTGGGAGTGAAGGAACATGTCATCAAGAAGAGGGGGGGGGGGGGGGGTGTTAGTGTATTTAACTATATGTACCCTATTTCATGATTTTGAAATAAATTTTATAATTCATTGTGATATGATATGTGGATAATGCACTAATTGGTGCACATTTATCCCACATATTATTTATATATAAGTGTTTTAATCAAGTAATAAATTTGATTGACTTATACTATAAATAACATAAATCATACTTGTTTTGTAAGTTAACTACTCTCAAAACCCTAACTCTAGCCTATGCCTTATCTTTACAAGAGCTCGGAGAGCTAGTGTTTATGGTATCACTATGGATGAGAGTTCTTTTGTCAAATTCATGCAATATTTTTCAATCTAAAGAGGTATTCATGCTTCTATGTTCTAAATCTATGTAATGAATTTATTTTAAGGTTTAATTGATTTATCATGTATGTATGTATGTGGTTTCATGTCTTATGGTTATTTATAGTGTTTTTGGAGAGTTCCTAGTAAACTTTAATATAGATATGGGGGCATCTCATCACTCTTGAGATCTATCTATGTATGATGATTGGAAAAAATTAATCGACCAACGAAAATCCCAAAGCCCATACATTTATATCACATGTTGAAATCATGTATCGCCGACATGTTATCTAGATAATAAATAGATTGATATCAATAAATATTCCAATATGAATATTCTAATTCCATGATTTGAAGATTCCAATTGACCAATTTCATTGCAATTTTAAGAACTAAACCAACACCGCCATGACTTATGTTCTCTATAAAAGGTCACACCCATGTTCTCATATCGACAGACTATTTATCTTAATGGGTGGAGGAAATTCCCACAAAAATTACTAACTCTATTGTGTCAAAAAACTTCATCAAACAATACATTGTCCTACATTTTGGGTTCCTAAATAAGTTGATTACAAACAATTCTTTCAATTTTCTTACATTGAATTAATGAGATGCAATCAAGAATATGGAACAAATTTTCCTCAAACATCTGACTATTACCCACAAGGTAATGATCAAGTTGAGACTTCTAACAAAA
This sequence comes from Taxus chinensis, assembly GCA_019776745.2. NCBI lineage: Eukaryota > Viridiplantae > Streptophyta > Pinopsida > Cupressales > Taxaceae > Taxus > Taxus chinensis. Next base: position 196,662,742 of record CM034152.1, on the reverse strand, counting down.
ATATCACAAGGATAATGAGAAATATGGAAAATGAGAATCAAAGGTTGTGGCACAAAAACATTTACATCATACATTGGGTAGATAGGATTACTTTGAAGGAATCCATTAAAATGTCTTTTTAAATTATTGTTTGGCATCGAAGTTACCTTTTCAATCACTTTGTAACTTCTTACATTACAAATTGAATCAAGTAATGTAAAACATTGATTTCTAAGATTACTTGGAGAAGAGAATCTTGCAGTTAAAAAAGATGGAAGAATAAATCACAATGGTGGTCAAACAAATCATCAAACATCAAGAGAGGATAAGAGGAATTTTTGATAAGAAATCATTTTTTAGAGTTCAAACCTATTGATATCTTCTCATTATGAGACAAGCGCAGAGAACCAAAAGGAAGTTATGACGAGTTTGACTTAATGTGGCTAGGAATTTCCTAGTCAAGATATCTTGCAAAGATAAATATTTTTATCTCACCTATCTAGATGGTACAATTCTACTATTTCCCTACAATGGGAAACATTTGAAGCTCTACCATGAGTATTGTTTTCCATGTGCTACCTTATTAGTTTAGTAAATATTATCTTGTCTAATTAATTTATTTACATTTCTTTCCACTTTCCATTATTTGTGTGTGTACCCTAATCACTATTCTATTATGTATGCCCTACCAAGGCTCATAACACATATTGCAAGTGGCTCTTCATACTCTATGCAAAACTCACATTTTGAGACAAAATGAACACTTTCACATCTAAAGCACATGAAAATAGAAAAAAGGTTCTTCCAAATCATCATTTTTGTGCATTAAAATGATTCCTTATGTGTGAAGGAAACACATATGCTCCCAAGAAATTAACCTCATTTTGAACAAATAAAGAGTAAAATTTTGGGGAACGAAACTTTAATTATTTTTTACAAGACCTTTATCCATATTGACCTTTCAACTTGTGTTGCAAGATTCAAAGTATGTTATATTACCTTCAATATTTTAACATTTAAGTAATCAAATAAATATTGAATTAATTAGTACCACTTATCAGTTAATAATTAAATTATTTGGATGGATATATTTGTCTGCAAAATTTAAAAAATTAACACAAAAGGATAGCTAGAGTTGGAAGTGGAATTGAAGGTAATGTCTCAAGTTCAAGAGAAAGAGACTTGTTGGTTACATGTATGATTTGGGATCTTTTGGAAAACCACTAGAGGCTATCAAACTAATATTTTATATCATTGTGGTTGTTTTAATTTGGATTTGTCTTTTTATCCTTTGGTCTTGTATAAGGTTATGGGGGCCTTTCAAAACTCTTACCTATTTACCTTATTAAAAAAAGCTTCTGAAAGATCCTAAAAAAAAGGCGATGAATACTATGAATTATTTCATGTATTTTCATATTTTCCATTTATGATGACACATTGCACATTCTCTATGGTATTTCTGTAAGATTTCATATTTATGTTTTACTGGGAAATGATTTAAGTGTGGGGAAATGGGATTAATTCCTTTTACTTAATTCAATTCCAAACTAGGGTTAAAAACATGATATACATTCAAATTATTAATTAAGCATGTAGGTCGTAATATACAAATATAAAAATTTTAAAGAGCGATCAATCAGAACATGTGTTAAATATAGTAAATAATGAGAGAGAGGGAAAGAGCACTTAGCTATTTGAATGAACTAGAAGCTAACTTGGGTGTGACATGATGATGAACAAATTACAAATTTCTTGTAGATATGTAACTTTTTTTAGGGAGTGTAGAATGTATAGAGACTAAAAAATCAAACTCAGACAACACCATTTGGCACTTCTGTCCCTAACTCGTAGTTTCGTTTAGAAAGACTTCAACACTCTGCAAATTTTTGTGCCCTTACAAATGAATATGATATGATTCACTATAAGATATTAGGTCTCAAAAATGTATAAATCCCTTTGAAATAAACTGAAAATTCCTAATACCTTAACCATAGGTGAAACCACTACAAAATGTTAGTGTTTGGGTTAAAGTGTAATTCATACAGTGCCTACATTGGCACTACTCTGAAAACTGTACATAGTTACCCACCTAGAGATGTAATATATGTACGGATACAACTATATTTGATAATTCAATCACTTGAGAATATTTACGATGGGTTGTTTTCTTAGTGCTTGGCTTGGATTTTATTCTCTTTGGCTTAGAAAGCTTGAATCTGTAACCTGGTATGGAGTACTTTAGATATGTGTAGGGTTTAATAATGTGTGGGTTAATAATGTGTGTTGTTACTTTGGGAAATTTAAGAGATCTTTGAATTCCTTTTGAATTATATTTGTTAGCAAAGCTCTTCAAAGTGCCAAGTGAGTAAATGAGTGCATTTTTCTTGTTTATATAGGGCTCCATATGTATAATATTTCATTAAGGCCCACATATGAGAAAAGTAACAACCCATAAAAGATATCAAATTAAGAAAATGATTATAATAAGGGCTAGGATAAAACCTCCAATTTTAGACAAAACCATTTGGAAATTTTATCCAAGAGGGGTGGAGTGTTGTAAAATTTTCTGAGTGATAATTTTGAATGATGGACCACTTTGAAATTATGTAAGATGTTATGTGAGCGATTAAGCAATGCAATGAGGAGATCAAGTCTCACAATGGGAATAAGGATATATAAATTAGGCTCATAATAGGTGCATAATTCATGATTTATGGATTAATCCAATATTAACATTATCAAGTGGTCAATCCCTACTTAAAACCTCTAATTTTAGACCAAATCGTTTGACGATTTGATCCAAGAAGGGTGGACTGTTGTAAACTTTTGTGAGTGATAATTTTGAATGATGGACTACTTTGAAATTATGTAAGATGTTATGTGAGCGATTGAGCAATGTAATGAGGATATTAATTATTGCAATGGGAATAGGGATATAGCAATTAGGCGCAGAATAGGTGCATAATTCATTATTTATGGATTAAGCCAATATTAACATTATCAAGTGATCAGTCCCTAGTTTGGAGAAGTATTCTACACCACGAAGGGTAATGAGTGCCTCAACGCATCAAAAAAGAGTGTTATAAGGAGTCTAGTTTCCCCTTAAAGCCTTTTGGAGAGACAGAGTAAGATACGGTGACTATTCATCCCTTAAATCTTCTAAGGAAAGGGGGAATAAGAGTGTCACAAGGCATCTAGCTAACCCTTAAATATTCCACCCCACAGAACCATACTGTTGTAGACAGATCTGGGTCCTAAATGATTAAAGTGGTGCAAAATTACAAGGGAATGAAGTATTATCATGCCCCACTATGCATTATAATAGTGTTGATGTACTAGACATGTAAATTTGAATGGGAATGATGTAATTCTCATGCCCCTAGACCTTTCAATACAAAAAAATTTATTATTCTAAGATGTACAAATTCGAAAGGGAGTGGAGTGTTAATGCCCCCCACATTCTAGTAAACTCTCCTTTGAAATGCGTAGTTTTTCCTTGAGCCTATATCCAAAACTATTCAAACATGTATCCTTCAAAAAAAATATGATTTGGATGCCAAAAACTACCTAAGATGGTATCATTTTTTGGACAATAACGTCCATTGGTTTCATCCTTGTTGGAATTTTATGTTCCTATCAATATTATATAAATGATTTATGTTTATTCATGTCCATATGTTCATATACTTTATTCCTATGTATTTTGTAATTTTTTGTGTGCCTAAATTGTCTTGATATTCGTGTAATAACTCCATTGAATGCCCCCTCTTTTGAGGTGATTGAAATGTTATGTAGATTGTTTAGCTCAAAATAATAGAAGTATGTGTCCATATCAGATGTACCATACAGTCATTTTTAGATCACATTAAATTTAGTTGTAGGTGCCCACCATATAGAACTGGGCCTTACACTAGGTTCCATGGTAGAAATCATGGCATGAAAAGAGAGCATAGATAACAAGCATACAGGAATATAAGCATCTAAGTAAAACAATAAATTTCACAAATTTTATCAAATAGAAGGCAAAGGCCACATACAAGATAAAATAGTGTTGTGCACACAGTCAAGGGTTGCATGGATGCATAAGAAAAGGAAATTAAGGTTATAGATAATGGAAACCTAAGTATTGCACACATATAGAGTAGGCCAAAAACCACACACACTAGACAAAAAAGTAAGAAAATAATACATGATGATGAAAAGTAAACAATAGCTAGTGAGAACAAGGAACAACATATACTGGTTATGCATAGTCCACATATATTAGTCCCAAAACTTCAGGAAAATAACATATTTCACATTATATAATATAAACATCACTACGATGTAAAAGAGCACTACATAATGAAACAATAACACCTGATATTGTAGGAGATGCCCAAGGATTTTCATGGCCACTAGCTAAGAGGAGAATTCCAACATCTATAAGTATTGTAGATTCATGGGTATCTTGCATCATGCTCATATACCTTGTGATACACATGTGTATAAAAGGTATAAAATATGTTATCTATCAAATCATGTCGCAAACAACATATGTAAACTAGAAAACTAGCAGATCAAGCCATGTTCAGATCCTGATTTTGCAATTTGATAATATTTGAATGCTTTTTATATTTTTAAAACATAATATAGAAATTTCTACCCTATGATATAATCAAGAGGGTAAGGAGTGGTATATGCAAGTGTAGAAGACTTCGGCCTTGAAATTTAATTGTGCACTGTATTAGTAGGATTTATCATGTTAAGCTTAGGTTATGGGACACACCTAATATATTACTCTCTATAGGAGGGTATATAGTATGAGTAGGCTTGACAGGCTTAGAAACTCTGGCTTTCTTACAATAAGGAAGAACCAAAGAAGCCTCATAAGAAATTCTTGGAAACATAACAACTTGATTGACATAAGTGTATCTTACACATAGATGTATAATAGAATGAATAGCCATAAACGTATGAATCCAAGTGTATCTTATAAGCATGTCACATCTGCCAAGAATATTAACAGCCAAGAAAGGTGTGAGAGTGTCAGTTGCTCCCACTTGAAGGGAAATAAAAATGTGTCCAATAGATTGAGTAAGAGATTGTGCATTGAATTGGATATGATGCTTAATATAGCCTAAAGAAGTCAGCAATGTAACAATGCACATGTTGTGCATGGTACCATGACTATCAACCAAGACACTATGAATAGGTTGTTTATTGAAAAATGATTGAATATAAAGTACATTAAACCCAGCATCATCATCACATGTAGTAATAGGCCTAAGAGGTGAAGAAGAAGAAACTACACCGATAATAAAATCATGTGGATGATTGTATGTATCAGGAGGGGATTGTTCCTTATATTAATGATGAACCTCCGACTTTCTTTTAGATTTATAATTATCATGACTAGGAAGTAGATCATTGAATATTTTAAGCTTAGAATTTGTAGATTTGGTTCATATCAAACAAATGCAACACAATAATAATCTCTCTCCATTAATCTATTCATTAGGAAAAGGTTACAAATGTATAGACAAAACATATCCTATGAATATGGAATCAACAACCCATGATTCTCTCCTAGAATTGTGTGTTTGTTGGACTCGAATAACTATCATATTATAAATTGTATTTGTAATGTATTAACCACTCACAACAATATTATAATAATAGGTTTAATATGTCTAAACCTATATACCCAATAACCACTCATTTACTATTTACCAACATAATTTACCACATGGTAAATTAACAACTACCAAGAGAACATTAATTTTCTGACATTCCCCCTAGTGTGAAAATGGTAGAAAAACATGCACACTTCTTTTGCAGCTTGCTCGCCTTTGCTTGCTCATGATCTTGTTACACTGATGGTTTTGCACAGGATCACCAACAAGCCTTGACATGAATCCTTGTTCAAAATATGATCCTCTCTTTGTCAAAAATTAACCCTTGTCCAAGGTATGAACCTTTTTTCATCCTCTTCAAGTATCATGATGTTGCATTACACTTGTGCTTTCATCTTTCCACTATAGTTTTACACCAAGGAAGTATAGAGGAATCGTTCCTCATCTCATTAACTTCAGCAAAATGGAAATGAAATATCGGCATTATTCCCCCCCACGATGTGAAATTTTCATTTATTCACATAAAAAATATTTTTGAAGGACACCACACACAAAAGGAACACTGAAAATAAATCACACAATTGAACAACGCCACCATAGCTTCATGTGGCCCCGTCGTTGGTGACTAACGCGAGGTCATTGTTTGACCTCCAACCTCTTGTGCCTCCATCCTCAAGTCCAGACATGTTGCTTACTCAACATATTGGAACTTCGAGCTCAAATTTGTAATATCTTTTATGGATGTGGCTTCCCCACCAATTTTTTGTTTTGTTTTGGAATTCCAAAGCAGGGGTTTGGGGGAGGCAGCTCCCAACAAGGTCAAGGGGAAATAACTTGGGCACACTCCTTGTCACGGTACATGACGGGGACAAGGAGCAAAGCCCCCGAAGGCAAGGAATTTTTCCTTCTTTGCATTCTTCAAAAACTTCATCAGAAATGTAATTATCTTTATCAAATCCCACCCACAATTCAAACGTTAGGTAACACTGGAAATACGTCTGTAAGACTCTTTTTTTGGAATTTTGACAACATAGACTAACTTTTTTTGACCAGTGACACTATTTTGATGACAAAAAATGACTATGGTTAGACATACAAAATACAATGATATTGACAACGATGACAAGACTTTTGACCCTTATTACAATATATGAAATCGCTGATATATTTACTCATTGACTCAATCTATAAACACTTTTGATACTTTTACAATGAAGTGATACACATGAGAAAACTATAGCAACCTTTGAATTTACAGATAAAAAATCAAATACTAACAAAAACAAACAATGCTAACTAACACAGTAATTACGCCGAAGGCTTCTGACATGCAACAGACATTTAATGGCTAGGATTTATTTTTTAATTGAAGCACGACTTTATCCTAGTCGTACACATGGCAACTCATTTTTTTTTTCATGTTTTTGACGTCGCAGGAAAATTTGTTGTGGATCTCTCCCACGTTGCCCCATTCTAAGCATTCCCAGTATGGAGTCTTGGAAGAAGAGTGTCTGGTTGGAAGAAAAGTTGTCTACAATGCTCATGGTTATGGCATTCACATACAGAGTATGGTTAGAGGTGAAAAGGGTTTGATTAATTTGCACAATGCTTATGGTTATGGCATTCACATACAGCATGTCGTCAAAGGAATTGCAGTTCCTGAGACCAATTGTGTGTCTTCCTGACAAAGCTACCAAATTTAATCCTTTCGACTCAAAATATGGTCCGCCAGCCTTCAACATGTCCGGTAAATTCGCAAGCACAGTACTCTCATAATATGGTCCGTCAACCTTCAAAATGTCCACTTCATTTATTCATACTTCCCTTCAAATAAAAACTCCAAATTAATTACATACCATATCTTATACCTGGGCTATGGCGTCCCGAGTGGCCAACCTCAAAATATTGGCGCAGGAGATGATACTGTTACAGTTGGCTTCCATCGTCATGGATTACAAGATCCTCTTCGGCCTGATTAACAAAAAATAGAAATATTCGTATTTTTGTATCTATTTTTTAAGTTAATCTAAATAGAAACTAAATGCTATGTTGAAATGCAAGACCTAAATATTTTGTTTTAGTATTTGAATATATCAAAATAATATAATTAAGAGGGATATGTTACTACCTTTAAATGACTTACCTCACTGTGTGTTGGACTGTAGCAGGCTGATTTGTGGACTGGGAAAGTTGTGACTGAGTGGCCTCGGAAAGGGCAGAAACTGAATATTTTTCTGTACTGGGGTGCCTGGGAGGATACTGAAGCACCCTAGGGTGCCCTAGTCTGTAATTTGGGCGTTATAGACTGTAGAAAAGCTCAAAACTTGAGCTCGACAGTGTCGCAATATCTCTACAATATCTTCACTCATATCGCACGGGTGCCGCAATAATGTCGCCTATGTTGTTTTAAATTTCATATGAAGATCTTGCCTCTAAAACCCTATCCAAACCATCAATTACTATAAAAAATAAAAAATTCATATGAATAGGTCGAACTGACCTCAGCTGCCAAACTATTGGTCTTACAACTGAGTTGCACTACATTTTGGACCCAATGCAGTTTTGTGTGTGTGTGTATAATTTTGTGACTAGGATGCCTTAGCTCCAATGATGCGGTAGTAGGGGTAATAACTATATGAAAAATGTAAATGGTGGATGGAATAAAAAGAATACAACCCTTTCCCCCTATGCTTGTGCAATGCATATGTAGATGATGCCCAAATGTAGTCATTTGCCTTAGTAGATAGTTTCCCTTGATGGTAATATGTCCGACCATAATGTAGTGAGTATGTTATGTTTATATAGAGATCTCTTGTTCAAATTTTGACACTAGTGACCCGAAACTACCGACTATGAACTACGGGAATGCACGGAGTAACTGTTATGACCGACCTTGAACAAACAAATTAGGACCCAAAATTACGATGACACGAGCACCTAAAATCACGGACTGAGGCACCCCAGGGCGCCCTAATGTAACCCTAGGTGCCCCAGCATAGACCTAGAGACAACAACTAAGAAAATTACGACACCTGAGACACCCTAAAATATGCCCAAAACTATAATGACAAGTGACAACTTAACCAAGAAAACAACAATAACGCCTGACTAACTGACAACAAGACCAAAGGATGGGTCACTAGTGAATATTTTATCACGGAAGATCCATATATAAAATAACATACCCGACGGTATTAATGTAATAGTAAGTGTGTGATTTTACGACTACATTTTCCCCCACTTTATGTTGGTGAGCAGAAAAACTTAGTAACATAAAGTAGATAGAGATGCGTACCTGAGAAAAATCTGGAGAAGCTCATGTTGTAGAATAATGAGTAGATGTGTAGTAGAAGCGTCCTAATAGAATTTTAAAAGTGTGTTGAACCATGGATCAGTGAGTTGATCCATGCAACGTAACAAAAAACGTAAGTATCGCGATGAAGAGTGGTAAATGAGAATGATGATTAGGATATAGGATGATTTCGAATGTGGTTTAATAACTAATAGGTGGGTAGGGAGTGATTAGTTTCCAACCTAAACACTTGTATATGAATGGAGTAACTAGAGGATTTAGGCATCCTGCCGCCAAAGGAAGAGTTTAGGGAGAAAAGTGTGTTATTCTCCAAACTTTAACTACATCCTCAAGATCTAGCCGTTGCACACGGACTCAAATCAAAATGTTGTGATTTTTGGATCTAAATGATTTTGATTAAACAGTTGACCCATATAGGAGTGATAAAGGAAAGGCACTCTTTCCCCCACTCCGTGGGTGTCACCGCAATGTAAAGGCTTCCAAGATGGGTCATCTGGAAGCGAATGCGATAGAAAATGAGATGGCTTCCAGGCTAGGTCATTAGGAAGCAGACATGATAGAAATAGGTAGCTTCCAGGTTAGGTCACTAAGAAGCAAACACAAAATGAAAGAGAAGTTATGTCATCTGGGAAAGAAGTGGCGAGTATAACTCGCAATTTATGTCTTGTGGGAGATCGCTCGTAGGTTTGAATGATCTGTTTTGAACATGTTGATTTTGATTAGATGATTCATTGTTTTGATTGGTTACTCAAAGAGAGGTTTTTCACTAATTGCCCCCAAGTTAGGCCATTAGGGGAAAATTGCTAAAATTTGATGAGATGTCACATAAAATTATTTTTAGTCATTTGTTTCCCCCAAGTTAGGTCATTAGGGGGATTCGATAGGTTATAGCGTGTAATCGTGTTTGGGAAATGTTAAACAATTGTTGCCCCCATGTTAAGTCATTAGGGGGAATTAATGGTGAAATGTCACAGTATAAATTTCCAAGTGTTGGATTCATGATATTGGAACACGTGGTAACATAAGGGGGGATTATAAGGGGACCCACAATAATATTCCCCCCTTTCGGCAAAAGAGGGAGTGATGAACAAGAATGCACTCTAAGCCAAAAGTGACAACAAGAGGTTAAAACATGCGTGCAGTAGATATGAACAGCTGGGAATGGATATAATGCATGTGAAACGTGGAAAATATTGTGGTATGTTGAATTATAAAAAGAATTCCGCAAATGGGGGTGTAAATCAAAGTAAGAATGCTCAAGATATGAGCTAAACGTTGTAGTGTGTATTATCTATGGTGATAAGCACAAAATATCAATCATAGTAAAGGTGGTATTTGAAATGTGATTATAAATACTAAAGTGAAAAGGTAACCTATCACTTCATTTCTCTTTTTTGCGAGTATGAGAGTGTATACGGAGTGAATAGAGATGCCTCAAGCGAGACCATTACTTCCTAGCCGGTTTGAGAGAGTGGTGATAGTTGTGGCATCGCATACTACAACGGAGTTAGTAAGTGTATTATTTTTGCAAAAAATGTAGGATGCACTAGGTATTTCAGTTAAATTTTTTAAAATTGAGTGTTTTGGATTTTCTCAGCTTTTGGGAACCGGACAAGAGCAGTGAGGGCGCTAGTGACCCCTAGGACTGGAGCACCCAGAACCGGGTGCTAGTGTCCTACTCTGGGGCACCCCAGTCCTGCATCTGGGCACCCTAGTCCATAAATTTTTTATTTCATGGATAATGTTAGGGAATATATTTCCAGTATGTTGAATAGTTGTATTTGACCATTGGAGGTGTTCTAATGTTGTGTTTGTTGTTTTTTAGTGTTGTGCAGAGGAATATCCACTCAAGGGAGTTCTGTGGTGGTCGTCACTTGAGTACATTATTGGGATTGGGTTTTTCAGATGATGATTGGGATGTGATGGACCATGTCATCCTGTGGCATATAGCATGGATAGGGGATGTGTCCCATAATATTCCCATGTTGAATGCATTATGTGAGAGGTGGTGTGCAGATACATGCACATTTTGGTTGCCTACAAGGGAGATGACAGTGACGCTGGAGGATGTATATCACATATTGTGATTTTCAGTTGTTGGGGAGAGGGTACGAGTGATGGCAGTAGTGGATATAGAGCGTCAAATGCACTTGGCTAGATGATATTTTACAAGGGCCCACATACCCACCGAGGCACATATCAGGTTGGATGTGATATTGCATTATAGGGTTCCACAATCGCGGGAATTCATCGTAGTGGTGATTGCATCATATATAGTCGTAGAGGTAGGAGGTGTTGGCATATTATATAAGATGCATGACATATGTGAGCGGATAGAGGATCATGGGACGAGATATGTATGGGCACGGCGTGTATTGGCCCATTTATATAGGGACTTGTATCAGTTTATGTAGGATGAGCAAGGTGGGGGTATAGGAGCCACCACACTACTACATATATGGGCATATGAGCATATAGTTGTATTGAGACCAGTTGTGGGGCCACAGGGAGAGTGGGCTCAGATAGAGATATTTGCACGACGTTGGGTTGATATCCGCAGTAGGAAGTGTTATCACCGAATCATTGCACCCTCTTATTTGCACAAGTGTGTGTGCTTGAGCCCACGGTGTGACTGGGTAACATGGGCACTATCTCTAAGCGTGGGACTTGCTACTTGAGATAGACCTCCATAGAAAGATTGTTCTTGCTCCTAAACTACCTGCCATAATCTATTCCTAATGCAAGAAAAATTGTCTAATCCTAATCTAACTTTTCAAGGGACCAGGGAGAGGGAGTGCATGAAAGTAAAGCCTACAATAACAATGGTGATACACCAGAAAAGGAGGGTATGAGAATAACTTTCCAATGTGTGAAAAATGGAAGCAAAGTGTGAACTAGAGAGGGTGATAACAGTTATCCACAGTCTAGCAACTACATTGACAACAATATTTCATACACACATAATGATAATGAATCCCTACAAGAGCATAAAATAAACACAATATATTTGCAATGAGATTGAAGAGGAAAGAATAATGAAAACAAACACAGCAAGGGAAGATACATCCACAAACTTGCATCTATTGCTTCATTGATATGCACAGTTCAAGCTATTACAAAATAAAGGCTTGGATCACCATACAAGGAGTCCACTACAAAGGCCTGCAACACATTGGCTTTAGAAAACCAAAATGACAGAGTTTTGTTACTCAAAAACTATCCTCCCTTTATAATGAGCCCAACATTTCAATTTATAGAATTTTGCAAGAGACAGAGAAGAGGGATGCAAATCCCGAAATCCACTTTCAAACCAATTTCAATTCATGATTAATGAGTGTGGTTGGTGATTTTGGACTTGCAAAATCAATCTCAAGTTGTTCCATAACTTGCAGTAGTGAAAGAATGATTGCCCATGCTCATTAAATACTTCTCCAACCACTTTAGAATAACCAAACAAAAATGGGCCCGTTTTCCTTAAAACCCTCTATCAAATCTCTATCAATTTGTAGATTTATTAGTTGTTATGTGTCAGGCTCGGAGGCACAATTCCAACAAGACCAATTTTGCAAAAATCCATTGATAATTGCAAACGTCATGGGCTTCTGAGTGTGAGCAGTTATTTTAAGTTTTCCAAGCATTTCTTATAATACACGGGACTGAGGATTCAATTTTAGAGGTAGAGACCTTTCCAAAAAAATCTAATTTTGTCAAAATCGGAGCTCCGAATCAAAATTTATGTCTATTTTAAGATCAAGGTCAGGGTGTTCCACATGGGCTCTCATAATCCACATTAAACCACTTTCTCTTTCCATTGCGGGTATTGTGGGTTTTCGAAGAACTTGTGGCACCAGGGCACAAGGGCCTCCTGGGCCGTCGGGACCCAACTTATCCACAATGCACTCTGCCTCCTTTGACATGTAACAATTTCACCTCCATGGGGAACTCAAGTCCCCACAACACCTGTTCCGCTCGTGTCCCTCGGAACCGCAACTTGTTTCTCACCCGCACAACACCAATTCAACACTTCCTTCATTGTGCAGTGATTTCAGGTCTGCGAAGAACTCACGTCCCCGTGGTACCTGTACCACCTAGGCTGCAAAATTCTAACTTTTCTACAATACATTGGACCTGATTCAAATCCTTCACAAATTGGGAAAATCAGGATTTTGGGAACTTGTGGTCCGATGGAACTTGTGAGGCTTGAGCCGTCAGGACCCAGTTTACCCGGATATCATTGTTTCCTTACCATTTCAGACCCAAGTCGAGGACGAGAAACCCTAGTTCCATGAAATATCCATTGTGGGATATTACTTAAAAATGCACAAAATATTGAAAAATTGCAGCCAAATAAACTACTGATTTTTGCATATTTTTACAGTTTGGGCAGCGAACTAAAGAAAATTAATATCTCCCAAAATATCCACCCAAATTACTTGAAAATTTAAAGAGAACTTGCCAATATTTTTTTTATTATTATTGGTAAATAGTTTTTTGAAAGGGACTATACCCTTGTACAATAAGGCTCAGAAGCCATAATTGAAAGTTAAAGCACAATAAAGAGATCAAAATCCAGATATAACAATAATGCCCCAAATTTCAGAAAATAGTTTTCAAAGAAAAAACCAACAACCAACAACCCATCAGCAACTGAATAGCTGATGTACAACAAACAAACAACAATGGCACAACAACACGATTGGAAAAGAAACAAACTATTATCCGGCCAAGAAAAATGAAACCAATGTAACCCAGCCAAGCAATAACAGAGAAAATCATTTAGGCAAAGAATTCTCCTTTAGAGTGAATTTTTTTTTCTTTTTGTTGACTGTTATCCAACCTGATGGAGCCTCTGCGGTTGGAGGAGAAGACAAAGGAGGAGTATTCTCCTTAGTCACATTTGTCCCATTTGGGACAACCACGTTGTTGTATTGAGAGAGATATTTATCAATTTCCTTGTTGCCCTCAACAGCTTGTGCATTTTTCATGTTGCTCACAATTAGAGTTTCGAATAAAGGGGTTTCCAAGGAAGAATCGGTTTCATCTATTGTATCTGCATTTAATTTTAGATCATTTTTTGCATCAAAAATCAGGTGTTCCGGGAGTGCATCTTTCCACCAGCTGCGCTTCTCATGTTGATGTTTTTCCATTCTACAAGTAGTAGAGATGTGTCCTGAGCAAAAACACCTACACCAGAAAGGTATACCTTCATAATCTAGAGGTTGTGACCAAGTTCTATTTTGCACTCTAAGATCTATGGTTGTAGGACGATTTTTATCAGTGTTTCGTTCCACCGGGATCCGGGCATAGGTAGTATGGGTGTAATTCATGGTTTAAGAATCTATAAAGAGTGTAGATCCCAAGGTGTTGCCAATAGATGTCATACATTCGTGACTCTAGAATTGGAGAGGTAAATGGGGTAGCCTGATCCAAACAGGTTTCCATGAGAATGATTCTGTGAGCGGGTTAAAGGATGGGAACCAAGGTTTAATGACCAAGTATTTAGTTTGGCAGGTCCAAAACTTGGAAGCAATGATGTTTTTATCACCTATTGAAGAGAAAGTCACAATGAAAATACCTTTAGCTATGAGATCTTGCTAATATTATAAATAACATAAGAAAATTGTTTATGGAATTTTTTAGATAATAAAATGTTGCCAGAAAATTACAACGTGCCCTAAACAGTTGGAAAACTTCTAGAATTCGTAACTCTCTAAATACTAGTGCAAAAATTATGAGACATTGGAAATAACATTTAAAAATATAGGAGTTGATATTTCAACCTTTAGATCTGAAAATGGCCAACTAGAAACCCTCCAAATAAAGGTTTCAATATTCCAAACAAGTCACCTAGCTTGGAAAAGGGTGGGAAATTGATGAAAATAATTGTGTATGCAAAATTCATTTTCCCTTCTCCCCCAGCTCCTTATATAACTTCTCCAAGGCCAAAGAGCCCCAATAAACCCTAGTCGCATTTCTCCCTTGGAATGGCCAATAAAATAAAAGTAACTTAAGTTAATTTTCCCTTTTTAAGTCGACATGGACCAAAAGTGACCCCTAAATGCAAAATTAGAATATTAGTACCATGTGGCCCCTTCCTAACGACAAAACGTAACGTCTAGTCCTTCCAACACAACTTTTTGCATATTTCAATGAAGAATTATAATAAAAAGGACTAGATATTCATACCCAATAGCTCCCAGTGTCCACAGCCACTTGGGTATAACCAAGGCTTGGACTCGAATTGGGCCTTAGGCCTTTGGCATAGGAAAGGGGACATTACAGTCCTCCCTTCCCAAATTTTTCTTATCCTCAAGAAAATGAAAATTAGGATGCTGCAAAATCTACAAATTTGTTGCTACATACAAATGAGCCTTCCAATCCACTAAAATCTTCACCAATACTACCAAAGAAGAAAAAGGGCTAGAACTCAGTCTAATATGCCCCATATCAATGAGCTCATGTATATTCTTCTCGATCTCATCATTAAACCATTTGGGGTGACAGTAAGGAGAAGTACCACCGATCTAGCATCCTCGAGTTCAATCACATGCTCAAATCCCCTATCTAGAGGTATGCCTAGAGGTATGTCACCAAAAACTACATTATCTCTATCCAATAAGCCCTGTATATCCACATGATACTCCTTTTTTCCATCCTCTGATTTCTTGGTCGAAATCAAACAATGTACTGCCCAACCCACCCCGTTGTGACTATAAATCCTCTCGATCCTCTTGGCCATAATAACTCGGGGTGCCTCTGAAGATAAGCCCCTCAAGATCACATTCATTCCTTCAGACTTAAAATTCAGCTCCATCGTCTGGAAGTTAGTCTGAAACTCACCAAGGGAATGAAGCCACTTTACTCCAAGCACTATGTTGGTCTCTCAAATACCAACAATATAGAAATCATCGGTAACTGTATACTTACCCATCGTGATGCTCAATTGGGGAACCCATCGTGTGCATCCCATAGAATCTCCATTGGCTACAGCCACGTTGAAGCCCTCAAACTTCTCTAACTGTAACCCTCGCCTCTCAACCAATGAGGCATCAATGAAGTTGTGGGTTTCCCCACTATCAATGAATACCACTACTCGTTGTCCTTGAAAAACTCCCCTAACTCTAAATGCCTTGTACCTCGAGGTACTAGACAAAGTGGCGATAGTCTCCTGGGGAAGGGTCTCACTATTATGCTCAACACCCACACTATCTAATGCCTCATCATCATCATCCTCTAATCCCTATGTGTCCAAATCCTCGTCACCATCACTCTCCTCAAAGACCTCTATGAATTGGGCCATCCCTCTACCCTTGCAATCATGTCCTGGAACCCAAGATGTGTGGCAATCGAAACATAGTTTCTTTCACCTCAATTCCTCTTTGTCCTCTCTAGATCCGAATGGTCTCCAGGCTGTATCTTGCCTAAGTGTAGCTGCGAACCATCGGTTCAAGAAGGGAAACCATTAGGTTGCACTCGAGGTGGAAACCTTGACTTAAGAGTGGATAACTCCAAGTCACGAGCTCTCCTAATAGCCTCATGTAAATAAGAAGGCTCAAATGCCTTCATAAATCCAGCAAGAGTGTGTGTCAAACCTACTGTGAATAGGGAAATCAACCTCATCTCTGTAACATCAGGTACCATGACCGATAGTCTCTAAAAATCTGTAATATACTAATCTAAGGAACCGATCTGCCTCAAATGATTCAACTCTCTAAAATACTTGTCGGGGTCCCTCCTATCAAATATGCTCACTAGCCTCTATGTGAACTCTGCATAAGTCATGATGTATATGTGTCCCTATGTAATCAACCCATGATGCCACCAATCATGAGCATCTCCCTCAAGATTTAAGATTGCAAACTTAATTGCATCTTCCTCACACATAGGATTCAAGTCGAAGTATGTCTTCAACTTCTGAACCCCGGACTGTGCAATACACTTCTTAGAACCGTCGAAGTGTGGAATAGAAATTTGTCTCAATCTCCTTTACATCTCTGGTACCTGTACCTGATGATCTCTCCTAGGCCTGCTACTAATCTTCATTTTGAACTATTCTTGGAATGGCATGTTGTCACGAAATCCATCACTTAAGGTCTAGTACCTTTCCCAATAAGACTACTCATCTACAATATCCATTAACTATTGTACCTGTGAAACTTTTGGATCCTTCAAGAAAGAAGGTTCGTGAAACCCCAAAGGCCTGGTAGAAGAATGGGGAGACCACTACCCTGAATGTCCACCCTCACCTCTTTGACCATGTTGTCCCCTATTGCTATTTTCTCTTCTTTCCGCATGAGCATCAATCATGTCACATGTTAATCTCTCAGTGAGCTGGCTCAAATAGAGATTGGTCGTCTCTTATTGCTTTACCATGTTGGTGAATAATTGTTTCATCATATCTACACCTATATCATCACTGTCTCTATCTCCCATCTTTCAATCCCAACAGGCTAGAGAAACAATTGCTCTGATACCACTAAAATATCCCTTGTGGGATATTGGTACGCCCTTAACCTATTGCTTGTATTAGGATATGAGTAGCCAACATGTGGCTTACCATATCATTTTATTATATCATTTATACTTTATCATGCTTAATAGGTCGGCCTTGGTGATGGCCATAGCATATGAATATTATATATAGGGGATTGCAGGTAGTAGTTCATTATCATTTTGAGCATTTGAATTTTATTATATGGTTTGGAGGTTGCCCCCTCGAAGTGGCGAAGCTATTATAATTGCATATTGAGATCATTATTCTAAAATATTGTGTTATTTGGTGTTATATTGCTGCTCATAATCTGAATTATACTAGTAATTTCATTACAGATATTACTTAAAATTGCACAAAATATTGAAAATTTGCAGCCAAATAAAATATTGATTTTTGCAGATTTTTACAATTTGGGCAACGAACTAAAGAAAATTAATCTCTCCCAAAATATCTAGCTGAATTACTTGAAAATTTAAATAGAGCTTGATAATATTACAAAGAACATAAGAAAACTATTTTTGGAATTTTTAAGATGATAAACTGCTGCCAGAAAATTACAGTGTGCCCTAGACAGCTGGAAAACTTCTAAAATTTGTAACTCTCCAAATACCAGTGCAAAAATTATGAGACTTTGGAAATAACATTTACAAATATAGGAGATGATATTTCAACCTTTAGATCCGAAAATGGCCAACTGGAAACCCTCCAAATAAAGGTTGCAATATTCCAAACAAGTCGCCTAGCTTGGAAAAGGGTGGGAAATTGATGAAAATGCCTTCAAAGTGATGTTAAACCCTACCCAAATGGCTACCGTAAATCTGATATGAAAACCCTCTGATTATCTTCCCCAAATGTCACCAAAACCCTCAAAACCCTTCCTCTGAAACCTCTAAAACTATCACTATAAAACAGCCCTGAAAATAGCTCCAAAATGACAAGCTAGGGTAGATCTCTCACTATCAAAGAATGCCCTGCTAGCTAGGGATGGATCTCTCACCACCGAAGCTATGGTTCCTATAATATTTCACTCCACAAGCTGTAGATTTGCAAACCGCAGTTTCACATGAAGGAAAATAATTATGTATGCAAAATTCCTTTTCCTTTCTCCCCCAACTCCTTATATAACTTCTCCAAGGCCAAACAGCCCCAATAAACCCTAGTCGCATTTCTCCCTTGGAATTGCTAATAAAATAAGAGTAACTTAAGTTAAGTTTCCCTTTTTAAGTCGCCATGGACCAAAAGTGACCCCCTAACGCAAAATTAGAATATTAGTACCATGTGGCCCCTTCCTAATGACAAAACGTAACATCTAGTCCTTCCAAAACACCTTTTTACATATGTCAATGAAGAATTATAACAAAATGGACAAGATATTCATACCCAATAGCTCCCAACGTCCACAGCCCCTTGGGTATGACCAAGGCTTGGACTCGAATTGGCCCTTGGGCCTTTGGTGTAGGAAAGGGGACATTACATTCCATCCACGGTTGTTCCACTCACAACCCCTAGACCCCCAATAGATTAAAATAGGCTGTTTTCCCCAATTCTCCAAAAAAATTGCAAATTTCTACTAACTCCTTAGATTTTTCTTAAAAAGGGGAGTTGGTGCCCCCAAAATCCAAATTTCTTGTTTTCACCATTTCTGCTTCTCTAGGTCTAAATAAATTATGTAAGTTATCAAAATCACCATGGGGGTAGGTTTCGGATAACAGGAAGATGGGCATAGATAGTTTCAGAGCCCTGATAGATAGGATGGGTCCGAAGTTGGTTATATGGAGGCCATATCGTGATTATTAGGGATGGCCCGAGGATGCTACAGAGTTGCGACGTATCAAGAGGACCATGTGGTTAAAGGACCTATTTCCAAGTGTAGCGAAGCTTTTGCAGGTGAAGAGAGTATAGTGATAGTTTGAGATGGCATAGGATGTACCCCCAGAGGCATATAGATGGTTACGATCTGTTACGGCCCCTAGGAGGGCAGGTGTTAGGCCAAGGCCCATGGCAGAGAAGTTGATACTACCAGGGCCAGATGTGGTGGACCCAAAAATAACAACTATGGATGGCGATGACATGGAGATCATGGAGGATTATCAAGCATGGTGGGCAGCACATCGGTGGGTGTTGCTATATCTAGTATTTACAAGTGCTATGGATTTACCACTAGGAGAAATGGGTGAGGGAAGTGTCTTGTACCCTATAGTAGTAGCTGTGGTAGATTGTAAGTATTTTTGTATTCTTAAAGTTGTGGTTAATGAATTGTCGATGTGGTTTGGTACATGGTTGACGAACATGAGGTTATATGTTATGTATGCAGGAGGTGCCTATTGGTCATTGATAGTAGAAACATTGATCCACACATTGACGTGAAATGTGCCAAGCGATGTGCTATGCGGAGGGATACTAGAGTGCATGGATGACATTGTGGGAAAGCATGCCCATTTGTTAGAGACAGTGGCCATAGCAACGGTGACATGTACGATGTTGCTTATCAAGAGGGATGAGGGACGTGAGGAGACTCAACTTTCCCGAGAGGCGGTATGTGGTTGTCTTTTGGCCTAGGATGTGTTTGCCCATGATATGTATATTCATAGTGTCAGTTCTCGGAGCAGAACATGGAAATTGAAATTTTACGCAGACAAGTGGAGAATTTTTGGGGCCGTGAAATACAATATCGTGTTGGTGGCAAGGCATCTAGCTCTAAGGCTCTTGTAGTACACGAGAGTGATAGTGATGATGAGGTTTGATAGTGATGATTGTATATGATGTAGGGGGCCTTGCCCCCAGTGATGAAACATGTTTTTGTGATGATGATTGTATGAACGCTATATGTATGGAAACCTATTTTTGATATATATGAGATCGATATTTGCATTGTGTTGCTATTGTGGTGTGATGAATATGTTATGTTTTTATTTTGATTATTCGAGCATGTGTGTTGTATTATATGTGATGAATATAAATGTGCATGATGATGTAGTAGTGGTGGTAAATAAAATGTGTATGGTAACATGAGGTTGTAGATGACTAATGCATTGTAATAGATGAAATATTGGATGAATAGAATATGTAACATGTAGGTAATGGAATGATGATAATAGAATAAATGTGGAAATAGGTAAATGTATCATAATGAATATGTGCAAATGTAATGTAATGGGATAAAGTGACAACAAAAGGAGGGGGGGAAGAGTAACGATGCCCCCCAATGTATGGATGAATAGGCTCATGTAATAAGACCCCTCAGTAGTCAAGTATGAGCCACGTAAGCAAGATGACATCATCAGGAAATGATTGTGGTGCACTAGATGAATGATGAAGAGCATGATGAAAGGTTCTTAAACTAATCCCTCAATAGTCGTGTAAGAACCGTAAGAAAACAATTACATCATCGAGGGGTAAGGTGATACTGATCACCTACCAATGACCAAGAAAATGGGTGGAGGTGGATGCATATGGAATGGATGGAGTGTGAGTGTATCAACCGAAGTGCATGTCATATGGAGTGACCATGGGATATGCATAGACTAGTGGAAACCCATGGGATGTATGTGACAGATAGTGCGAGTGAGGTGGATATAATGAATATGGAGGTGGAAGCAATGGAGATGGTGGATAGTTTGCATGTGATAGTGATGAATGATGAACAAACTGAGTACTAGACAGAGAAGACTCAGAGGGTGTATTCTTATGTTGTTGTGGTGAAGGATACAATGATCGGTCATGAGATGAAAAAGATATGACACCAGTATCCTCTAATTTTTGTAACTTCTCACGTAAAAAATACAAACATTGTTACAATGACCACTACCACAATGGTAATTATAGTAATACTGATCATGTTGGAATTTTAAATGGTGTTGAGGGTGGTGTTGATTGGAAGGAAGCCAAATTAATCACTCATCAAGTAATATACATAAGACATCATGAGGTCGAGCATTAGGTGAAAAACACAGAGGCTCATGGTACTGAGGTGAAGTAGTAATTAGTCATGGGCTTGGAGAAACATGTGTAGGAGTTGGAGGAGAATGAGGTTGTTTCCTTTACACTTTGGGTTGAGATAGGGGTTAGTTTGGATTGTTAACAGGAGGTGGAGTAAGAGGAGTACACTTTGTTTGATTTTTAGCCAAGGGTTGAGGTTGTTGAGGATGTACAACTAGAGGTGTAGCTGGAACGACAAAGGACATAGCAATCGGATAAATGTGGGAAGGCTCTGCTAGAGGAGAAGAAAGAAGGTATTGTTCTAGATCAATAACCTTGTAACACAAAAGTATAAAGGACTCACAAGTATCATACTGTAAGAGTTGTTGTAGAGGAGGAATAAGACCACGACAGAAGATGAAGTTCTTTTCCAAGTCACTAGGATGAAATATAAGTTTATGTATACATGCATTGAAGCGTAATATGTAATCTTGAATAGGTTCTGAAGAGCCCTAATGTAGAGTAGGAATGTGTTCATATGTGACCCTATGACCATTATTGACAATAAACCTATGAAGGAAGGCATCCTCTATGTCATAGAAAGTGCTAATAGAACTAGAAGGAAGATGGGTATACCATTAAAGGGCATCGTCAACTAGACTAAACCGGAAGGCCTTAAGCAAGATTCTATCATTGGAATAAGAGGCCATAAGAGTGTGATAATGTGAAATATGAGCATTAGGGTCACCAGTACCATTGAAGCATCTAAATGTAGGCATGATGAAATACTTAGGAAAGGTCGAGTTATGGAGTTTTTTGGGAACTGGATTAACATGCAAGGAATTGTTTTATATAGATGCATAGTAATACCTACTTTATAAGGTGGGGGTGTGGACTTGAGACTAAATTTGACCTACAACATACATGAAAGATAGAATGTCCTGTGATGGAATAGAAGAAGATGGAAATAATGTATTAAGAGGTTGAAGCTTTCCATTATGTATGATCATGGGTATATCAAGAAGTGATATAGTAGGCTCTGATGCTAAAGGTGCATGGGGAGTGTGTGTGTCGAAGAAGCTACATGAGATGATGAAGGGGAAGTTTTCCTAACATTCTTATAAGGAATATGTGGTGTGGGTGAAGTGGAAGAAGGAAGTGTAGATAAAGTAGGAGTAGAATGAGAAGAAACAATGGAAGGAAAAGACTCATGCACTATGGTAGAACCAATCGCAGGAGAATAAGAAGATGGAAGAGGTGAAGCATTCTCAATAGTGTAAAAGGAAGGAGACTCCTTAGGAATGAGAGACAGAGTAGTATGGTAACTATTGGCTAGAACAATACTATCAATAGGATCATAAAGGTAATAATAATATGCTGATCAACTAGAATGAGAGGTCAAAGAAAAAAATGACAAGTAGTAGGAGACATAGGAGTGGCCGGAGGAGAGGTAGGAGGCAGACCATATTGTGAATCAATGCCTAATAAATAATCAATTATAGAAGGATATAAAACATCAGGTGGCATATCAAAAGAAGAATAAGAAGGATCACATGTAACTGGATGGCATGGCATACAATGAGTAAAAGTAATAGGGTCATCAACAAGGCATATGCCTATAGGAGAATCGACAGGATTAGTTGGCACTTGTTTTTGACCTTCTAAGAGGAGTTGTTGAATGACGTTGGGTAAGGTCAAAGAAGCACTATATAAAGTTGTAAGTTCAGAGATGGTAGCCTCATCATAAATAGGGTTGACATAAAAAGAGACATGATGAGAAAATAAGAACTATGCTAATCACTAAGGTATGAAAGAGGATCCAAAGACAACAATGTTCGTAACGTGGGGTTCACCAAAATGATTAACTAAAAATAGGTCAGATGTAACTATCTATGAATAGTTAATCTAAATAGAAACTAAATGCTATATTGGAATGCAGGATTTTGGTTTTTATATTTGTAATATATATCAAAGTAAAAAGGAAATAGAAGGATATGTTACTAACCTATAAATAACTTACCTCACTGTGTTCTAGATTGTAGCAGACTAGTGTGCGGGCTAGGCAGGATATGACAGAATGACCTCAGGAAGGGAAGAAGTTGACTATTTGACTGTACTGAGGCACCTGGAGTGGTCCTGGGGTGCCCCGAGGTGCCCTGGTTTGTGTTCTGGGCACTACAGACTATGAAAATTCTCAAAAAATGAAACTGGTAGTGTCACAGTATCTTTGTGTTATCTTCGGTCCTATAGTACGTGTGTCACAATAATGTCATCTATGTTGTTGCAACTGTTGTATGAATATCTACCTGAATCCCTATCTAAAACATAAATCCCTAAAAAAAATGTATATGAATAGGTCAGACTAACCTCAGCTTCCAAACAAGTGGTTTAACGACTGAGCACTGCACTACATTTCGGACCTAATGTAGTTCTATGTACATGTGTGTGGAATTTTGTGCCTAGGATGTCCTAGTGCCAATGACGTGGTATTAGGGGGTAATAACTAGATGTAAAATGCAAAATGGTGGATGGAATGGAAAGAATACAACCCTTTCCCCCTATGATTTTGTGATGCAGATGTAGAAGAAGCCCAAATGCAGTACCTTGCCTTAGTAGATAGCTGCCCTTAATGAGTAAGATGTTCACCCATAATGTAGTGAGTATGTTTCGTTTATATAAGGATCTCTTGTTCAAATTTTGACACTAGTGACCCGAAACTGCTAACTACAACCTAGGGGAATACATGGGGTAACCGTTAGGACTGACCTCAGATAAAAAAAATAGACCAAAAATTATGACAACATGGGTGCCTAAAATCACGTACTGGGGTGCCCTGGGGCACCCCAATGCAGCCCTAGGTGCCCCAGTGTATACCTAAAGACGACAACTACACAAATTATGACATCTGAGACACACTGAAAGATGGCCAAAACTACAGAGACAACTGACAACTAAACCTGACAAAACACAATGATGCCTGACTAATTGATAACAAGGCCTAGAAATGGGTCACTAGTGAATACTTTATTACAAAGATCCATATATAAATTGACATACCCATTGATATAAGTGTAATAGTAAGTGCGTTATTTTGTGAATACAACATGCAACCCAACAAACTATGGGTGGAAAAATTCCTGATAAAAAAATGATCCCAAGAAGGACTGGGAAAGGATCAAGGGTCAATAACCAGTAACCAGAGAAAATGCTTATGTGAAGCCATTTTTCATAGGGATGTGCGACCATTTTGTAGGGACAAAAATTGTCGTTTTCCTATGAAAATTTTTAAGAAGGTGGCATGCCATTAAAAGCAAGTGAAAACACATCGGATGAAATGAGAGACCAATAAGAAGAGCACTAAGATGTATGAAATGAGCCAAGAGCTTAGAGTAGATGTTGAAATTGAAGTGTTGAAATTGACTCAGGGGACCAACTAGATGCAGGCCAATAGTTCTCTTTCTTTTAGTTTTTTTTTAAATATTAGGGTGGAAAAAGAGAAGATAAATCAAATGCACTCGATATACATCTAACTTGGACCCTGACGCTAAATTTGCATGGGGTCGATAAAGTCAGCGGAACACCAAATTTAGCTAAATAAATGTTGTGGCGTATTGGTAGGGCATGTGATTATTCGGCTGGAGGTCTCATGTTCTCTTTTTCCTAACTCCCTCATGAACATACGTGAAGGATAAGCTCCTCCCTCTATATAATATGTCTTATGTCATTGTTAAAATTGGTTATTATTTTTGGGTACCTCATCTAAACGTTCATCAACTACATATATGGTCTTTTTGCTCATTTTTTTCCATTGTAGAATGTTGGAACGAATAGTTCAAATCAAAACTCATGAGTGCTCTCTTATGTGCTTGATTTTCGTGTAATGTTATATTTTCCTTGCACTTTTCTTTTCTAGATTTGCACCTATTTTTCTACAATGTTTAAGATATTATGTAAGTCGGAATTTGTGTCGCTTTCTAGATTATAATCCAAAATATTGTCTATGATCACCATTATCTTTCTATGTATAGACTCTAACATTTTGGGAAATTATTTCCAAACTTATTCATCATAATATTATTTCCTCTAGATTTTACATGTAGGGCAAGGCAATAAAAATATAGACAACACAACTCATTGTTTTTGAATTGGTGCAAACATTAATCGACCTCCAAATTTAAGATGGGTGTAAAAAATAAAATACCAACATTTCTTAAAATGGATTTTATTGGCAAGGTATGTTGTAATATTTAGGTTGAAGGCATTTATTTTTGGAATCAAGGTTGTTTCGTCTGACATGCATCAAGACACGAATGGAAAATATTTGGTTTACAAAGACGTTGATGACATAGATCAATATGTGCCATCCATGTTGGTACTCGTTACACTTCCCTATCGCCTTTTTAATCTTTATCAATGGTTTGGGTGGTTGAGCACCTAAGTAGGTTAGCAACCTTGTCACACACCCATGCAGATTTATCCACGGTCTTAAAATTGTCTACCCGCATCCTGATCTTCTATGTGTTGTCTTTGATCTTTGTGACCCATCTTTTGGATGGCCTTTGCCTCGTGCCCATGAATTTATTTCTTTTTTTAATCTAAACTTCAAAATTTCCACTTGAATAGTTATGGCAGGCTTGCAAATAGACCACGTTGAAATCTTCCAATGGTGGAATTGTTTTTGCATTTACAACATAGAATTTATCCAAGACACATTAGGAAAGATGAAAAGATTTTCGACCAACAAATGACACTAAAATAAGTATCACTATTTTATTTTTATTTTTCCCTAATTTTTTTAGAGATTGTGTAACTTGGGTAGCGAGCATAATGATCTAACATGATTTGGGTGTTACAATTTGAACTGTGGAAAAGGTACAGTGCATGGAGGTATTTAAATGGAGGCTTAGTCTAATACTTTATCTTTCCAGACATTATGACCTACAGTTAAAGGGACTCAATTATCGATGATGGTTGGGTTTTGAATGTGGAACCTATTTGAGTTTCCCCATTTTTTATTTTGCCCCCTTTAAGCAAAAATTGCACTCATGTGAGTAATGCAAACGAGATTGAGATGACAAATTGGAACACAAATAACAAATATTGTTTTGGATAAGAACAATTTGAGTCATGGAATACATGTGGGACATGCAGGTATTTAATTCCCATATTTGTATTTCCATGTTTACATTCATGTCTTCGCCTTATCTAACAAATTAAATGTTGTCCACTCAAAAAACTTTACACCAAAAAATAAATAGAAAATCACATTTAATGGTGGGCACTGTGTTGCCACCATCGGATAGTCCCTATTGCATGATTCATAAGTTTTGATCAAAGATGGTTGGTTGCACATCTCCTTCTTCCTTGCAATTTCTTGCACTTAAAACTGAAAAGGGGTACCACAAAGTGCTACAATAAGGAATCATTACATATAGCCCATTTTTAATTGTATCCTCATTAAGCGCAAATTGCACTCATGTGAGTAATGCGAGTGAGATTGAGATGAGAAAGTGGAGCACATATAACATATATTGTTTGGGTAAGAACAATTTGAGCCATGGAATACATGTGAGACATGCAAGTATTTAATTCCCACATTTTTATTTCCAAATTTTCATTCATGTCTTCGCCTTATCTAACAAATTGGATGGCATTCACTCAAAAACCTTGATGCCAAAAATAAAATAAAATAAAATAAATAACAAAACCCATTTTTTGGTAATCACCATGTTGTCGCCACTAGACAACCCCTAGCGCATGATTCATAATTTTTTATCAAAGATGGTTAGTTGCACATCACCTTCTTTCCTATAATTACTAGAGCTTAAAACTAAAAAAGATTGCCACAAAGTGTTGTGACAATAAAGAATCATTACATATAGGTTTTGAGCCTCAAATGTATTGGATTTTGCACTTACGTGAACAATGCAAGTGAGTTAGAGATGATAATATGGAGAAAAAATAGCAAATATTATTTTGGCAGGAACAATGTAAGTTGTGGCATAGGTGTTGGACATACAGGTATTTAATTCCCACATTTTATTTGAAACTTTCAATTCATGCATTTGTCTTATCTAACAAATTAAATGATGTTCACTCAAAATCCTTTACATTGATGGTCATTGACGAATGACGCCTTAAAGATTGTTGATGAGGGAGATCCTAATCGTCACCCTAATAGCTAGAGAGAAACTGTAACTACAAATGTCCATGAAATTACCACCCTGGGAGGGTAGGTCCACTCCACATAACCCTATCTTTTAATTTTCTCGTGAGTCACAAAAGCAATTTCATCTTACATTTACATTTGTTCAAACTAACCAAAAAACCGTAGGGCTAAATTTGTAAACAAAACCATTGACAGATAAACACTACTTGTTGACCATTTATTGCTTTCTAAGATATCTCCAAAATACGATACCTCAATAACTTGCACATCGTACACCCTTTTCCCTTCAAATGATTACCAAACATGACATGTGGTTTTACAAGAGTAGAGTTTCACATTGGTTCCCCTTTGCACTTTCCCCTCCATTCAATTTTTGCTCCCTCAAACCCCTTCTTCATCGCCCTCTTCCTCTCCCAATATTTCAATCCCTCCACATTAACTTTTTTTATGCATCCCTTTCGGCATTTCCATTGTTCATTTCACATATGATTGCTAGTTTATTAGAACGTATAAACTATAAACAAACTAATCATTTAAAAAATATGTTTTGACACTGATAAACAAACTTGGCCCTATAACAAACTAAAACTCAAATGAACTTTTACTTGAGGATCTTATCAGCCATGTTATAAGTTTTAATGTCGTCACATATTGGGGTTCACATTTAATAGAGAACTCATATTTCGAAAAATCACAGCCAACGTTTTTGAGATCTGCAAGATAGCTATATATTTAGATTCAAAAACACGAGTCTACAAAAAAACTAGTGACCACGAACTGCCACCTTCATACATGCATTTGCAAATGGATTACAAATAGAAACAAATGGGATCGACAGTTTGCAGCACCGTATGTAATTGAAGCTCTGTTGTCTTTAGATGTAACATACTTCTATTTGCATGAGATAATCAATGTCACAGTAAAACCTTATATGGTCGTTTAAAGAGAACAACCACAAAATTCACACTGTGGATTCAAACAGAATATAATCTTGTGAATATTGTAGTCAATGCATAAACTCTAATCTTTTGTGAAGTGATTTGTTAATGCTTCTCTCTTGATCATGCTAAGGGAAACAATGTCTTCACTTTCTTCAACACATGATCTTGAAACCATAATCCAAGGGAATAGACAAAGGGTTGCCACTTAAATTTTATTATTCCTCCATCACAATCAACGGAGCTATGATACCAAATGTAGATTCGGTTCATATGAAACAAATGCAACACAATAATAATTTGTCTCCATTAATATATTCATTAAGAGAAGGTTACAAATATAGAGTCAAAACATAGTCTACGAATAGGGAATCAACAACCCTTGATTCTCTCCTCTAATCAATGTAAGTGTTGGACCCCAATAACTTTTATATTACAAATTGTATTTGTAAAGTATTAACCACTCACAACAATATTATAATAATAAGTTTAATATGGTTAAATATATACCAAATAACCACCCATTTACTATTTAATATTTGTACTAGCCTCTCAGCATAAGAATGGAAAGAAAACACACTGGAATTATTTTTAGAACTCGATTTCAGAATCAGCCATCAACCGACAACAGAAATTAATGCCTCTCAATTTTTTAGTCCTAGCTTAACACACAACACATGCAAGAAACATAACATAAGCAATAAAAATAGCTAAGAGTTATATATCATCATAGATTAATTTGTTTCATTCATTCAACTTTTATTGCTTCCTTCCATTATAATACATACGTGAATCAGCTCTGTGCAAACAAAAAGTGATAGCTCCTATTAGTTCCCGCACATAATTAAGCGTTCAATTATATAAGTATTTGCAGTCAATTTGCTAACATGTGCATTCCATTCTAATCCATTTCAATAATCAATTACATAACATGACTAGTATTAATTTCATCCATCTAAATCATTTCTTAAAATAGTTCGTGATTCATCCATAGTTAACATATAGATTCCTTCTTAATTCCAAGGTCACAATAAGTGATACCAAATAAATAGTTTCATTCAATGATGATTCCACATGGTTTTAACATTTATCAATTTTACATTTCGTATCCTATTTATAATTAATTAAAAACATGTGTATGATTCCATTTACATGATTTTGAATGCATTGTAATTTACATGTACTCAATATACAATGTTACATTTACATATCTCAATTCACATAAGTCTCAATGTGTTGTCCTATATAATGAAATACAAGTAGATTAAATTTACAATACGTTATAAGTATACAAGTTCTCAAACCATTTGTCCCAATAATAATACAATAGATATCCACATATATAAAATACCTAATTTTGTCATTGTAACACAAATGTCACCTATCATGAGAGATCCATATTGTTGTAGAACTGTGTTGTGAGAGAAAGAGTATCAGCGAGGTGCATTGCATCCAACCACAAGCCTCACGGTTCCCAGCACACCTCTCAATTTGACAGTGGCCCTACCCTTCATAGGAAGGAAGATACAGTAATCAGTGAGGAAAGAGAGTCCCATGTGTAAAATAGTCACCCAATCAACCAGTAGACTTAAGACAGGGTAGGAATGTATATCCTAATAATCATATAAATAATTATCATGTTTTGGCCAAAGACTTAGGATAATAGTAGATACCCACCTAATTCCTGAAATTTGACAAAGTACTAGGGCACGACATAATCTATAATCATGTGGGTAAACCCAGAGAACGAAATGATCTGTAATCATGAGGTAAGGCCTCGAGTCTATCAATAGCCAACCCCAATCCCCCTTCTAGTACTTTTCATGTGTGAACCGTTGTATTAGGTTGTCTATCTTTATCCATAGAAGTCACTCCCTAGTCTTATAGCACATCTCACAAACATACTCTTTTTCCCAACTGACAATTTACAATCAAGTCATCTCCATTTCCTTAATAAAAAAATGGGAAAACTAGAACAAAACACAAATAATACTAACCCTTTCAAGTGTCCCATACCACCGGTCCATCTTAATGCTACAAGTATCTAATCATAGTTTGTAACTCCCCAAACATCACAAAACAAATCCTGAATAGGACACAATCAATCACAACCGATATATATATTGATTATATCAAAAGCAATTAATCATGATTTGGATTACTTTTACATAATTAATTATTCCATTGAATCATAACTAGGATATATCTCTCCTGCAAGAGAGGTAGATTCCGATCCTAGAACGTGTGTTACAAAATTCATTAATTTCATATTTAAATCACTTAATTTCCATTTCATAATTATTCAATTAGAATGTATTTGTATTTGTATTTGTAATAATAACATTACTAATCCTTAATTAGAACGCAAAGTTCACCACTTTCTATAAGCTATGGTTATAGTTATGCCCACTCTTTTTAAATAACAGTCATTTGTCATAATGTTGACATGTTCCAATCTTATCTCGAAGTTTATTCAATCGTAATATTCTGCCAAGAGATGATTTTTCATAAAAATCTAGTCTCTTTCAATATTCTCAACATACATTTATCAATTCCTAAGTTGATAGGTTAATGATACCCTTGTTTATCTTTTAGGATGTCTTACTCATGGTTTATGAATGTGTTACTCCTTCTAGGTTAACATGCTTCTTGTAGTATTTTTTTCAAAGTGTCATAAAAACATATAGATCATTTTTATATCTCTCAATAATAGTATAAGCGCAAATTACATTACTACGTAATTCTTATAGTTACGTTAATTATGATGTAACCAGTTTAGAATACAATTTAAATCATAATATGTCACAAGGGTTTTTCATCGGATTCCTATCATTCTAGGTGTTTACATTACCTACATTGTTTTGTTGTGTCTAATTGCTCTATCTCTCGGTTTTGTACTTACCTTAATTTTAAAAGAAGATTCATGGTTAATACTTCATAAAATCAACCCCGTAGCCTATTTGCATATTACTAGATGTTACACCAACATTTTATGTTTCAATAAATGATAAATCATCTTTTATGATTTAATCGTGCAATAAAAGTTCTTTTATATTTTGTATATCAAAGTGGACCAAATCTGATCCAATTAATCTTTCCTTAACCTAATATCAAATCATACCATCTACATCCTTTTATCTTTATAAAATATATCCTTACGCTTGTCCTAATAACGTGGTTGTTATTTCATGTTGATATCTTCACATGAAATTGGCTTTTTACCTTTTATTAATACCTATTTTTAAATCATACTTTGTGTCTTGGTAATATTTGATATGTGTATCAAAAGGTCATGAAAATTATCTTATATAGTTCAATTTTATATAGATATCAATAATAGGTTCATTATTAATGTATACATTCTTAGTGAATTTCTACCGCCTTAAACAATACACGTCACAACAAACATACTCAGGCTGAGGGTTGAACCGAATACCCATAGGTTCCAGGAAAATTGACTAGATCATCAAACCAAATACATAAACATGCATTTGCATTGCATATATATATATATGTGTGTGTGTGTGTGTGTATATATGTGTGTGTGTGTGTGTGTGTGTGTGTGTGTATATATATGTTACTTCGTCAAAAAGGCATAGAAGTACATGTAGAAAGATGAAATGAAACCATATGGATTTGCAAATGAAGCCTCGATTTGGAATGGGATGATCTAGACCAAACAGGTTAAATATTCAATCAATAAGTGGGTTCATCAATTAAAGTGTCAAGAAATGTAGTTAATTCCTTCACTTAATTCAAATTCATGTTAGGATTAGAAACATCATGTTTATTCAAATTGTTAAGTAAGCATGCCTACCATAACATACATATATAACAATTTGTAAGATAGATCAATTAGAACACGTGCTAAATATAGTAAAATATGAGAGAGAGAGAGAGAGAGAGAGAGAGAGAGAGAGTGTGTGTGTGTGTGTGCACTTAACTATTTGGTTGGTCTAGAAGTTGAGTTCGGTGTGATAGAATAATAAACAAAGTGTAAATATCCTACAAATGCATCATTCTTGTTTTTACAAGTGTTAAATGTACTAGTAGCAAATTATCAAACTTCAACCATTTGGCACTTTTGTCCCTAAGAGTCGGTTTAGTCCAAAAAGATGTTGGCACTCTGTAGCTTTTTGTGCTCTTGCAAATGACTATAATATGCTTCATTGTAATATGGTCTTGCAAATGTGTGAAACTCTCTTAAATCAATCGAAAATACTCAAAACCCTAATCATGGGTGAAACCCCTGCAAAAAGGTTAGTGTTTAGCTTGAAGTACAATTTGTACACTTCTTACGTCAGCACTACTTCGAAGAGGCCTCAAACCACTAGTAATTCTCCTCCTGGAGATGTGATATATGTATGAATGTGACTATTTTATAATCGATCAATTGATAATATTTGTAATGTCTTGTTTGTTTAGTACTTGACTTGGCTTTGATGATCTTTAGCTTGGGAAGCTTTACTTTAGAACTAGATTTGAAGTGCTTCAAACCTATGTATGGGTTGTTCCTTATGTGTGCTAGTGCTTTAGAGAAATTTAGGAGAGCTTTGATTGTCTTTTGAATAATATTTGTTAATTGTGCTCGTGAAAGTCTAAAGTAAATGAATGCATTTGACTTGCTTATATAGGGCTTTGTAGGTATAATGCCTCATTAAGGCCACCATAAAGAAATGACCCATTAAAGATATCAAATTGGGAAAATAACCATTGAAAAGGCAAAAAAAATGTCAATTTCAAACCAAAATGTTTGGCGTTTTGGTTCCTATTTGGTGGTTTGGTCTAGAAGGTGTTCAATGCTATAAAGTTTTGTGCGTGAGAATTACAATTGATAGACTACTTTGGACTGATATAAGTTATCATGTAAATGACTGAACAGTGCAATAAGAAGAACAAGTCTTGTAATAGGACTAAGACTATAATAATTAGGCTTTAAATAAATGCACCAGTCATGATTTAGGGATTAAGTCAATATTAATATTATCAAGTGATTGATTATCAAATTTAATTGTCTACAATTTGTTCCATTGGTTGGCTCATAAAATCTTATTCACCATGGTTCTTTGCTTTGTTATAGGTATCTTTCTTCACTTATTATCAAATCTAACATATGAAAAGGCACTCTTATCATTTTCCCTATAATCATGTCTTTGTGTTTCTCTACATAAGTTTAATTTTTCTTTTGTGAATTCTACAAATATTATCATTATTTCTCACATGTAGTTTTTCAAAGGGAAGCCTCTCTTAAAAAGGAGGAGACAATAATCTCACACTTCCCCTAAGGGATTTGTCTTCCACACATTTTAGTGATAACAAGGTGGATGGAAAATCACAATTTGAACCCATTAGGAAGAAAATATTTGAAACATATAAAAAATGTTTCTCTAAAACTTGTACATTCGTATCTAATAATTGGGATTCTTACATGTAATTATGTGATTGGTTATTTCACACCATTGGATAAAAGTTGAACCTTTATAAATATCAAATCTATGGGTTATTGTGTAAATATTTATTATGTCCACTATTGGGTACTACCTCCACTATTGAGTGTTTTTGCATATGAGAGTTTTTGCATAAGTAACATTTCTCTTGGTCTATGGCTTAACCTCCCCCCATTTTCTACTATATGGGAAACTTTTGTGTTTGATAGGGTCTTGTTTAATTAGAACTTTAGTTCATGTTCCTGTTTAAATTATTTTCACTTGTGCATTGTGCTCACTTCTTCAATTCATCTCACTAAACATTTTTTAATATGATACTAGGAGAGGTAGTCACATTCATGAGGTCGTCATGCTTCTATGGGTGGTTTAAGTTCATTTTCAAACAATGTTACCAATAACTTATATTGTGTTTTCGTATCCATTATATATGTGTGTGTGTGTGTATACACACATGCAATTTTCAACATTATAAGCTTCTTGCATTAAAGAAATAGACATATTTGAATTTTATTAATATATGTTTAAATTAAGTTTTCTATTTTCAATATGATAAATGTTTATGATGGAAAGTTGAAAAACACATCAAAAAAATGACGTATCATTATGTCTCTTGAAAATACCAAATATATCTTGTCTCTTTATGATTACAATTTATTTTTAATATAAATCATATTTTATCTACTTTAATCCCTTTTAATATTATTTTAGTATTTTATTTGAGTGCATTAATGCATTAACATTTAGTACTCTTTACTCTCTACAATTTTTTACTATAATCAGTTTCTATTTATTTATTTGAATAAATCATTCGATGAACCTCTTGTACTCCTCTACTCTCTAAAAGTTTTCGTTATAATCAGTTACATATTGACAAACTTTCATTATAATCAGTTACATATTTACATATCTATTTTAGAGAATTGAACCAAAAATACATTAATTACGCCGAAGGCGTTCCCCCTATGGGAAAGGTCTTGCAAATGTTTCTGCGATTGTGTTAAATTTGACGGTTTGACGGCCGTCTAGACATTTTTGTTTTTTAACAGTTTTTTTTTTTAATTGTTTTAAAGGCAAAATATTCAAATTATCCAGTGAGCTCACACTTGCATGCTTTGAATTGAGGTTTGAGTAGAATTTGTATATTTATTTTAATTATTTGCATGTTGAAAGAATATCTTTACCCTTTATTCAACTTTTTATAAAAAAAATTGCAATAAGTTTACATGTTGCATGAATATTAATATCTTTCTAATGTTTGAAAAACTTTGAAATGATTTAGTATTATTAGTTTTCTTTTTTAATTGTGATAAGGATTCACAACACCGTATTTATTAATTTATTATTTTTTCTTTGTAAAAATATTTTCCTATCTGCATGTTCACACAAGTTGAAAGGACAATGTTGTCTTTCTTGCTTTTGAAAAAAATCATAATTGTATGCCTTTGCATGTTGCTTGTTGGGCGACTATTATTAGCTTTTTAAGTTTTTAAGTTTTTTTGGGATTATTAATGTGACAATTTAGAGCAGTGTAATTTACAGTGGATTGCAATTATCTCTTTTACAAGATTGCAATACTGTTGTACATATATTGCTTTTGGAATGGAGAGTATACAACATGAACAAGGAGGATCTAAAGCCGCAAATTCTCACTCTGATGACTCATTAGAAACTGAGGATTTCAAACAACCTTCAACTGAAACAGAAACTAATGTTGATGATGGTGAGGAGAGAGAATCAAGGTTAGGCTTTAATGTTTCAATTTTAATTTCTTGATAGGCTCTACAAGATTTTCTGGCTTTAGCGCAGTCTTTTAGTTTACTTTAATCCCGGGACTGATTTTGTCAGATAATTTAATACAGGGTTGGGTGTGAGGACTGATTTGTCTATGCAAGATAAGAAAGTAATCACATCAGAGTTGGTTGCAGCAAACTCCGTAGATTGGGACAGTACAATTGATTCCCTGTGGAAAGTGGTGAATGAAAATGGTTTGCTGTTGGAGGAGTTAGAGGGCAACCTTGAGCAACTGAAAATACTTTCAGCTGAGACAAACCGTTTGTAGGAGTAGGAGCTCCGAAGGATAATTTTTTTTATCAATTATAAATAATACTAGTTTTATCTTGAGCTATCATTACCAATACATTTGTTATTAGGAAAAAGAGTATAAGGATGAATAGTTATTGCTTTAGTCACTGAATAATGTCATTACCATTTTGCTCCAACACAACAACTATTTTGGGTGTACAGAAATTAAATACTTACCAAATTGTCACAGTATCATAAGGAACTATTTTTTGGACATTAATGTTCTAAGTTTTAACTGCACTAGACCAAATATTTAGTACAAACTATGTACATGGGATTTTGCATGCGGTAAATGATGATGAGTTATACAGTCTGCAATGGTAAAAGATTGAATATCCCCTTTTAAATGCGCACTTTGGGGAAAAGGCACAAAAATTGCTTATTGATATCGCTCAAATAAGCATTCAGGCGTACATGGAAGTCTTGATTAAATCATTCTTACAAGTTACAAATCGTCCGTATTATAAATAATTATCATAGTTACTCCTCTTAATATTTATTCCTCTTAAACCATCAAATTACATTGAAATCATTTCCGTTCGTTATAAATAATTTTCATACTTACTCCTCCCTGAAATTGTTGATAGCCAATGTTGATGTGTTGTTAAAGGTATTGTTAGTTCTTCGTGTTGCGAGTCCATTTTCCGAACTCTGAAGTCCGAAAATTCAGACTTTAGGGATTTGGGGTTTCATGAATTGTAGTTCAAAATCTAGTGGGGATTGTGTTACAACGCAATATTCGGCGAAAGTGTTGTTACCCAAAACTGTGTCATTTCGTTCCAATGTGAACATGAACCCTGTGTGATTTTTCTATGACGGCCTCCTTCAAGGCTATCCTGTGCGGCAAGCAAAGGGGTCAAGGCAATTGAAGGTTCGGAAACCCATAAAGTTTTTTGTGTAGGTAGAAAATTGAATGTTTTCAGATCTCATATTCTATTTTATTCTTTTGTAGAGCGCTCTGTAAACAAGGTCGATTGAAGGAGGTACTGCATATGCCTTGGATATTTTTATGTGAATGCAGTTCGCAGATGTAAATCCAAAATTGACAACCTTTGTCAGCATCCTACCAACGTGTGCCAAAATAGGAGCTTTGAAACATGGTATGGAGATCCATCAAAAAATAATTAAAAGTAGACTTTTGTCATATACTGTAGTCTCAAATGCTCCAATAGACAAGTCTACAAAATGCGACATCATACAAAAGGCATGTCATTTGTTTGAAAAAATGCACCATCCAGATGTTGCCTCCGGGAATGCAATGATTGCATGATATGCAATCCATGGCTATAACATGGATGCCCTCAAACTCTTTGAACTGATGATGCACCATGGAGCCATTCCTGACCTTGTAAGATTTATTTGTGTTTTATTTGCATGTAGTCATGCAGGTGTAGTAGATGATGGCTGTAAATATTTCAGTCACATGAGTGAATTTTATGGCATCGAGCCCACAGTGGATCATTATGTATGCATGGTTGACCTTCTTGTCCATGCAGGCTATCTTAAGCAAGCACTTAACTTCATCATCAAAATGCCAATAAATCCTAATGTGATTGTGTGGATGTGTTTGCTTGGAGCTTGTAAATCATATAAGAATATAGGGTTAGGAGAATTTGTGGCAAGACTCCTTTTTGAATTGGATCCTAATAATATTGCACCTTATGTTCTTTTGTCAAACGTTTATGCAGAAGTTGGTAGGAGTGACATGCAAAAGGTAAGGAAATTGATGAAAGATAGAAGAATTAAGAAGGTACATGGATTTAGTTGGATTGAAGTGCATGAAACGGTACATGCTTTTTGTGTAGGAGATATATCACACCCACAAACACGAGATCTATGCAAAGTTGGAGAAATTATTGTGGGAGATGAAGGCAGAAGGGTATGATACAGATAGAGCCTCAGTAATCCATTATTGGCTTCCTGGAAAACTGCCATTGGTTGTAATAACATTGAGTTTCCGCATTCATTTTTTCAATTTGTCAATTTTCTATTGTGGAAATACCCTGGGTTTGCAAGAGTAATGCAGAATCCATCGTTTGAGTTTAAAACGTTTCTTGTCTTTAATAAAAAGCTAAAAATCAATCACACCCCTTATCAACATCAACTAAAAAAACGTCATAACTATCCCTCTAAAACAAATAACTTATACCTTTCGGCATTCACATTGCATTGTACACATGCGATTGCTAGTTATTAACAATTATAAAATAAAAACACATCGTGTGTTACAAGAAAAAATCTTTTAACTCATCAATATAACTTAATTTATTAAATAATATAACTACTGGGCTTAAGTATTTAAATGTGTTGCATTTAAAAAGCAATGACATTTGCATTTAAAGAGTGTAAATATCCCTATCTATACAGAATAGTCAAATAATTTTTCACCATTTATCTTATATGGATCTTATTGAGCAGGTTTGGCTGCTCAACAAAATCATATACATCTGTATACAGAAGCAAACTGAGAATCGACTTGAAGCACAATGGAAAGCATGGTTATCAAAACCCTGTTAAGTATGGCCTAAATCCTGTTGGATACAGATTTTGAATGTATCAATTCAGTCTGATCAGATTAAAACACTTCATTATTGTTTTTTCCTTTTTAGTATTTATTTGTAAGAGTATCTTGGAAGAGGACACTAGAGGGAAGTCGACCTTTGTGATTCGAACCAATGACAGTTTGGTGGTAAGCATTCCTAACCCTGCGTCCAGCACTCAGGCCTTTGTTCTGTTTTAATAATTAAGATTTCAATTCTTTGGAAACCCTTGTCCCAGCCTACTCTCTCTTCTCAGTATAGCAATTGACATTTGTTAACGTTTATCCTCTAGTCAATCGTTAAAAGAAAAACTCGGATTCACATTGCTAAAACCTTCTTCCTGTCTACCTGAAAGTCTCTCGGATACAACAGTAGCATATATTGATCATTCAATTCTAGAGCTAAATGTCATGGTTCATGGAGAGGATTGTGGAGCATATGTGAAAGTCTTTCTCAGATATAATAGCAGCATACTGATAATTCGATTCTAGACCTAAATAGCTTAGTTCATGGGACGGATTGACAAGCGGTGTAAAGTTTAGGGATAATGATATGCCAGAAAATTCTAGAGCAGAGTCATTAAGAATAAGATATATTCGAAATGATTCTAGAGATGTGTTTGAATGAGAAATAAATTTATTAAAAATAGATAAAAAGTTTACGGTGAAAATTTGAGAAATTGGAATAAAAGGTTAAAAATAAGATGAAAGAAATTGAAACAAAGTGTTAAAAATCAAGATAAAAGAAGTAATCGGATTCTTATACTGCGTATAAACATATGAGAATAGAATAAAATAGGACCTTCTGATTATGTGCTTTATCATCTTCTCTTTGATTCATCATTATACTTACACAGACGAGGTGTTGCTGATCAACAGGGCTCTGGTGGTCTCTAATGAAAATTACAGTTCTTTTATGGAGGGTCACATAAAGAACGGACTGCTTCAGAATGTGAAAAAAGCACAAGCACCCGGTTTAGGTGGACATGAGGTGCAAATTTTTCTTTTGCTTGGCATAAGAAATTCTCTCAGCTGATCCCCAAATGTTGGAATTCATCATCGAATCTGTGTCTGCGAGGGAGTTTCTGGCTACTCCAACAAAACTCAAAGAAGAAAACACCATTGTGTGTCAATTACAAATGGATGGATGATCAAACATGGCTAAAATAATGTATGTTCTTGAGGCAATATTACAATTTGTTCTCATCAAATACTGTGACTCAACGTTTAAAATAGAGGAACTAATGTTACGTACCAACAAATAAGATATTGATGAACGTCGGTTAATGTACAGACTCACACAATGCCATAGTTTATGTTGTGTACCAAAATTTGAGATATTGGTCACAGCTATGAAGATCTGACCCTTTCAAGTGCCCAACCCATTATTTTGTGATTCTCATACATGAGTAGTGAGCAATGTTCTTCACTATACATCATTATACTGATTTATGTTTTTTGAAATTATTCTAGTACAAACCCCTAGGTCCATACCATTTTGGGATAATGATGCCCCCCACCATAGTCCAATCTATAGAGCCTTCAGGAATGGTAACAAAGAAATGCAGAAAGACTCCTGGAGGGTGCTGCCAAATTTGTGACTGATGCAGTTTTCAAAACAAGTTTGACTCATAATTTATAGTTCTGATAGTTAGGTTTGACTCATAATTAAATTTGCAGCCAAAAATTTATGAGTATTGATGTATGCAACTCTACATATCGTGTTGTCTAAATAGCAAAAATTTCTTTCAATGTTAGTTTTAGCCATTTTTATATTTCTAATAGTTTTAAAGGCTTCACAAAAGCTATGGTCATTGTTTATTATAGGTTGAAGGGCATATACATAGGGGAAGGTTAGTCCCACAGCCTATAGGCCGCAATGGCCTAAGTTTTGCTCTGAACCTTGGGAGGATTTAAACTATACTATTCTCTGCACTTTTAAGAGCTATGCCTTGTAATTAGTATAATTCTGTTCTGCTTATTAAAAGAAAGATATATAACAACAAAACTAGCATTTTATGCAGTTCATTAACGATATCATTCTTTTCAGGAGATAAAACTAACTATAGATTTGTAGTAACACGAGAGAAGTTAATATATATTTTGCATCTTTGCTCAAATATAATATTAATAATTGATACAAAAACAGCTCCCCTGTTTTCTTTGAAAGGATGAAGGCACGGCAATCCCACCTTTATTGCACTTAATAATTAATACAAAAACAGCTCCCCTGTTCTCTTTGAAAGGATGACGGCACGGCAATCACACCTTTATTGCACAAAATTGAATAATTTATTTGGATTGTAGAAGTAAATGTGTGACCTAAATAGTTTATTGTGAAAAATGAGGGTATATTAAATAGAATTAGTCCGCTGTTGTACCAGCTATGGATTATCAAACTGCCTATGTGTCAATTGAAGCTAACTTTGAGAAGAAAATAGATTGGTATATGCTATACAAATTATCTTTTGGGCTGAGTTCTGCTCTTATAGATGGAACTTTGCAATGTCTCCATGTAACTTCCATATATATCCAGATGTTTAGCAGAACGAAATCAGCAATAGGAATGCTACTTTTGGATAGATTTTGATCAGTGATCAGCAAGACGACTGATGCCCCATACATCAACTATCCCAGGAGGAAATGCCGCATCTGTCGCTGCTCGCACAGCAACTTTTGCAACAGATGATGCACTAACAGGCGGCACAAACAGTGGTCCTATGACGGGAATTTGTGCTGCAGATTTTGCATTTCGTAAGACCTGCAATTTTTTTATATAGTGCCAAACACAATGACCAATT
The DNA here is from genome assembly GCA_019776745.2 of Taxus chinensis. Taxonomy (NCBI): domain Eukaryota; kingdom Viridiplantae; phylum Streptophyta; class Pinopsida; order Cupressales; family Taxaceae; genus Taxus; species Taxus chinensis. The sequence goes on along the minus strand of CM034152.1, from coordinate 196,621,447 downwards.
ATTTTCCCCAATTTTAAGCACAAGTAACAAATGCATAGTCAACTTAACAAAAACAATTGAAGAATACCGTTTCAAGCGGAGCGCCCACAATACCCAATGGAATTTTGAAGCTTCCAACCTGACGAGTCCCATAGATGAATGCAGGCCTAAGAATCACACCTGTAATGACAGCATGAAAAGAAGTGGATTTTTGATCATGGGTCGAATACTGAACCATTTAAGAGTATTGGAGAATTTTATACTAAATAATGCTCAACCAGATTATCATCATGTACATCGCTACACTGACATGTCGATGATATTGAATGGCAATGTAATCCCATTACCATGTTTCATGCACGCAGAACTTATAAACCTACTTTCTAGATGAGCAACATTGTGCATATATCATTTAGCGTCTGAATCTATTTTCATCATCCCTTCAAATGAACACAAGACTTACCTCCATATGGAAATCTGCACAGTAATGCTTTTTCTGCAGCCCTCTGTTTCGACATAGCGAATTCCATATAAATTAGAACAGGACAATTTCAACAGCAAGGAAAAAAGGAGAGTAGAGCTTAAAAAATTCAATTTGCAATTACAATTTCAATATCCATTTGAAATCTATTTCTATTTGATTATTTTCAACTTGATAAGTCATACTAATTATCCAATCTTGTTATAAATAAAATATTATGTTCAAAGAGAAATACCATGCCTTTATAGTTTATTGACAAAATCCTGTGCATACCACTACAAAAGAACCCTGTTGAGGACCTATTCTCTAACTACCAGGTCAACAAAGAGGAACGTGTACAGAGAGAATGATGGCATGCATGATAAAAATATTTAAACTTTTAAGATGTTCAATGGGAGTTTTAAAAAATGCAAAGATAGGAGTAGAGAAATGCGCAGTAGTCCGTTTTTCTTTAAACATTTTAACACTAACCCTTGGTTTTACATTAGCATTTTGTTATCTAGTAGACTTTCTTGGTTCCACCAACATTTGTTTTGCAGCGAATGCCTTGAAATATCCCTTGTGGGATACCACTTAGAAAAGCACAAAATACTGACAATTTGTAGCCAAACAGAATTATGATTTTTGCAGAAAACAAAACTAGGGCAGCAAATAGAAATAAATCTGTAACTCGCAAAATACTTGCCCGAATCACTTGAAAATTTATAGAGAGTTTGATAACAATAAAACTAACACTAGAAAATTATTTTTGGAATTTTTGAGATAAGAGAACACTGCTAGAAAATTACAGCGTGCCCTAAACAGCTGGAAAACTTCTAAAATTCATATCTTTCCGAATACAAGTGCAAAAATTATGAAACTTTGGAAATAACATTTACAAATATAGAAGATGGTATTCCAACCTTCAGATCTGAAAATGGCCAACTGGAAACCCTCCAAATAAGGGCTGCAATCTCCAAAACAAGTCGCTCTTTTTGGTAGATGGTCAAAACCCCTTTGAAATCCTTTGGAAATGATGTCAAACCCTTCCTTTATTGCTGCCGTAAGTCTAATCTAAAAACTCACTGATTATCTTCACCAAACCTCTCAAAGACCCTCAAAACCCTATCTCTGAAACCCCTGAAAATATCTCTGTGAATCAACACTGAAAACAGCTCCAAAATGACAAGCTAGGGTAGATCTCTCACTACCGAAAAATATCCTGCTCGCTAGGGATGGATCTCTCACCACCGAAGCTAGGGTTCATGTGGGATCTCACTCCACAAGCTGAAGATTTCCAAACAGTTGCACATGAAAAGAAATAGTTGAGTATGCATAAAGTATTATCTCTCCTTATATAACCTTTTCTTAAAAGAACCCTAAAAGGTCCTAGTCGCATTTTTCCTTAGGATGGGCCTAGTCGCATTTTTCGTTAGGATGGGCCAATAACATAAAGTAACTTATGTTACTTTTCACCTTTTAAGTCGCCATGGTCCAAAAATGACCCCCAACGCAAAATTAGAACATAAGTACCATGTGGCCCCTCCCTAACGACAAAACATAACATCGAGCCCCTCCAAAACCACTTATGCACATGTCAATGAAGAATAATAATAGAATGGACTAGATATTCATACCCAATAGCTCCCAGCGTCCATAGCCCCTTGGGTATGACCAAGGCTAAGACTAAAATTTGGCCCTTAGGCTCTCGGCGAAAGAAAGGGGACATTACATGCCTAATCACAAGTACAACAATCAAGAAAATGCTTTAAAACTATTAAAATTTGCTATAAAGTCAAGGGAACAACTTGTGTACGTTCATGTCATTTGGTAGCCGTAGAATAGTTCTCTTTGTTGTTGGCCAATAAGACAATCTACGAAAACCTTCTCCTTAGTTCCTGAATCAAGTATGCTTCTTCACTCTTCTTGTGGCCTATCAACCTTCGGAGGGCTTGCCAACAAAGGGAATTAGCAGTTGCCCCTGCATGGAATTTCTTATCTGGCACTAAAGCAGGGGCTTGACTGTATCTTATTGTCTCATCTCACTCCTGCGAGTAATCACTGCATGTGAGGGAGTTGAGTTACGTCCCATCTCACCTCCACGAGTAGTCACAGCATGTGAGGAAATTGGGTTAAATCCCATTTCACCACCACTAGTAACCACTACATGTGAGGGATTTGAGTGCAGTTGCACACACATTAGTGAAGTTGTGCCACAGTAAGCCCAACACCTGGCCACTTCCAGCTGTCAAAAATCTCGCATTTATCCATCTAAATACTGAAAACAAAATTCAAATCACTTTTTAGTTTCTTTAGGATTTCCATTTGCCGTTGCCTCATTATATTCATTTCATTGTTTTCGCCTGCCTCCATAATGATTATCTCGCCCTCTATCAACATTCATTTCTAAAAGGATAGATTTTGGTTAGATACAATTATGTCAAAACTTTCCTTTAAAAGACAAGGATCGAGGCCTGGACATGCACTTACAGAAGATAGAGTCAATAACGATAAGATGTCAAGATAACAAATGTAATTAGAAAAAAAAAGTACGAGCATGGAGAATTGCCTTGACAGGCAAGTTGTTATATGGTTCCATTACTCTGCTCAGTTAGATGATTAAAACGGATTTTTTTAGCATTGTCCATTTTTTCCCGCTTCACTTTACTTGTAGAATGAATAGGTAGAATATTGACAGTCTTTATGTTGTTGATATCACTTGGTCTTGGTGTGTGAAGTATTGCAATTTCTTCTATGTAAATTCTCTTTGATGGAGGGGGTTTCAGTGGTAGGCCAAAGATCATCTTGCCCCCTCGTGAATTTTATGGTGGGTTAATAATTTGAGGTTGGGGATTGTCATCTCTCAAACTTCCTCCTCCAACTACCAGTGAGATGCATGTAAAGTAATTTGAGGATCGTCATCTCTCAAATTTCCTCCTCCAACTACCGGTGAGATGCAAGTAAAGCATAAAACTGATCCCAAAGCTCCTTCATGTCTCATACAGGAGTTCTTGCACTGTTATTGTCTCTTCGTGGCCAACTCCATCCTTTCACAGAATTCCAACATTATTTGAGCATTATGATCAAAATTGGATTTGGAAGCTTGATCCACATACATTCATGCTTTTATTGTGCCACAGTCCCCCGCTTTCTTTTTTATTTTGACGAAAGGTAAATATTATATATTAAAAATATATGCTATGCAGAAGGATGCCTCTGAGGAAGTGTGACAAGTGACTGAGAAACATAGATCTTCCCTGCAAAAAAATTAATTCAGATAGGCATTGTGTACACCATTTGGTGCACGCTGCCTCTCATTCTTCAAACTTGTTGAACAGAAAGGACCTAGTTTGAATCTTATTTCAGGATTTGAAGAGCTGAGGTCATCTAGGACATGGCAAATGTGTTTCAGCATTCCATCATGAAACTCAATCAACTTCCGTGGGGACTACATGTCATCTAGAACTGCAAATATACATTGGTAAGTGGTGGCTTTCGGAATAGCTGCTATCAAGATAGCAACATCTTTGAGTGCCTTGGATCCAAAAAATATTTTCTTCTTTCCCTTATGTCCACTCTTGCTATGTCACTGTCTGAAATCTCTCATTTTAACATAACTCGTAGAAACATTTGCTGTGGTTCAGCTCCTGCAACAATGGTCCTTTGTTGCTTTTGTCATTATAGGGCCGTTGAACTACAACAGTCAGTATTCATGAATCTGGTACAGTTCTGCATCATGGGGAATAGCTGGAGATTGAAAACTTCAATTGCTTCTGCTGGCTCAATCTCTCTTGATGAGCCACCTAAACCTCAATGGGTTTTTTGGAGATCAACGGTGACATGGTCATTCTTCTTGCAAACCTCTATTTGCTTGTATATCCAGCGAGGAAGTCTGCTGCCTGTTTTTTCTCTCTTTCGAAATGATTGAGAGTAAAGACTTGAAAACATTGCAATAAAGCTAAGGCTTTGGGAACCAAATTTCCCAATCTCCAAAATACCTTTTGATGTATTGAAAATAATTCCAAATCGATCGAGGTAGCAATAAAGCTAAGGCTTTGGGAACCAAATTTCCCAATCTCCAAAATACCTTTGATGTATTGAAAATATTTCCAAAGTGATCGAGGTAGAGGAAGTTTCAAGTACAATATATGCCCATCCTCGAGGAGAAGTAGAAAATAAATATTGCTCTGGAAAAATTACCACTGTTTATCTTTATTAATGATGATCCATGAAAGCTATTGGAGATAAAATCATGGGCAGCTATTCTAATTCTACACCACCTTTACACTAAAATAATGAAATAAATAAATAAACCAAATAGCTAACTAACTAAACTGTTAGCTCGGCTAATTATTTTTATTTATTTATCCAACTTAATAGCATAAAGACTAATGAAATATACCGAGCCAATTTTTTTTTTTTGTTTTCTGTTTTAAAACAGATTACAACATTACAATCAAAGTACCCGTTAAGGTTAGAAGGTAAACCAAAACGTACGAAAGCAACTCTAACCAAGAATGGCGCCGATGATGGCGAGCATATGGTCAGAGGATCTTCTACGCTAGATGCTGAATGGGAACTCAACGCCAAGTATGTGCTACCCAATCCAATATGGAGTGAGGGGCGACCATCTGACGGAGTGTTACAGAATACTAATCTTCTACCTAAATGCTGAATGGGAACTCAACGCCAAGTATGTGCTACCCAATCCAGTATGGAGTGAGGGGCGACCATATGACGGAGTGTTACAGAAAACTATGCTTGAAAAGAAATGCGGAAAGCTGGAAATACTCAACACCCAGAATGTGCTTGCTAACCCAGAATGGGATAGTAGCTACCATAGGGCGGAGGTCAAATTAGAACAATATTAACTGCTGAAAGTAAGAAGTGCATTACAGTATGATAAGCAAGAGATCTAAGTTGCTGCCAGTACTACTGCCAGCTTACAATATAAATGGTGAGATCTTGCTAACAATACGGATCAGATTAAAGATGCAGATTTCTCCGAGCTGTTATGACAGTTCTGTATTTTTTATATAACCAGCAGCACACAGATTTTCTGGAATGGCTCAGAATATAACCAGCAGCACACAGTTTTCTGGAATAGCTCAGAAATTCCGTAAAACTTAATCAAATAACCTGATACTGATTACAAAGCACTATTAGCAAGAGGGCGCTCAGACTAACCCCCAAAAACAGACTATGCAGGCTATATTAAATGCACGAATTTCAAGACACCATTAATGGTACGGCCCAGCACAGGGGCGATTTTGCTTTTAAAAATCAGATTGTCTTCCAAAGATTCTACAGCCTTGCATACATGGGCGCCTAGCCAAGAAGGACAGAATGAAACAATACCCACTAAGAATTTTTTTGTCTTTTTGGATTTATGAATAAAAATTCGAATCTTTTGTAGCAAAAATACAGAAACCAGGAAACTCTAATATGTAAGATCTGAACCTAATTAGACAAATGCAGATTACACAACACTAAATCCACTGAACTCACAATCTAAAGTAAAATCACCACTAGTTGTTGTCTTACAAACAAGAAGCGATGCCCGAGCTAGGAGGCCTTCATTCCTCGAAGCAAACCTAGAGCCAAACCGGCAGCATAACAATCTGGCAGTCCCCCAGATGATGAATGATGCTCAAAGTCTTCCTTTTATAACTTCCTGTTGACTTCACCAAACCCTAAAAAACACTTCAACATCCAAACCCTAATCCTTTCTCCAGACTAAGCAGTAGTGTTAATCCTAACATCATTCTTTACTCCAATTTGGTTTAATAGTGATCTACATGAATTGCCCATGCCAAGTCCCATATCCATGCTGAGATTTTCTTGTCTCTTTTCTGTTTAAATGGTCTCCCGCACTTTATTGGATCACATAAGCAATTTCGCTTTCTCAATACACACATGGTATTTTGTAAAGTGCAATTTTTCCACCAGGGCAGATTCTTCAAGTTGTGGCCATTGATGTCCCTACAGTGTTCTTCGAGTCTATTCTGGAAAGAGCAACTTGTTTTCTCTCCATATGGCTTACCACATGAGCAATGTACCCAATAACCCTTTTGCAAACTAACATTTACAGGATCCTATTGTAGAGTCTAGAGTTGTGCAGAGGGTATTCTAAGGCTCAAAGGATGCTTGAATCCCATATTTCCTTAGGATCCTAGCTAATTTTTCTGAAATTCCTCTAACATATGAAATGGTGATTCTATGTCCCTCTCCTCATTGCCCCTTTTGTCTGCTCTTTCCTTCGTTGTTGCTCTACGGATTGTTTTGCAATGTCTCTCCTCTTTTCATTTTTCATTGATGTATTTGGCAAGGATGTCGATGACAGTCCACCTGTAGGTGTATGTTTGTGAGTTTTCCTTTTGTATACCCCAAGGCCTAAGGATCCATCAGGTTTCTTTGAGTTCTTGGCATCAAGGAATGGTGGACGTTTTTCTTCTTTCTCCATGGTGAATTGGATTTGATTCATTTTTTCATTTACGTAATTGCAAAATTTATCTAGGTCCTCTACCATGGGACCATTTTGCATTGGTATCATCAATGAATCTGTCTGAACCCTCAGGTTTCTAAGGATAGAACTGTAACGCCTTCCTCTCAAAGCACTCCATGAATAGGTTTACAAAAATGAGTGACAATGGTGATCCCATTGCTACACCTTCAGTTTGTTCGTATATCTCTCCAAACGCAAAGAAAGTGGACTGTAGGCATAATTTTACCAATTTTGCTAAATGGTGACTAGTGATGTCTCTAGTTACTATCACGGCCACCTCAAGTGGGGATTTTGTGTGAAGTGACACTACATCAAAGCTTACCAATAACTCACCCTCATTAACATTGCAATCTTTGACCTTAAAAACAAAATGTTTCAAGTCCTTAATAAACAAAGGTGTGTGCCCCACGAAATGCTTTTGGCTTGTTGGCTAGGCACTTTGGAAAAGCATATGAAGGAAAATTTCTTGTATAGACAATGGATTTGAACAAGCCTCCATCTTTATGAATTTTCGATACCCCCTAAAATCATTGGTACAATGGAAGCCCTTGGAATCAATCTCGACCTATCATTATCATCTAATGGTAAATCCTTAATCGCCTTGGTGACCATATTGACCACTATGATTGAGGGATTTTTTGTAGCTTCCACTTTTGGTTAGGTGCTCAACAATTGTAGTTTCATGGCCATTCATATTCATGAGAACCATAGAATTTCTCTTGTCCAGTTTTAGCGATGTTGCATGGAGACTCGTCTCCTACAAAAAAAATGCATCTTGGATACTTGCACTTTAGTGTTTTTAAAAAAATACATATTTTGTACTCTTGACCTTAGATATGATGAGATATCAAAGATAAATATTAATATAATACTTTTATCTTTTTTCAACTTTTAATATGTTAACTTTAAAAAGGTGGTACTGTTTTGCTTAGGCTATATAGGCTGTATAATATTATTTTTTAAAACACTAGGATATTTTTTCGACGTCTCCTATTTTTCTGAAAAATGGCGTACCAATCCCCATCTCCTCGTACCCGTACTGGTAGCTATACCCGTCTCTTGGTAACTATGACTTTTAGGAAATATCTTGTATTGACATTGTTCTCTTATGGGTCTAAGCAGGACCTGCTATGTCTTCTCTGGAGATGTTTGGCTCACCATAGGTGGGCCTGCTCTTTTTAGCACTAACAAACAGTTCGCTCTTAATTCTTTAGCTAAATCTTCCTCTAGGTTTTTCATGCCTATTTCTATACTTGTAATAATATCCTCATAAGGAATTTTGGAAAGGGCTGCTACGAAGCCCTTGCATTAGTGGAAGGCCTTCGACTAACCAGGACAGGAGGTATTGAGAATTTAGAAGTCAATGGAGATTATCAGCTCATCATTAATGCAATGTACAAAGGGTAGACTCCAAATTACTTGTCATGTCCTGTCAACGAATGCTTGCACTTGATTTCCCTAATATCCTTCTCTCATTGTTATCATGAAGCAAACTGCATTGCAAGTGCATTGCAGATCTTCTCGCTAGCACAGGTGTAGATTTGGGGTCTTTGGTACTTACAACACTTAAAAGCTTTCTTCCCTTGGATTGGTCGGGATTAGATGTAATCATCCTCCATGATTCTTCCCGACATGGATAAAACCTGGTTCCTTGGATAAATCGAATTTTACTATGTAATCATCCTCCTATGATTCTTCCCGACATGCATTAGAATAAAACCTTCAAGGTTCCTTGGATAAATCGAATTGTCCTTTTCTCCAGCGAAACAAATAACTTCACCATTTCAAGTAGTAGCTTGAAATCTAATTGTCATCACAGCCTCTAATTTTTGCATTCCTTGGTATGATTGCATTGAGGGTGATTTGACACCCACAACAAGTGGCATGCTTCAGCCTCCTTGAGCAAAACAAAACACACATGGCCTATAAATGTCACTTCCACATGCATTTTGTTCACCTTTCTCTTTGGCCCTACTCTATTCACATAGTTGTTTCCACTCATTCTGTCATGGTGTCAAGTGCAAGTTTGGCTAAAACCTTGCGAGCAATGGTTGTTCAAATTTCCTTAACTCGTCTATAGACATGCTTTGTTCTCAATAGCCTAGGATAAAATCTTGTTCGTCATGTTCTCAGGATGGATAGATGGGGAGGTGTCCCATGTGTTAAGCACATCACTAAAACCATTAGAGATAACTTTCTAGGAAAATTAGCTGCAGTCGCACCAGTTTTCTACATCCACCAATATGTTGCCAAAGCTTTGTTCCCGCCTCAAGCTCTTCCACTTGTTGTTGCACCAGTCTAATTTCTGGACATCCACCAATATGTTGCCAAAGCTTTGTTCCCCAAGCCTCAAGAAGTCTAGGAAAACTTTCAACAATCCATAGCTTCATTCGCCCACAACAGGGAAAACACCATTTTCTCCCTGGTTGACCTCACAAGAGAACTTTCAGATTGGCACCCACCTCCACAAAATATCAGCCTCTAGCAAGAAAAGAGCATGCTAACTACACCCAGAAACACAATAGACTTTCAGTGCTTGAGAAACAAATAAATGTTTGTGAGAACTACTTTGCGAAAATGAAATGCAATTAATTCTTCCTTTAAGAAAAGAGATAGGTTCAATAGGAAGCCCTCGAGTCAGGCAAAAAGTCTTTGCCCTACTATGAGCCGCCAGAAATATGTTGCTTATGCTTCTCACTGTAATGGTAAGCAAGCTAGGAAAATTGGTGGTTGGTTTGCGGCTGAGTGGATCATCATCAAACCAAGCAATAGTAAGCTTTCTCTCTCAAATATCTTCAATAGCCTCATTTGTTCCTTTGTTGAGCTCCTAGATATGAATATGTGTGCTGATGTTGTTCCTTTGTTGAGCTCCTAGATATGAATATGTGTGCTTCTAGTTGCCCAAACATGATTTATGTATTAGTGGCCTAAAGAAACTAGCCGGAATTTTACAATAGAGGAGATAATGACGGAAAAAATTGGCCCAAACAACACCCCAATGGACTTCTCCACCTCAGCTAGAAGATGAAGAAACCCCCTAAAAAAGCATACCAAGAAGTGAGCTTCTTGATGACTAGGAGGGCAATGCTACTAATTATCCATACCACATTGTCTCCCTTGCATCTCTAATCTCAGGCAATAGATTTTGGATTAACATTTTGGTATATTATGTTTTGGCCTAATGTTGTGGATTATGTCTCTACCATTCTCTCCATGTTGTCCTAATATCCTTGGTTCTCTTCTTCTCTCCTTCTCTCATTCTTCCATCTTACAAGCTTTGTTCTAAAATTCCCAGAGTCTTGTACTTTCAGCACTTAACTACAAGGCCCCAATTGAATCCATCACTTGAATTATCCAAAAAAATAATTTTGTCATTGCTTCCAACAATATTATCAGCCCTAATGTTGAATACTTGCGCCACCATGTGGCTGACCTCGTATGCAACGAGAAACATTATCATCGTGAATATCTGCATCGACTAGTTTGATGTTTACTATTCCTAAGTGTTATTGTTAGGATTATTTTGGAATCCACTAATATTATTATGTGGGGAATATGTACTTCCGTAACCATTTCATGTCCATATATCAGTACCAAGGCCTCTACGACATTGTAAGTAATGCCTGTGTACTGAAAATAAGACTTAACCAAGTTGCCTTCATTGTTCCTAATGAGGTCCCCAGCACTTATGGGCCCTGTCTCTATCATTATCAAGATTGTAATAGGGTACTTGTGGGGGCAACCGTCTGTCCTTAATCATAGGGATTTATCCTTAATAATAGGGGCTTATAAACACAATCTTCAAACTGTCATACCTTCCCCATGCAAAATCGAAATCAAAATAAAAAAAAACATATATTTGGTTTCTGCATGTTTTGCCAAGTACCTTTCAGATTTCTAATCAATTTTGAGAATTTAAGCTGCCTTCAGGGTGCATCTCAGTGTGTTTCAGCAATGCCTAGGCTTTTTGGTGTTCTTCTTCCAGACCATTTTGATGAAATAAAATACCACATTTGGGAAATTATAATGGAAATCAATTTAAGGATAAGAAAATGCAGCAGCTCCCAGAGATGCACAAGGAAAGTGTAATTACAAGAAAAGTAATGTTGTTTCCTATATATGTTGCCTAAGGTAATTTACCTTAAATTTAGGTTTAAATGGTGTCAAATAAGTTGGCATCTATATAAAAACCTAGCAAGATTAGGAACTTACCTACTAAAGCTCAAAGGCATAGTTTAAGAATGACTGGAGATCAAAGTATAGCTGTAGATATCAAAAAATAAAGGAGACATGTAATCAACTTGATGTTCTTGGCAACAAAATTTATGATGATTGTCTTATTGAGATTTTTGTTCAATAATCTTCCTGATTTCTTATAAATGTCTCATTACTTAGATGTCAGTGATAAATTGGAAATTTTAAGTTTGAAGACGTGCATATTGTTGTTAATAGAGAAGCAAATAATCCAAAAGAAAATAAGGATCCTAGATCCACTGCACTCGATGCACAAGGCAAACAAGTCACAAACGAGGAGGAATCTACATCAGCCACAGAGCAAGTTGCCATTAAGGATTAGTAATCAAAGAAAACCTTCCAAGCCACGAGGGAAATGTATAATTTGTGCAAGTTTGGTCACCTTGCCAAAAAATTGTTAGCACAACAAGCATAACAAGCACTCCAAAAATTGGCCAAGGATGAAATCAAGAGATTAAGAATGCAATGGCTCAAAAGGTAATACCTTCAAAGCTATTTCATTCTCACGTAACTCAAGTGGTGGATGGTATCTTAACCATTGACTTTTTCAGCACATAACTGAAAACAAAAAAAATGTCTTTGCAGGAAGATGTGGGACCTAAGAAAGTCTTCTTAGCAATGATGATGTTCATGCAGTTCAGGGAATGGCTGATATGCGCATAGCTTCTCACAATGTCAAAGACATCACATTTTTTTATGTGCTTTGTGTTTCTTGACTTAAAAGAAATCAATTCACTCTCAATCAAATTTCGACAAAGAGCTGCAGCTCTTAGTCATACAGTGACAGATGAGTACTCAAAAATCTAAGGAATGATTAGAAAATAGTTCTTGAAGGGGTATTAGAAAATGGTTTATACAAGCTTCTCACTGAAGACTCCGCTAAGTCTATTGTTCCAACTTACATGGCAATGAATGAGCATGTGATGCCAAATCTACTTGAGGGTTCTACAAAAGCATTTGAAGAAGATACACTTGACAAGGGTAGAGAAAGTGTCAAGTTACAAGAAAGCAACGAGAACTTTTTGGTCAAATCACAGACATCACAGAAAAGCAAAATACGTTGCCTAGCACATCATTAAGCAGTCCAACAATTGAAGAACCTTATCTGCTTTGTCCTAAGAATAATCGTATTTCTGTCAAGCGTTGGTGTGTTTATGCAGTAGTATTGTGACAAGTCGCAAGACCAACCATACTTCTAATAAGTATTAAATTTTAATTAAAACCCAAGGATGATAGCCAGAGCATCCTTCATCAAAAGAACTCTTGTAGTATCATTTAAGCATTTGACTAGATTTTGGGCACAGATGATTTGTCATTTGATGCAGACTTTGCCATCAACAGAGACCAAAAAATAATACTATCAAAGTTTCAAGCGAGCATGGGACTAAGTCCTTGCTATTGATTCCACCAGTGGCAATGAAGATGACAAAGCAACCAAAAATGAAGATGATCATAAAGACATAGCATTTGAGAATAATGAAATTATGGTTTTCGAAGCACATCGAGAACAGCCATGTGTTTCCCAGAGAAGGATGACCTGTAATGTTAGATTTGTGATGCATTCATCTTGATCCCCATATAAACTCTAAGAAGGATGTTAGTAAAAATGTTTATTTAGAATAATATTAAGTTTATGAGTCAGTCAGCCCTCCAGGCCCATGGTCTTATGCCCTTATTTTTTAGGAATACGATGGGCACTAGAAATTTATGAGTTGATCCAATCATAAATTGTGCAGGAAAGCCATGAAAAATATATATGTCACAAGCATTTATTTGGTTGAGCTTAGCGAAGTAAATATTTCATTCATGTTTGCATATATCTTGTGTATTTTGTGCTATATATTCTATCAAAGTGAATGCAAGGCAAATTCACAAGTGCTGGACATAATCAGTCTCCACAACTCAGATAAGTCTAGTTGTGTAGACCTTGGATAAAGTTGCCCACAATCACCAATTTAGAAAAGGCATAAAATTTAAAGTCACCATCATAATAAAGTGCCTGAATAAGAGGACAAAGATGAATCTCCATGCATGATGCATAGCAGTGAAAATTGAACCGTACCTCGGCTCTGGACAGTAATACAATTTACATGGTTAAAACTTAATAGTTGTATGTTGTGTTTAGACAACTTATATTTGCTCAAAGCATATTCAACCACCAAATGTATGTTAATAAAGAATGCTGAAGGCTAGATGGTATTAGTATGAATAGAGTAGAGAATACCATGAAGAAGGAAGGAAAAAAACTATTTAATGTTCACAACTGAACAATGTAGGTCAATTGGACTCAAAAGTACAATCAATTACAATAGAAAATTACTTGGGTAAGAAAAACCTTAGGTTTGTAAAGCATTTTTAAAAATGTCTGGAAGATAGTAAATTGCTAGTTATCTATATGAAACATTCTGTGAAACGAACCAAAAAATATAGAAGACAAGAATCTGCACAGACACCTAAATCTTAATCCTTGAAGACATGAACTTTAGTGAGAGTTATCTTGTAGAAGAACTTGGCAAGAGCACCGTGGGAGCTTCGAAATAAAAAATGAGCTACAATACATAATACAAATGGTAGTCTTCATCTGTTTCACATCTAAAACTAAACTAACATTTTAATCCAAATAATGCACAAACCAGTTAGGAACCTTGTATCTTTGCATGACCTGAAGGGCATCTTCCTTCCACATGCATTAAAATCCATGTCATTGTCCAATAATATAATTTCTTCTCATTTTTAACTTCATTCTTTTTGTAACATACTCCGCGTGTAAAGAACCCAACTTGTGGATTATTGCATTTTTTCTGCCATTACTATAAATTTCCTTTGTACAAAGTAGGGAAATGCAAAGAGAATCATGGAGTTTACCTTTCCTTCGTAATAACCCCGCAACAAGTAATTCGCAAAGCCAAACTCGGCAGCAGAGATATAGACAAACCGCTTTACACCTGTATACATATTATAAGAACCGAAACTGGATGTTGTATAAGCTTAAAAAAAATTGCTAGTCTCAACTTTTGAGCCACTATTTCTAGTAACAACAGAACTAATAACAAAATGTGCAAGAAGTGTAAATAACTTATAAAGCTAAAGGTAGAATTTTAAGGTCACAGCCAAGCAAGAAACCAATTTGGATATGACAAACTCCTTGTGGAACCCCATAAGGAGATTTCTTTTACAATTACCCTATATAATGTTCAACAAGGTGTACAACACTTGCGCCCCCCCCCCCCCCCCCCCACTGGTTTTGAACATGTGACCTCCTATATGGAGTACACATACTTTCACCATCAGGCCCACACTGGTTGTATAGTGTTACACAAAAGTGAAGGCAAATGGCATAAAGCAGGGTCCAAATTCCCATAAAAGCCATATTCAAGATTATTTATCCACGAAAGCTAGGATTACACATTTACAATGTGTTGTTATATTTGTTGTATTCCAGCCATATCATATCCATGGATTTCTAAAGGAGCTATATATATATATATATATATATATATGTTATTGTACGTGTATTGGTACTTGTAACCATATCAATGGAACTTTCATTTTAGCAGCTAGTATCTAATGTAATATGAAACACTTTTAGAATGACTTGCCAAGGAAAAGCAGATGCCTCAAAAATAGGTTGACAACAACAATAACTATTTAAGGATTAATGGAACTGACAAAGACCATGAAATTACAGATGACATAAAGAATGTAAAAGAGAAGATACAATCAAAGAAAGATGGAAGTGTGAAATCACCATGAAAGGAGGCAATCTAGCTCAAAAGGTAATAAGAGAGCAGTTCTAAATGAAAAGAGTTGTTGACAAGAACAGAGCTGTAGAAGAGAAGTCCCATTAGAAGTTGAATCATCAGCAACATTTGACCCAAATACCTAGTTTACAAGAACTAAAGGTTTTAGTGATGATGGTAGGACTAAGTCTTACAGGAAGTTCCACAAAGATAGGAAAGAAGAGGAAAGGAGATCTGAAGGACCTAATGTGAGTTCAACTCGACAAAAAGGACATACGAAACCAGTGATATAATTTTTTGGCTAGAGACTTCTACAAGGTCGTGAACGCTAACTTTGCAGTTGCTACAATTGGTTAGCTAAATATACTGTCAAAAAGCATATTTTCACAAGGTTGTCAATACAGATGCTCTAAATGTAGTGAGTTCGTCATGGGATTTCAAGATTCTTGATGCAACTTCACATTCAAAGGAAATGTTTACATATAACATGTTTATTGAAAAAGACAAGTGGGCAATATTTCTCAGTCATAATGTGATTAACTACCTAGTTTTAGGACAACCAAACTAAGTCGAAAGGAGGGACGATGGCCAAAGGGAAGCGGGGGTGTTTGAGACCAGAACGGTCATTTTTTTCAAAAATCGGCCTATGCAACGGTCTGTTGGGTGCCTCACCCCGTAAGGCTGAGTTGGAGCCTCCCGCAGGCCTAGGTCTGTCGGAGGCATTACAGAAACGTCAGGGTCCCAAATGCTCCTCTCCGGATAGAGCACTCGTTGAAAACAGTGAAAACGGTCAGCCAAGCCCTTGCTCGGGCCTTGTTGATTTCGTCTCGGTTTCCTTGGAAGATTCAGATGACCTAGCGGCCCAACTTAATCTTCTCGAAAGCAGAGCAATCATCGCAAACTTTGTTGGTCGTCGGCTCTCTTTAGAAGGCATTTGAAACTGGTGTGATGTTCAGTGGGGTAATGGCCTCAGAATCCGTTTTTTGGAAAGAGGGTTCTTTCTTGTAATCTTTTGGAGCTCAACTCAAAGGAACGACACCATGGAGAGAAAAGACTTTCTTCATGCGAATTCAGGCTTAGACATTCGCAAGTGGGCGGCACATTTCGATCTAGCAAAAGCGGAAACGGAAGGATTCCAAGTGTGGGTAAGGCTCTATTCACTTCCTAGCGAGTTTTGGTCGGCAGCCACTCTCCACAAGATCTGTTCCAGCCTCAGGGGAGTTATTCGCATAGATTTTGTCACTCTGGAAGGCACCCTTTCGTCCTTCGCCAGGTTTGCATTTCCATTGACCCTAACAAAAAGCTGCAAGATCGCATAGTCATCACTTCCCCTTCCGGGAAATGGGAACAAAAAGTGGAGTATGAAGGAGTTTCCGACAGATGTTTCATTTGCAAAAAACCAGGTCACTTCCAAAAATCTTGTAATAAACCCCTGGTTCCCAGCCAAATGGTATGGAGAAAGAAAACTTTTCCTATCCAGGCTCCTCATCCAACTCCTCTAGTTGAAAATGAGTCACCTCCTAAAGCGGACATTAATGACTCGATTCCTGCGCTTGAATCCCTGGCCCTAGACCCGAGTACCATTTCCCTTGTTAAGGAAACTGCCTCAGTGGTTAAGGACTCTTCTAGGATTTTATCTTTATTTCATGAAGGTATTTCTCTCGATCTGGGTGGGAATGTTGACTCTCTGGAGAAATGGGTGAGCGAGAAGGATGAATTAATCCTCTCTATTGATGGAGATCATTGTGGTTTGCAGGATGATGTCCTCGGGGACACGACATCGAATCAACCGCAGAAGCAATCACTTCTTACTACTCCGGCGATTCTTGGCATGGATCTTGGGCCGAAGGGCTCTCAAGGCCGTCCCTCCAAGAGTAACATCTCTCTCAAAGAAATTGTTGCAAGTAAGCAGCTTCAACTTCGCTTCTTTTTTCCTTCCTTAAGTAAGAGAGGCGGGTCCCCTCTGAAGATCAAATGATCCTCTTCTCCTGGAATGTTAGGGGCTTGAATGCCCCTAACAAACAACGTCTTTTAAGACATTATGTTACTGACTCTTTATCTGATCTATGCTTGATTCAAGAAACTAAGATGTCCTTAGTTGGTTGTAAGAATGGATGGTTTCGAAAATGGAAAGGATGGGAAGGTTGCTTCTCGAACTCTTTGGGCACCTCGGGTGGATTGGGTGTTCTGTGGAAATCCAGTTGTTGCAGTCTCGAACCTATCCTAGTTGACCCGAATTTCATTTGGTGCAAGGTTAGCATTAAACATTCTAATGAGACCTTCTTCTTGTGTAATGTTTATGGTCCCTCTATTCCGCAAAAGAAAAGAGTGCTCTGGTCTACACTTCAGCCAGTCCTGGCTTTGGCTGCAAACTCCAAGATCGTAATTGCACGTGATTTTAATCCAACTCTATCTAATAATGATAAATAGGGAGGTATTCTATGGCAGCCCCGTTCTCAAGTTGATTTCATTTCCTTTGTGTCTTCCACCAATCTTGTGGACATGGAGCCGTGCTCGGGTTGGTTTACGTGGAATAATCGGAGGCTTGGGTTCAGTTCAATGGCAGTGCGTCTCGACAGATTTCTGGTCTCCGAAGTTTGGTTGCATCACAACATTCTCTTGAAAAGCTCTGTTCTTCCACTTTCTGGATCTGATCATTTTCCTATTTCTTTAAACATCTCCTTTGATCTTCCCCCTCGACAATCGCCTTTCAAATTTGAAAACATGTGGCTGTAGGATTCTACTCTTAGACCGCTGATTAAATCTTGGTGGGATTCCTTCATGGTCGAAGGGACGTGGATGTATATTCTCTCCAAAAAACTCTCATTGTTGAAAGACAATCTGAGAGCCTGGAATGCCTCCTGTTTCAAAAATATCTTTCAAGAGAAAATCAAAGTGGAAAAAGAGCTTCGTATACTTAATGACTCTATTTTCTCACATGGGATGCATCAGGCTGACTTTCTAAAAGAAAAATTACTGTTAAGGGAGCTTGGCGATCTCCTCCTAAAAGAGGAAACTTACTGGAGACAAAAATCGAGGGAAGTCTGGCTGGCTGATGGTGATAAAAATACTAAGTTCTTCCACGCATCAGTGAAAGCTAGAAGAAATTCCAATTATATTTCTTCTCTTCATTTGGAAGATAACTTTGTGGCGTCCACCCAAAGCCGAATCAAATCGGAGTCAGTATCGTCCTTCCAAAAGCTGTTGAATGGTGATTCAGCCACCCCCTTGGGCCCTCAACTCCACTTCTTTCAACAGATTCCTTATTTGGTTGATGACGCAAACAATATAAAGCTTCTTTCCCCTTTTTCCAAGGAGGAAGACCACAAAATAGTTTTTTCAATGAAAAGGGACAAAGCACCTGGTCCTGATGGCTTCCCCGCCTTTTTCTTTCAGGATTTCTGGGAAGTTATTGGGGATACAGTCTGGCATGCTGTTGAGGAATCCCGGCATACAGGTAAGCTTCTGGGCGCACTAAATCATACTCTCATTTGCATGTTTCCTAAAAAGTCTCCGGCAGATTCTTTAGATGACTTCAGACCGATTTCTCTATGTAACACGACCTACAAAATTATCTCAAAAGCCATTGCTACAAGAATAAGCCCTCTTCTTTCTAAATTAGTGGCACATGAACAAAGTGGATTCATTCCAGGGAGGTCTATTACTGACGGGATCATTATCTCGCATGAATTGATTCATACTCCTCACTCTTCCTCTAGAGCTGGCATGATGTTGAAACTGGACTTTAGTAAAGCTTATGACCGTATCAATTGGAGATTCCTTATTAAGTCACTTCATGCTATGGGATTTAGTTGGCACTTCTGCAACTGGATTTTCAACTGCATTGCCTCACCACATTTCTCAATCTTGGTCAATGGTTCGGCAGAAGGTTTTTTCAGCAGTAACAGGGGATTGAGACAAGGTGACCCTCTTTCCTCTTTTCTTTTTATGCTGGTCGTGGAAGCTCTCAATCGAAGCATCAAATCTGCTTTACTAGATGGATCTCTCAAAGGTATTCGCATAACTTCGAATCTCCCGCCTCTCTCGCACCAACAATTCGCTGACGATACATTCTTATTTGGTCAAGCGTCTATTCCTGAAGCCAGATGCTTCTATTCTCTTCTGAATTCTTATTCTTTAGCGACAGGACAGGTCATCAACTTCCACAAATCTGTCATTTTCTTTTTTAGTGTTGCTCCGAGAATACAACGTAGGATCAAAGCTATTCTTGGCTTTATCGTGGGTGTCCTCCCGTCCAAATATCTAGGCATACCTCTTTTCTCTAGGCATGGTAAAGCCATTTTATGGGATGGGCTCATTAATTCTCTCTGCTCCAGATTGCTCTCCTGGACAGGTAAATGGCTATCCCTGGCAAGGAGGGCCATGTTGATAAACTCTGTTCTTCTGGCCATTCCTATCTATGTGTTGTCCGTCTTGAAAATCCCCAAGATAGTTCTTCACAAAATTGAGAAGATCGTCAGAACATTCTTATGGCAAGGGAACAATGAAGAGTGAAAATTCCACTTGGTTAAATGGGATACGGTCAAGTTGCCCAAACGTTTGGGTGGAGTGGGTATTATGGATCTCGCTCTTCAGAACTCAACTCTCGGGGCTAAACTTGTATGGAATTTTATTTCGGATGCTAAAAGGCTTGCCTTTCAAGTTCTTTCCCATTAGTATCTTGAGGGTGGTCGTCCCGAGCTCTTGCTCCCCAGTTCCGAGCTTCCCAAAAGTTCACATGTTTGGAACTTTTTTTGTAATTCTAGATCCCTGTTTGTAGACTTGACCTCTTGGAAAATCAATAATGGACAGCGTGCCAACTTTTGGGAGGACAGCTGGAATAGGTTACCTCCTATTAATCTTAAGCCTGAACTCAACAGAGTTATGAACGAGACCAAAATTTCATGGGGCTCTTTGGTTGCTGATTATGGAGACCAACATCAGAACGGGTTGCCCTCTTGGAATTGGAAAGATTTTACCAATTTTGTGCCCTCCGCTCTTGAATCAGCGCTTTATAAGGAAGCCATTCAAGTCAGAAATCCTCATTTCCTTGGCAGCGAGGACCAATTGCTATGGCTAGGAGATGACACGGGCTCCTTCACCGTGAAAGCGGGTTATGATCTTCTTTCCTCTTGGTCCGACCAGGGCCTCCCAAGTTCTTTTGGTTGCTGGCATAATAGTATTTCCCCCAAAGTGGCCATCTTTGGGTGGCTGGTATTAAAAAAGAAAATTCCGACACAAGCGAGGAGAAGGTCTTGGGGCTATGAGGGACCCACCAAGTGTGTGCCTTGTGGTGCTGATGAGGAAGACCTGGACCGCCTTTTTCTTTTTTGTCCTTTTGCTTCCAGCTGTTGGGATTGGCTTCTTTGTAAATTAAAACTTGCTTGGGTTCCATGCAAAAATATCAGTGAAACCCTCCTCTCATGGCCGAAATTCAATTTCAAAAGCTCTTTTTGTTCTATTTGGTCCATTGCTCCATTCTTCCTCCTTTGGCATATTTGGTGGGAGCGCAATCTTCGGCTCTTCCGGGTTCAAAAGGCCGAGTAGCATGTTTTTCTCAACAAGTTGGAAGTGGCCATATCAAAAAAAGTTAGTATCAAAAGTCTGACAAACTCCAACTTCTCATCCAGAGATGATGAAATCTCAAATTCTTGGCCTCTCGTCAAGTTGCCTAGCCCGGGTTCTATCATTAAAAAAGGTCTCTCACAGGTTGAAAAATTAATTCGAAGGAAAAGGGCCAGGTGGAGACCCCCCCCCCCCCCGAAGGGTATGTGGAAACTTAATTTCGATGGTGCTTCTAGAGGAAATCTAGGCAAATCAGGGGCTAGATGTATTCTTAGAGATGATTCAGGATTTCTTATTAAGGCTGGATCATTTCCCCTCCAGGATGGTTTGTGCAATGTTGCAGAAGCCCAAGCGCTTTTAGAAGGGGTGAAGATGGCTGTTATTTTGGGTTGCTCTCAACTTTTTATTGAAGGTGACTCACAATTAATTATCCATGCCGTATCTAGAGGATCTTCCCCCTCGTGGAAAATCAACTTTTTTATCCCACATATTTTCTATTGGCTGAGCAAGATTGGTACTTGGCACATCATGCACAATTACCAGGAAACTAATTATGCCGCTGATCTACTGGCTAACTTCGCAATTGATCACCCTGCCGCTAGTGTCATTTCTGATACAGTCGATGCGTGGCAAGGTCTTCCTAGAATCATCTCAAGCGAGCGGAACAGCTAGTGCTCTCAGGTCGGATTTGGCTTCTTGCGCGTGTTACGCCCCATTTAAGGGAGGATGTGGTCCTCTTTTTGATTTGTGATTCCCTATTTTGGCTCTCTCACTGTTAGTCTTTCCAAGCGGCATAATGGCGTTTCTTGGCTTCCCATTTGTTATTCTGCAAAGCTCTATGTCGAACATCGCCACGACTTTGGCGATTGATCGCTCTTGTCTTTCAGAGATCTTTCATTTCTCCTCAAAATAGGAAGTCGGGGCTATTGAAACTTTGTTGGGCGATACCTACAGGTTTTAGTCTCACCGTGCGCGCTCCAATGCAGACATAGCAGCTGCTTTCGTCTCCTTCTGTTTGCTACTGGAGGAGGATCTGGTCGTTGTTGAGTTCCTGTGTAACTCTGTTATTCTTACCGTTCATCGTGTGGGGCTGGGGGAGGAATTAGCCAACTTCTCCCTGCCGGATCCTCTCATTTGGATTGAAGAGGTCAACAAGCTTGCAGTCAGCACTAGACGTGGTATTCAATGGATGTGGACAATACAGAGCTCTTCTTCACCACGCACAAAGTGTTAGTAACCTCTTCACGATGGGTCGGCTCGATCATCGTCTCCTGCCTGAGGTGGACATTGAGGCTGCTGGCTTCCCTGTCTATTCTGCAATTGATCAATGGAATGAATTTAGGGACAAGGCGCGTATCAACTTCTTCTGAGGGAGGCCAACCGCCGCGCTGGTACCTGCATTGGATAAGGTTGTTGTGTCCCTCTTGCTGTTGAATCGGTTTTTTGCGTTGCTTGGGCTTTTGGTTCATTGTATGCGGTGTGGGTAGTCACCTTTCTTCCTCTCTCCTTCCCTCTTCCTTTCTTCTTCTTCTCTCTTCTTCTTCTTCTCTCTTGTTAGGTTGGGGCCTAACCCCCCGGTTCAAAGCTCCGGTCAAAAGCGTTAAATTATCAAAAAAAAAAAATCTACCTAGTTTTAGGTTACATTAAAAACTTTTAATGTGCCTTTTAGTGGTTCATGATGAATCATTTCATAAAAATTAGACTATTTAGGATGAGATGTATTTGTACATGGTACGGTTTGGGAACGGGTACGAGGATCCGGTACACTGGTATGATAATTTTTTTAGGGGCCTGGGTACGGCACTTAGGTATGGCTGTACAAAATATATATAAAATATTTTAAAATATAGCCAAATATGCAAAATTAACCATATAAATGCATATAGAGTAAACAAAATGAGTGAAATAGCCACAAAACATAGTGATAGTTCAATGTATTTTGTCATGATATTCATTGATCGAACTTATAAGTACATTGTTCAAATATTACAATGTATACACAAAAATCAAGAAAAATCGGCATACTAATTATAATCATAATCAAATGGCTCTCCTCCAATGTCTTCAACAAGAGCATCATCACCATCATGTGGTTCATTAGAACCACAAACATCAGGATTAGAACCAAGGACATCAGTAAAGTCGCTCATGCTAGCTCCACCATGCAGAATTTGACCTTTTGTTGACCAAAAAATTTAAATATTTCATGAAAAAAACATGCCTTTTTAGGGTGTAGTATGCCCCAGGTACGCTTGGGGTATGGCCCAAAAGTACCTGGGTGTGTCAGGGTACATCCTGGGACACACCCAGACATACTCTGGCTGTACCCTATGGTTGTACCCCCAACATACCAGACGCATTTCACATACCCAGTACGTACCATACCCATACCCAGGGGCCTATAGGGCACGTAACCCGGTAATGTAGCTTTATACCAGTCACATTTAAGCATTTAACATCAGAGAATGATTATAATGCCCAGGATTTGTTTGCAACTTTATACCAGCTCTACTAGGCTAAAACTACACCACTCTTAGTAATTGAAATTTATTCACTTAAGACAGCCTTAAAACTCAAGTGCACAGAAGTATTCCATTACTAACGGTGGACAACTCCAAGTTTTCTCATGATTGAAGTAACCTGAGACATGAAAACTGAGGAAACTATCTTTTGTATAGTATTTCCTTTGTTTTCTTTTATGTTCCCTTTTTTTTATATTTCCTTTGCCCCTTTTTGATGTCCTTGGCAGGTTTTTGTAACTCATGTGATCTGAAAATTTAAGAAACCAAGTGCTTAATCATTTGACTATTTTCCCTTGTCCGAATTTACCTTTTTGTCTAATTCAAATTATTTTTAAGATCTTTATATATCAATTGGAGATTTCCATAAACCTCTAATATACAATACCAGTGTTGGTGCCCATGTATAATACATCCCACTTGATCTCTGGGCACCATCTTTGATAGCTCGGTTTGAAACCCTTCAACGGGCATGTTAAAGTCATCTTTCTATCTTCCCCATTAAATTAAGAACCGCATAATGTATCCAAAAATTTCTATAGACTTTTAGGTTGCATAATTAAGATTATAGTAGTTTGGGCTCAATGACTTTACTATGAAACTAGCCCCATTAGATACCATCTAAATGGGTCATCCAAAGGGATGATTGAAAGATAACAAAATTATCTTTCCTTTATACGATGGAGATAGCATGGTAGAGGTTAGCACTTAAACCTAGGACCTCCCATATGACATTCTATAGATGGTGATCTTACCACTATAGCCACTGCCCCTCATAAGTTTTGTTTTCTCCGAGTAGAGGCCATACAGGCCCTATAGGTGGACTTATATGGTAGGATAGGGATAGTTCCCTCTGTATCAATCTATGATTCCCGAACTTCATACATTATTGATTGTAAAGGGTTTGCTTTCATATAGAAATCATGACAAAATTTTAATTATAGATAGTATAATAACTTTTGGAGATTATATTATCGGCCAGTGTGAATAATAAATATTTGGGTCATATGATGCTTGAGAATAAGAGCCTTCAACTTTTCATTAAGTCTCAAAATAGGTGCTATTTATAAATTAAAATATAGCATAGATCCAAGTTTAAAGCCAAAATCACATGGTATGCGACTGATTGTAAATTCATCTACCATTCAAGGCAAGTACTTATGGAACCAAATATGGTAGTAGTTTAGCATTATGGTATACAGGATAGTGAACTTTTTAGATGCCAGAATGGGACACATAGCACAAGGACTTAGACGACGATGACATTTGTCAGGTGTAAGGTATATGTACCAATTACAAAGACATGTTCAAATAGATATACATACAAGCACAGGAGAAACTAGGCAGCATTTTTGAACAAACATGATACATCTCATTTAATTGAATTAGCAAAAAAACTGATTTGCCCACTTTTTTTGATCATGCTAAATGTTCAATTCACGACTTTTCAAGATCTAGCTATAGAATTTTTTTAATTGCAAGAGTTTGGAGCAAGTAATTGCCTGAATTGACTCATCCTTCAAGCAGCATATTAAATTCACAGGTTTGACTGGTCCTAGGGACGTTGATAATTCTAGTTTTTGAGATGTGTTTTATATGAGTTTTCTATATTACCATGCTGAATGGAGGATTAGTGTGTGATAGTTCGAGGATTTATGTCTAATGAGCTGTGTTTGAGGATAATAGTAGGGCAATGATTTATAAAAATGGCAAGCATACATTCAATCTTTTGATATTCTCAATCATCAGCAACTACTGCATTTTTGCAACAATTAACCCTTACATATTTTGCAGGTCATGCTTTTGCAGTCCGAACTAAAGTGCATGGAGGATGTTGAGATACATTTGCTGCCAAGATTTTCTTGATGGATCATATTAGTTTCCAGCTACTAGTATGAAAATAATTGCAGAACTATCAACAGCTATTTCATTGCATGGCCGAAGGTTTTTATTTTTATTTTTGGCAGATTTATCTACTTCAATGGGTGACCATGTATCACAAGTGCAATGGTTGTCTGATACAAGAAGTTAGAGGAGTCTTCTCCCCAAAATCTACTATATTTACTTAAGACCATATGATAGTGGGTAAATTGTATTGGTTTGTTCTTGACAGACAAACATCAAGAGGATCAGTCATTTGGCTTGTTCTGGGTGACAATCGGAGACTTATGGAGTGGGATATTGTATAGACCAGTGACGGGAATCTCATCTAAAAATCTGGCCATGGATCAGGAGGTCATAAGTGTATTATAGATGGGTGAAAAATTTGAAAATGAGAGCTATGTGGATAGTAGAGGGTCTCGAAAATGATTGGGAATGTCATACATTATTGTAGTCCATATATCCTTAATAACATACGATAGCTCCAAGATAGACATGATATACCAGATAATCGATGTCGATTGGTAGCACAACACTTGATCACTAGCTTAATGTGCCACTTATATATTTTCCAAAACAGTCATTAATTGTGCTTAGAATTGTATTGCAAGTACTGCTGGGTTGTAAATGAGTAAGTATGTGGATCTAGGTGTATCAGTGGGATATGTAGCATGTATGTGGCTCTGATGGTTTGGATAATTCCCTATGTAGTTAGGAAGTAGAAAGACAACATTAGTAATCAGGAGTGAAACAGCAGATGTGGGAAAAACTCCATAAGAGTCAAAAGTTCCTCTTTGAAGACATGGATCTCCTTATGCTTACAGGGATACTACCTTCATATATTGATATAGATTGAGTATAGAATAGACAACATGCCCAAGTCCCCAGGTACTGCTCCGACAATGTTATGCAACTCCCACTCCATGTGATAACACTTCAACATCCCAAATCTACATACAAGAACTATTGAAGAACAAATACCATAGTATTTCAAGAAATATCTATCTATAGTAACCATTCCCAAGGGCCTGCCTATTGATGCTTGTTTACAACATGATAAGCTTGAACCAGAAGAGGAATGATACTCATTTTTAGCTATGAGTGAAGAAAGGAAACTGTTTGCAATTCGACTTTGCCTATTTCTATTAGAAGTCTGAGATTGTTGTTTTTCCTAGGGCGATGGACCAGGTTCACCTTCTTGCTAGTGTATTCTTGAAAGCACTCACGTCACGATACCAACAGATTTTGTTCTACCGCCTCTTAAACTGTCACTTATGTTTACTGCCAAGTTCATTTGTCGGTCACCCCAGGTGCACTACAAGTGGCTATGTTCAACCACACTTGTACCCTATTTTCATCATCAATAGCTACATGTACAATATTCAATAGCACATAAGATGAATAAATAATGCATCAATAACTACATCATGGATCATGATGGAGGTTCATTTCAAGCCCTATATGCTTGGGTGATGCAGAGTGTGGCCATAGCTGGAGATAGTGGAGGTGGCTCATTACATGATTAGGAGGCGATAATACATTAATGTAGTGTTATAGAGTCTAGATAGGGATTATGTAAAAACTGCAAAGTTAGACAATATATACTAGATGGAGGACATTGCGTATGTGTGTGTAGCAATGATAGTCACTACAATTTTGTGCAGGCCACACATTGTGCACTAAGCATTTTGCTAAGGGCCATGATTGGTATGCAAGAGAATTGATTAGCAGTAGCGTAGTGGGAGGTATGAGTAACACAGTCATGGATCGTAAGTTGTTGTATTGGGATATGTACACATGGTATGCATCAATCTATCTACTGATTCTTTTGCAAAAAACATCTATGCATAACATTTATGGAAGCATGGATTGTAGTAGTAGTGAGGGTTAGCCACTACATCAAAAAGCTTTCGGAGAGGGAGAGACTGACATGGACATGTTGTGTGAGGATGTTGAAACAACATGCAGAGGTGTTAGGTACATGTACCGATATTATCTTTTGGAGAAACGGAGTACATCATTGATAGTATATAGTAGACAATATGCGGGGTGTACAAACATTTATTAGACAAGGTTGAGTATAGTTGTGGTGTAATAAAATTATAAATCTTGTATCTAAGGACACTACTAATTAGTGTATGGAATATAACGGTAAATACAAGTAAGGTTGATAGATATATACAATATAAGAAAGAGTTCCTGTGATAGGGTTCTGTATACCCGAATTAGGACTCTCCTCTGTATGTCTAATATTGTATGTTCTAGGGTGGTACCCATTGATCTAAAAATTGATTAAATTCTATAATATTAGCATAGCTCTTCTGTTATTCTAGCTTACTGCGTGATGGATCTAAAGAAACACCACTTCATCAAAGCAACCAGAACCAAAAGAAAAATCAATCAGAAAGAAGAGCAGACTATTAAGTTACAGAACCGCCACTTTGTGCAGAGTAGCGGTTGCGTAACCGCCCCGGTGTGCACAACTTCCCGGTTACAACTGTGACAATTACGTAACCGTGTTATTCTGCGTCAATCGGCGGTCGTGTCACTAATGAAACAAATAAATAAATAAAGCCACGAATGGTCATAGATTTCAAGCATTGACCTGTGTCTCTTCCTTGGATGACCCTTTCCATTCTTCAGTGCACAGGAGGACATGGGAAGCAATCTATTTAAGCAGGAGAACAAGTGGAATTGAATCATCGATTCATGGGAGAAGTGAGCAAGAAAACTTTGGTGCTGGAATTGAATTGTAGAAGCAAGGTGAAAGTGCAAAACAAGCAAGTATAGAGGGTGGAAGTAACATTGTTGTCTTCCTTCAACTTCTTGTAATTTGTAATTGTTTAAATTGGCCAATATATAAGTCGGAAGAAAGAGTAATTTCCCTTCCCGACTGGTTTTCCCTCAAAATTGGGGGTTTCCAGGATAAAAATATTGTGTTATGCATTGAATTGTTCATTCTTTTTACTGCAAGTAGTTCTAAGCACTAAGATTCATTCACTAGCTTTCAATTTCTCTGTCATTTTCAATAATTGGAAGTAGAAATAGTAATTTTGTGGTCTCGTAAATTTCCAAAGTAGAGGTTTATAGATCATTTTGGTATCAGAGCTGACAATTATATCCAAGGGACTGTGGTATTCGTTCTTGTGTGATTTGTATGACAGTGACAAGGTCTAAAGGCGAAGAAGTTTTACCTTGCAATCCAGACATATCTACGAAGAAGTGGAAACAAAGGGTTAGAGATCAAATGGAAGAAGAGAACTTGGTCTGTAGAATTGAGATGCTAGAAACACTATGGATAGGTTGTATCAACACCAAAGAGAACTCTCAGATCCACAAAAGACAACAGTAGTTAAGAAAGATTCCATGGACTCGGTGGTTCAAGCTTTGGCCGAAAATTTTGGCATAGGAAAGAGCCATGAAGAGGAAGAAGATGTGGAAGAGCATGAAGAAGAAACTCCAGTTGGAAGAGAGAAGGTAAAATCTGATCATGCTCCTTTTAAAGTTGAAACTAAAGTTGAGATAAAAAGCTTTGAAGGACAAGTAGATGCAAAATTGCTTGATAAATGGTTAAAACAATTGGAGGTTTATTTTAGTGTACATAATGTCACTAAGGCACAAAGGATCACCTTTGCACGTCTCAAAATGGAAGGAAATGCTCTGGTTTGGTGGGAAACCCATCTAGCCACTTGTGAAAAGAAGAAAGCATCCTATTGTAAGTTCTTGGGAGGGTTTTAAATAATTGCTTAGAGAAATTTTTATCCTATTGGCCATAAGACTGACCAAATGATTAAATGGTAGTATTTTAGACAAAGCAGTGGTCAAAGTGTGCAGGATTACACTACGGAGTTTCGGAGACAAGCCATGTTGCTTAATATGGACTTGGAGGATGAGGATATTCTGACCAAGTATTTGGGAGGACTTCACACTCACCTTCGAAGGAAGGTCATCTCCACAAAGCCCAAGGATCTCAATGAAGCATGTGTGCAAGCATATTACATTGATGATGAGAAGAAGCAAGGAGAAGTGGATTCAAGGACAAAGCAATCAACAAATCAGCCAAAGAAAGAGCAGGGACAAACAAGTAACAAAGGTAAATGGAAAGGTAAAGGTAAAAAGACCGCTACCACTTTGAATACTTGTAAAGATCCTAAGAATTTTTGCAAGAATTGTGATATCAATGGTCATACTGACGCTACATGTTGGAAGTTACATCCGGAATTACATCCAAAGAACCGAACCAAGGATTCTAAGAAATCCATGACAGTTGTAAAGACAAATGGGGAGGTAGAAATAGAGGATGATTCTGATGTAGACGAGAGGCTAGGATGCATGGCCACCAACATGGACAGCCAAGAACAAGAGGAAGAGATGAGTAAGCTATTTCAAATCAAAATCCAAATCAAGAGGACTAAGGTAAATGCTTTGGTTGATACTGGTTCTCAATCTAATTTGATTTTTGATGCAATTGTAAAGAAGCTTGGTCTTGAAACTTATGAGCATCCACATCCTTATCCTTTGGGATGGGTGAAGAAGGGTGTAGAAATTCAGGTAACAAGAAGATGTAAGTTCAAGTTTGGGATAAATTCTCAGTATATAGATGTATTGGAGGCTGATGTAATTCCACTTGATGCTTTTGATGTTGTTTTCGGGAGTCCTTACTTGTATATCAGGGATGCTATATTCATGAGAAGGGAGAACCGATACAGATGGGTCAAGGATGGAGTCATTTACAACATTTGGGCACACCAACGTAAGTCAAAACTTGTTATGGTAAGTGTTAACCAAGCAAAGAGACTAATTCAAGAAAATCATAATCAGTTTTGTTTACTTTTATTAAAAGATAAGCAAGATGGGGTAGAAATTTCAGATATTTCTAACAAAGGGATGAAGGATTTGGATAGCATAATTCAGTATTTTCAGGAAGTATTCCAGAACTCCCAGTTGGGTTACCACCAAAGCGAGAGGTAGAGCATGAGATTCAACTATTGTCAAAGTCCCCTCTACCAAATATCAGGTTGTATAGGAAATCCTTGTTGGAGAGTACAGAGGTAAAGAAACAACTCCAGGAGCTATTAGACCAAGGGGTAATACACCCAAGAACCTCGCCATACAGTTCGCCTATTGTGATGGTGCCAAAGAAAGATGGTTCTTGGAGAATATGCATCGACTACCATGCTTTGAAAAATATTACCATAAAGAACAGATATCCACTCCCATGCATCGATGATCTCTTTGACTAGATTCAACATGTAAATTTCTTCATGAATTTGGATCTTAAGTCAAGTTATCATCAATTTAGAATGAAGGAGGAGGATATATGGAAGACTACCTTCAAAACAAAACATATTTTGTATGAGTGGTTAGTACTTCCATTTGGTTTATGTAATGCACCCGCTACATTTATGAGATTGATGAATGATGTATTGTGGGAATTCATAGATTCATGTGTCATTGTTTATCTAGACGATATTCTGATTTTTAGTGCCACATGGGAGGAACATCTAACACATTTGCAGCAAGTCTTGCAAGTTCTCAAGGAGAAACAGATTGCTATGCAATATGAAGAAGTGTGAATTTTCAAACAATCACTTGTCTATCTTGGGCACGTGGTTGGAGGAGGAGAGCTACGAGTGGATCCAAAGAAGGTGGAAGCCATCACCAACTGGCCAACACCAACGGGAGCCACAAAGACTAGGAGTTTTGTGGGAGTAGTACAATACATGAGGAAGTTCATTTGGGCTTCTCTGCTATTGCAACACCTCTACACACAGCGGCCACAAAGAGTAAGGGTTTTGACTGGGGTAAGGAACAAGACAATGCTTTTGAGTTATTAAAATACAAAATTAGTCATGCTCCAGTACTTGCTCTTCCTAATTTGCAGCAACCCTTTGAAGTAGAGACAAATGCCAATGATTATGCTATGGGAGTAGTGTTGCTATAGGGAGGTAAGCCAATATGTTATCATTCTGAAACTTTCACTTCAGCAGTTAAGGGATATTCAGTATATGATAAAGAGATGTATGCACTAGTTCAAGCAATAAAGAAATGGAAACATTATTTGTTGGGTAAAGAAACTATTGTGCACACTGACCACAAACCTCTCCAGTATTTGCAAGCACAATCTAAATTGCAGCAGGCAAGGCACTACAAGTGGATGGGATTCCTTCAGCAGTTCCATTTGGTGATCAAGTATAAGAAAGGTAGCACAAATTTGGTGGCAGACATGTTGTCTAGGCCGCCCACACAGGATAAAATCTCTAGTTTGGCCACTATCTCTCATTTTGAGCCCTTCACAAAGGAAGCTTACGGAGAGGCATATGCTCAAGACAAATATTTTGGGGTGACATATCAGCAGTTGCAGTCCAAAGGGGTTGAAAAGATGGGTATTGAAGATTGTTATCTCAAATATGGGCTGCTCTACTGATGGGGGAAGCTTTGTGTGCCAAAAGAAGAAAGGCTTATATTGATGAGGGAAGCACATACCTCAAAATTAGCAAGACATTTTGGTGTTGGCAAGACCATAGCCCACTTGCAAAGGTATGTATATTGGCCCAATATGCAAGAAGAAGTATCTGAATTCATAAGAGGATGTAAACTTTGTTGTACAAGCAAGCCTAAAATCAAGAAGGTTTATATATGCCATTAGCGGTCCTTACTCGTCCATGGGAGGATATCTCTATGGATTTTGTAGGAGGACTACTTATGTCTAAACATGGCCATGATTATCTATATGTTGTTGTATATAGATTCAGTAAAATGTGTGTTCTTATGGCATGTAAAAAGACAATAAAAGCATATGAGGCAGCTGAACTTTTCTTTGCTAATGTATGGGTGCATTTTGGTTTGCCAAAGTCTATTGTTTCTGACAGAGATTCCAGGTTCTTGGGGAAGTTTTGGACTTTTTGGGACAAGATGGACACCAAGTTACAGAGAAGCACGACCTTCCATGCCCAGACAGATGGGCAAACAAAGGTGGTGAACAAGACTTTGGTACAGCTGATTAGAGGATACAATAGCAAATATCCACGGACTTGGGATGAGTCCTTAGCCTACATTCAACATTCCTACAATAGGGAAGTACACACATCCACTATGCAATCACCTTTTGAACCATGTTTGGGGTATCTACCTACCAATCCATTGGACATTGTGGTTGGACAGCAGGAAGAAGGGAAGATACATGATTCAGAAGTGACTAGAGCAGCGAAATTTGTTGAGAGGATCTGACAAATCCATCTCAAGGTGAAAGAACAATTAGAGAAGTCTCAAGCCAAGTATAAGGCTAGACACGATCAACATCATAGAGAGCACAAACTTCATGTTGGAGACAAGGTTTGGCTTTACTTGAGCAAGGAGAGACTACAAGGTCAAGCAAGGAAACTCAAGCCACTACGGTATGGACCCTTCACCATACTGGAGCAAGTTGGAGAGAACGCTTTCAGACTTGATTTGCCACACTTCATGCAGATGTACTCAGTAGTAAATTGTGAGAACTTGCACCTATATGAGCCATCCATGTTTGACGAGGAAGAGGAATGTCAGTTGCTACTTTCCATAGAAGATTACGTCTTGGATTCACGAGGCGAGTTGGAGGAGGACGTATTGTTGCAACAAAAGATTAGAGAGACAAGGAGAGGTCCATAGGAGTCTTGGCAGGTTGGACTCAAGGGAAAGACACCAAGGCAAGCCCGATGGTACTCAAAGGAGAAAATGAGGGAATTATTTCCTCATCTAGTCCCCCATTAAGCTTTTGTGGGACAAAAAGCCTCCTAAACAGGGAAGGTATGATCCATAGGGATCTAAAGAAACGTCACTTCATCAAAGCAACCAGAACCATAAGAAAAATCAATCAGAAAGAAGAGCAGACTATTAAGTTACACAACCACCACTCTATGCAAAGTAGCGGTTGTGTAACCGCCCCTCTACACAGAATAATGGCAGTTACGTAACAGATGCCGGCGGTTGCGTAACCGCCAATCTGAGTTAACTGGCGGTCGTGTCACTAATGAAACAAAAAAATAAATAAAGCCACGAACAGTCGCAGATTTCAAACGTCTTAACCGTGTCTCTTCCTTGGATGTCTCTTCCCATTCTCCAGTGCATGGGAGGACATGGGAAACAAGCTATTTAAGCAAGAAGAACAAGTGGAATTCATCATCGATTCATGGGAGAAGTGAGCAAGAAGACTTTGGTGCTGGAATTGAATTATAGAAGCAAGGTGAAAGTGCAAAGCAAGCAAGTATAGAGGGTGGAAGTAACATTGTTGTCTTCCTTCAACTTCTTGTAATCTGTAATTGTTTTAAATTGGCCAATATATAAGTGGGAAGAAAGAGCAATTGCCCTTCCCGATTGGTTTTCCCTCAAATTGGGGGTTTCCAAGATAAAAATCTTGTGTTTGCATTGAGTTGTTCATTCTATTTGCTGCAATTAGTTCTAAGCACTAAGATTCATTCACTAGCTTTCAAATTCTCTGTCATTTTCAATAATTAGAAGTAGAAACAGTATTTTTTGCGGTCTACTAAAATTCCAAAGTAGAGTTTTACAGATCAGCACCTGCGGGAATGAAACAAGAAGAGTGGGCCAAGTTTCTAGGAAAGCTAAAAGCTCTACTGGAATGTGTTTATTGGATTCAGTTCTATTGAACGAATCTGATGAAAAAACTGCAAAGGAACTTTGGGATAAGTTGGGAATGTTGTGCTAGGCTAAACTTGGTAAACAAACTTTTCTTACATAAGAAAGTTATATTCATTGCGAATGAATGATGGTGATTTGGTTGCAGAGAACCTATATTTATACAGTTACATAGTAAAGTGTATGGACTATATGTTACATACAGAAACTTTAAGTGTCTTTTTATTGTAATCAGTTTTAGTTTATACAACAGAACGGAAGTTCGTGTGTTGATTTTTTTTATCCAAAAGGGTTTACCCTAGAAGAAAAAGTGTCGATTATGTGTACCATTTTCTTATGCATTATTTACATTCTTGTTTAGCATAGCTCCTCTATTCTAGTTTACTGCGCAAAGGATGAAATCCAAACACATGGTATTTAAGCCAATTGAGGCTCGATGAGAGTTGGGTTTGCCTAAGATAATAGGTTGGTTTGAGTGAGAGCTCTGTGCTAAAAATCTTGTGTTAGAAAATGATAGGAAGCACAAGAATAGAGTTGACAAGTTCAATGGTCGACATTTTGCGTTGTGGAACTCAAGATAGAAAACCTCTTAACAGATAGAGATCAACGAGGTTGTGTCAGAAACAACACCTAGAGGAATGAAACAAAAAGAGTGGGACAAGGTTGATAGGAAAGCTAAAAACTCTATTAAGTCATTAGGTCATGTTTACCAGACTCATATCTATTGAGCATATATGATGAATAAATTGTGAACTTTGGGAAAAGTTGGGAACATTGTACTAGGCTAAACCTCTGCTAACTAAACATTTCCTACGCAACAAGTTATATTCATTGCAAATGACTGATGGAGACTCGATTGTAGAGCACCTTAGCGCCTTTAATACTTTGATTAGTTAGTTATTTCCTGTGGTAGTTAAAATGGATGATGAAGAAAGGTGCATCACACTTCTTTGTTCTTTTCTAGAGGAAGTAGTCATAACCTTATTGTCAAAAGAAATGAAGCGGAAATATGCTATAAACTATCAAAGCAAGAATGCATTGGTTGTGTGAGGTGGATTGCAGGAAAGAAGTGTAAATTTGGGGATAAGCATTTTAAGTCTAGAAATAGATCTAATACTCTGGAGAGACATTCCTTGAAATGTTAGAACTCCAACAAAACAAGGCATTTCAAGAGGGAGTACGATAAAAAAATGTGGACAAGAGCAAACCACCAGATACTTCATCCTCAGCTGAAAACAAAGTCTTCGGTAAAGATAATAGAGATGTATATCTCACAGTTTCAAGCACACATGGATGCCACAATGCATGGTTGATCAACGAGTGCCTCCTATCATATGAGTCTTGATAGGGAGTGGTTCTATGCATACGAAGAATATGATGGTAGAAGATCTTGGGGACGACTCAACCTACAAGATTGTGGGTAGAGTAAGAGTAAAGTTGAGGTTTTGCGATGGGAAGATCAAGGCTCTCCTAAGTGTCTTGCACATTCCTAACTTGGCTAGGAATTTGAACTATGTGGGGCTTAATGAATGATATTGGTGTTCAAGTCTTATCCAACAAGTGCGCAACTCTCTTTGAACTTAGTTAGTGCGGTGAATGGTACTTGCAACAACATTGGTGTTCCTAAAGCCAATGGAAAACATGAGAAAACCAGCATGCTTCCGGTGGAAAAAAACAATACTTTGGCATCAAAGGTTGGGTCACATTGGCGAGAAAGGTTTGTGCACATTACAAACTAAAAGAATGGTTGTAGGGGTAACTTATAGTCCCTTAGATTTGATTTTTGCAAACATTGTGTGTATGGCAAGGAGAGTCAAGTAAAATTCCCCACAACGTTACGCATGCAAATGAATTTCGCAGGTAATACATAGTGATGTGTTTGGAGCAGTCAAGGTGCCATCACTAGAGAAGTTCAACTCGCATCTTTTCTAATTCCTCTTTTGGCTACTTATTTGGTGATTAATCCTATGCATTACCGTTGTTGCACAAGAATTCTCTTGATATCCCTAAAGACCCTCTATCTAAGTATGAGGCTACTGATGAAGAGGCACAAGAACAGGAAGAACCTGTAACCCCTACGTTAAGGAGATCAGAGCGAGTGCAAAGTCTACAAGATTTGATTTTGTGGTCATGTTATCAGTAACTAATGGTGATGACCCCAAAACATTTAGGAAGGATCTTAGATGTAAAGAGAGCAAAGCTTGGAAAAAATCCATGAAAGAGGAAATTGAGTCTTTAGATAATAATGAGACTAGAGATTTAATAAATCTACTTCCTCGAAGAAAACCTATGGGCTGCAAGTGGCTTTAAGAAGTATAATGAAGAAGGAAAAATGGAGAAGCACAAGGCCCACTTGGTAGCAAAAGGATTCTCCCAAAAGGAGGGAGTTGACTTTGGTTTCATCTTTTCTCTTGCAAGTTGACTTCTATTAGATTTCTTTTAGTCATTGTTGTTGTGTTTGTTCTAGAAATAAATGAAATGGATGATAAAACAATGTTTCCACATGGGGAGCTTGACTAAGAAATCTACATGTTCCAGCTGGAAAGTTTCAAGGCCAAAGGAAAAGAGAACTTGGTTTGCAAATTGATGAAGTCCTTTGCTTGTCATGAAACAATCACCAAGGATGAGGAATCAGAAGTTTGACGACCATGTGCTGAAACTTGATCTTGCGCGGCAAAGCTGATCCACGTGTGTATTTTACGGAAAAAAAGGGAAAACTTTTTCATCATAATCCTCTATGTGAATGACATGTTATTGATCGGAAATTTCAAAACAATGGTCAAGTAAGTTGTCTCAGTTGTATGCATAGTTTGACATGAATTATCTTGGTGCTGCAAAATTTATTTGACCATGGAAATCAAACAAGATTGTGCAAACTGGAAACTTTGGTTAGACCCGAGGAAATATGTTGTGATGGTGTTGGATAGGTTCAAGATGCAAACAACAAGCCAATGTGCACACCCTTTCCAGTTGGTTCGAAACTATCGATTGTGTAGTTTCCGAAGACACAATTGGAGTTGGAGGACATGATTTGGGTTTCATATGCAAGTGTGGTGGGTAGCCTAATGTATGCAATGGTATTCACAAAACCTAACATTGCACATGTAATGGGAGTAACAAACAAATTCATGTCCAATCCGAGCAAAGAACTTTAGACTGTAGCCAAGAGGATATTCTAGTGTTTGTGCAAGACTTTTGACTATGCAATTTGCCAACAAGAAATCCTAGTGAAAGCAAGTCTTTGAGTTTACATAGTTTTGTGGATTTTGATTTGGGGTGGAGACCTTGATTGTCATTGATCTACCAGTGTATATGTGCTCAACTTGTTTGATGTAGTTGCTCGTTGGATGAGCAAATGGTAAGGAAGTGTTGCAATATCCACCATAGAGGCCATGTACATGGCAACTACTCATGCAAGCAAGGAAGCATTTTGGATTTAAAAGTTGAGTTCCACTGTTGGGTCCGTCCAAAAGGCTATAAGGATAGATTGTGACGATCAGAGTGTGATCTATCTGGCAAAGAACCCCAAGTATCATTCTCAAACAAAACACGTTGACGCAATGCCATTTTGTAAGTGAAATGGTGGAGGAGACAATATTGTTGGAGAAAGTCGACATAAATGAGAATATGGTACATTCATTGATGAATGCATTAAGTACTAAGGAGTTTTCTTGGTGCAAGAAAGAAATGGGCATCGTTGATCATAGTCGTTGAAATATGGATTTTTGCTCCCTCTATGCAAAGTGTTCAAAAAGTGGGAGAATATTGGGAATGTTTCAATTTCACACGGTTATGCATTGGATGACTATGCACAAATGTTGTGTTTGCTCAAGCATACGCAACACTGCTATACAAGGCTCTGTATTTTGGAAGCTTTGCACAATGGCATGTGGCATTTGTGTAATGTCCCCAATGGGCATTATTTTGCCCCTAAACGGATTTTAGGCAATCCCAACTTTAAATATGCAAAATACAGACAAATTGCAGCCAAACAGAAATCTGATTTTTGTAGAAAATTAAATCTAGGGCAGCGAACAGAAAATAATGGATAACTCCAAAAATACTTGCTCAAATCTCTTGAAATTTTAAATGGAGCTTGCTAATAAAATAATAGATATTATAGAACTGTTTTTGGAATTTTTCAAATAACAGAATGCTGCCAGAAATTTACAGCGTGCCCTAAACAGCTGAAAACTTCTAAAATTAATATCTTTTGTTAGAGAAGTCCAAATGAGCTGAAACTTTGGATCTTGGGCCACAAAAATATGAAGAATAATATTCCAAAAATAGTTTTCGCACAGCAAACACGAAACCCTAATTTTGCCCTAAAAAGTAGGTCGCCCAGCACATTTAAGGCATCAATTCAGCTCCAAAATTGACAAGCTAGGGTAGATCTCTCACTACCGAAGAATGCCCTACTAGCTAGGGATGGATCTCTCACCACTGAAGCTAGGGTTCCCGTGGGATCTTACTCCACAAGCTGGATATTTGCAAACAGCAGTTGCACATGAAAGAATATGCATAAGCTACAAGCTTAAGACACAAATTAAAAAATATCAAATGGTATGGAATATTTTCCCTTCAAGTCGACTTCTCCTTATAAAGGAAGGAGAGACCCCAAAACAACCTCTACAATATCCAATTAGTTCCCAAGGATTTTCCCTATGCAAGCATTTAATATTTTCCCATATTAAATGCTTTTTCGAACAACTTTTTCCCTACTAATGCAAGTCACATTTTTCTAGGGGAAATACATAGTAAAATGGGCATTTATCCTTTCTATGTTCCCATTCCCCCTTCTAAGGCAAGTCGCCTTTTCACCTAGGATGGATAACAATTTATATTTGGGCCTTTTCCATCCTTGATTTAATAATTATTAAGTCATATAAATTATTATAAGTGCTCTATATATTTTTTTCTTTTATTAATGGCACTTTATAATAATTAAATATAACTTAAGCCACCCTTATATTTTTCCTTTGGCCGTTGGGTTGACAAAATAGGCCAAAAGTCTTCGAATGGGAAAGGGATATTACACATTGCGTCGAATTTATGCAATGGGATGGTATATCTATTCACTAAGATGGTTATGTCTACAAACCGTAGTTACCATGTTCGAAAAGTTTGGATAGTTCGAAAGGGGAAAAAAGTTTAGAAGTTCGGAATTTTTCAAAAGGTTCAATTCGGTTCAGTTTAAAAAATTTACAAATATAAATATATAAATAATAAATAATATACCTATATGATGATATTTGAAAAAGAAAACCATTTACACATAATAATAAATAAATATATCGTTAACAGAGTTTTTCCTTTATGTGCTTCGCTATTAGTGTTTCTTGTTTCGTTTTTGTTTTGTGAAGTTCTTTTGATTCAAACACTTTAAATTTTTGAAATTAAAAAAAGAAAAATAATGCTCGACCAAACTTGTTCGGTAAGTTCCGTCAGACCAAAAAGTACAATTCGAACTGAATTTTCACTAAGTTCATAAGAACATGGTAACTATGGTAAAGACACATGTTGAATAGTTAATAAGCAAGGGAGTTGCATAACGGTGCACATTGTGATCTCCCCACATGATACTCGTATGTTGTACGGTGTTACCATACACTAGTTAGACTGTATTTGTCGATTGAAGGTGTTCTTGATGATGTTTTGACATGGTTGACAGAGGCACATTATGCAATGATCACTTTACTCAGTGGTTGGTGAGACTAAGGATTCTCCTATTTCGTGAGGATAACAAAGAGGGATATTGGTATAAGAGCAAATACTCTTTTTTGGAGCTATGGGGGACATACATGAAGTATGCATAACAATTTATAGATTGTTGGATAGTTAAACAATTGAGTCTAGTTGATTGTGTTTGGTTGGGAACTTTGTATTTATTGTAGACACTCAAATTTGACAATTTATCATTTTGACATTGTTGGTTATGATTATGCTTCTTGGCTAAAACAAACACCTACATCCTGTCCCAAATTAGTACATCTTGTTCTCTCTAACTTGCTTATTCCTACACATTAATGTGTTGTCACATTCTAAATATAAATACATAAAATTAGTGCTTAATCGCTACCCATCATGATGTAACTTCCAACTTTCATCCACCATCTCTCTGTTCAAAACCGTACAATAGGGTCAAGATGTGATTTCCGGTCCTGGCTGACATTTACAGTCTTAGACTAACACATCTTACAACTTTGTTTTCAATTACATTATCTTTGTTGGGTCTTTTCATCTTCCTTGGCCGGCCTTTACATGATAAATTGCCTTTGAAGCCCTATATATGCAAGTCGACATCACCCCATTTACACACCTCACAAGAATGTAGCTAATCACTTGGCACATTCATTGCAAATACATACAAGAGGCACCCAAGGCTACCTAAATCTTCCCAAAGTTGATGCACATCCATTAGGGCAGCCACTACTACAACTCTGAAGCACTCAACCAAGTTGAGTTCAGCTTCCCTCATTTCCAAGCACTCAAAGAGCCCTGCTCAATGTCTTAGCAAGAGCACAATCATCTCAAACATGTTTCAAATTGATTTAAATTGTCAACTAGCTGCATTCATCTAGATATCACACACTAGGTGGAGAACTACATGCCGTTTGAGGACTCTTCAGAGTAGTGCCAACGTAGGCGGTGCACGTATTGCACTTT
Organism: Taxus chinensis; assembly: GCA_019776745.2. Classification (NCBI taxonomy): domain Eukaryota; kingdom Viridiplantae; phylum Streptophyta; class Pinopsida; order Cupressales; family Taxaceae; genus Taxus; species Taxus chinensis. Next base: position 196,581,244 of record CM034152.1, on the reverse strand, counting down.
AACCTTAACACTTTCTTGCAAGGTCTTCCACCCATGGTTAGGGTTTGAGTTCCATTCAACTGATTCATTAGGTTTCGGGATTGTGCAACACTTAGGGTTTGACAGTGAAACATATTTCCTAATCACTAAAGGGCACAACAAGTTGCAGAATCTCATTCCAAGCATGTTCAAGACCGTACAACCGATCCTGATAGTTTTGTACAGTTACATACCAGGGCAATTTCCAGTCACAGTTTCCATAACGAAGCATCTACAAGCTCATTACCCCTAGTTTTCCCAGTTTGTGCACCTAGATCTCTCCGCCATCACTTTGTATAGCTAAGTACATCTCTCCTCTTGTATATTTGAGCTTTTGTTGATCATGTCATTCTTTGAACTTTGCTCGAGACTCTCTTAACCTCTCTTGCACTTGGTGTATTTGTTGAATCTTCTCTATGAATTTCTCAACTTTGTGATCTTTTGAGTTGACTTTTTCCTTTCTCTGGTGCATTCGGCTCAGCACAACATCAAAAGGAGTTGGAAATAACCAAAACCTGTCTCAAAAGGAGATATATTAGTAAAAGAGTGAATTGTCGTGTTATAAGAATGTTAAATATACATTAAATTCTCATACCGAGTCTTAGGATGCTTTTTACTTTGTAGTAGGGGTCCGTCCGCCCTCAGATATGTACCTGGTACGGATCCATTTAGGGTACGGTACGGATACATCCCGGGTATGTCTGAGTACGTATATGACGTACCCGAGACATACTCACAGGATGGGATGATGGGAAACATTAAAAAAAGTTTTTTTTATTATTTTGACTTGGTCAATGACCAAAAAATTAAACCCTAGACAAGTAGAGTTAGACAAATATCTATATTTTATCTTATATTTTGTTTTATTGAATGTCATGATCTAAACTTACCACTGATTTATAGTGAATTCTATATTGAAATTTGATCAAAAGCTTTACTGCAGGGTTACTTGTTGCCCTATATATGTTTTTATTCAAATTGCACTCCATATTATTTTACATCTACTTGTTAAAACTGCAATTTCCAGATACAAGTTGATTTACAATCTAACAGACAAGACAAATTCACAACTAAATACACATTTTTTGCATATTGGTAAGTGCATTGAATTGATAGGCGGTACGGATACAGCCTAAGTATGTCTGAGTACATATGTGACGTACCCGAGACATAATTGCAGGATGGGACGGTAGGAAACATTAAAAACAAAAATCATTATTATTTTGACTAGGTCAATGACCAAAAAATTGAACCCTAGACAAGTAGAGTTAGACAAATATCTATTTTTAATCTTATATTTTGTTCTATTGAATGCCATGATCTTGGAAACTTACCACTGATTTATAGTGAATTCTAGATTGAAATTTGTTCAAAAGCTTTACTGTAGGGTTACTCGTTGCCCTATATATGTTTTTATTCAAATTGCACTCCATATTATTTTGCATCTACTTGTTAAAATTGCAATTTCCAGATACAAGTTGATTTACAATCTAACAGACAAGACAAATTCACAACTAAATACACATTTTTTGCAGATTGGTAAGTGCATTGCATTGATAGCGAAAAATGGATACGTAATTATACTATATTCAACAAATCTTGTTGATTGTGATTATTTTATAAGACTGTGTTAATTCACAAGGAATATGTTCCACACCAGAAGCTTCAATACAATTTGTTTGATTGGATTATTATTTTTTCATTTGTATGAATATAGCTTTGCCATTATGTATACACAGTAAAATGTCTTGTGCTATTTGTTCTTAGACATATAATTTTTTTATTTTTTGATATATACGTACGAACGTATCCAAGACGTATCGTACCCAAGGGTTTTTTTAAATCAATGTATCCATGTACCGAACCCATACCCGTACCCATATCCTGGCAACATAGATTTTTTATTATACCCTCTCAAGAGTTGCACCAAGGTCCTATTGACCACTTCAATCTACTAATGGGTTTGTGGATGAAATGTCGTGGATCTTTTCAATCTCATTTCCACTTCCACAATGTGTACCAAAACTTGCCCACCAATCTTCAATCCATAGAAATGAACCCAGACATTAGCAGAAAACAATTCAGCTACATCATCACCCTTGAGAGAGCTCTTACATGGAATAAGAAAACAAATCTTGCTTAACCAGTCCACGACTACAAACAAGTATGCATACCCTCTTTTTGATAAGGGAAAACCTCCAAAAAAAAAATCCATAGAAATGCTTTCCTATGACCTAAAAGGAACAAATAATGGCATATACAAACCCAGCTTCCTATTACTAGACTTATGCTACATAACACACATCCCCTTGTAAATTTTGCAACATCAACTTGCATGTTAGCCCAATAAAACCACAACAAATGTGCTACTATCTTCGTCACCCTGAAATGACCTGCAACTTTTCAAGTTTAAACTTCTCTCATCTCTTGAACCCTTAGGAATGCAAAGCTTACCCAACTCGTAGAGCAATCCATCTTCAAGATGGTAGGCCTCCTTGGGCACAAAATCTGCAATGTTTGGATTCTTATCTTGAAGAAAAGCTTCCCCAAAATCTGCATCATGCTCATATTCTTCTATATATGCCTCTTGCACAAAAGGCTCAAGTAGGATTGTAATTCCCAAAGCTGAAATCAAAGGTGGTCTAGACATCATATCAGCTAAGTTGTTAGTCACACCTTTATTGTATCTAATTACAAAAAGAATTGTTGCAAAAAACCCATCCATTTTTAATGATGTTCTTGTTGTAATTTAGACTGTGCATGAAAATATTGGAGAGATTGATGATCTGGGTGTATAATGGTTTTTTTTCCCATTAGATAATACTTCCATTTTTTATACGCATGAAAAATAGCATACAATTTTGTGTCATATGTGCAATAACTCAAAAATTGACCCATGAAACAACTCTGACTGATAACATACATGCTTACCTCCTTGTAATAGGACAGCCCACATAGTATGATCACTATCATCAGTTCCCACCTCAAAATGTTACTGCAGATTAGTAAGGCCAAAACTAGTGCATTGCTAATCTTGTGTTTAAATTCAGAAAATGCATCTTGTTGTTTCTTACTCTAAGTAAAAGGCTTACCACCTGCTATAGTTGCATGCAAAGATGCCACTAAGGTAAAGAAAGATTTGATTAACTTAAGTATTGAATTTGCACCCATAAAACTTCATGTCTCGGTCACATTGGAAGGCTTAAGCCATTTCATTATGGCTTCTACTTTTTACAGATCAATCACGAACTTTCCATTTCCAAACATATGCCCCAAATAGACAAGTGATTGTTGTGCAAACTCACATTTATTTTCATTTAACAGGTTTTTCTCCTTCAAAACTTGCATTAGATACCTATCATAAGTTTTGTTAAAAAACTAGAATATCATCCAAGTAAACAATCACACATGAATTTATGAATGGCCTCCATATTACATTCATCAATCTCATGAAAGTAGTGAGGGCACTACACAGCCCAAAAGGAAATACCAACTATTCATACAAACCTTGCCTTTTCTGAAATGTTGTTTTCCATACATCCTCTTTTTTTGTTCTCACCTGGTGATATCCTGAATTCAAATCCAACTTGCTGAAATACTTAGCATGTTGAAGCTAATCCAACAAATCATCAATCCAAGGAAGACGATACCTATTCCTAAAGGTTATTTTATTCAAATCTCTATAATCAACACACATTTTCCATGAACCATTTTTCTTAAGGAGTATCATGATTTAAGAACCACATGGAGAAGTGTATTACAGACTACACCTTGATCTAACAAAAGACTATAATTGTTTTTTACCTCATTTACTTCCATCAAAGACCATCCATAAAGATCGATGTTGGGAAGAGAACAATTTGGTAACAATTGTATTTTACGCTTGAAACATCCCTTGTAGGATAACACTTTAAAATATGCAAAATGCAGACAGATTGCAGCCAAACAGAAATCTGATTTTTGCAGAAAATTAAATCTAGGGCAACGAACAGAAAATAATGGATAACTCCAAAAATACTTGCTCAAATCTCTTGAAATTTTAAATGGAGCTTGCTAATACAATAATAGATATTATGTAACTAGTTTTGGAAATTTTCGAATAACAGAATGCTGCCAGAAAATTGCAACGTGCCCTAAACAGCTGAAAACTTCTAAAATTAATATCTTCCGGAATATAGATGCAAAAATTATGAAACCTTAAAAATATTGGAGATGATATTTCTCCTAAACCTTAGAAATATTATCTATAAATATAGGAGATGATATCCCGACCTTCAAATCAGAATTTGAGGAAGTGGAAACCCTCCAAAACAAATCTGTAATCTTCAAAACAAGTCTCCCCACCTAGGAGATGGCTGGAAACCCTTGCAAATGCCTTCAAACTGATGCTAGACCTTGCCAAAGAGATTGCCGTAGATCTGCCCTGAAAAACCCAGAAATCTCTCCTCCAAAAATGCCCAAAAACCTCCAAAACCCTTCACTGAAACCCTTTGAAAATATCTCTGAATAACAGCCCTGATTTTAGCTCCAAAAATGACAAACTAGGGTGGATCTTTCACCACCGAAGACTACCCTACTAGCTAGGGATGGATCTCTCACCACCGAAGCTAGGGTTCCCATGGGATCTTACTCCACAAGCTGAATATTTGCAAACAACAGTTGCACATGAAAAAAAATATAACTGTATGCATGAATAATCTTCTTTTCACCCCTCCACTCCTTTTATAACTTTTTCCCATGCCAAGGAACCCTAAAAAGCCCAAGTCGCACTATCCCCTAGGGAAGACCAAATTAATAAAGTAACTTAAAGTTACTTTTTCCCTTTCAAGTCGCCATGGTCCAAAAGGTGACCCCCAACGCAAAATTAGAACACTAGGGGTTAAGTGGCCCCTTCCAACGATAAAACATAACATCTAGTCCCTTCAAAAGCACTTTATATTCCTATCAACGGAAAATTATAACAACTAGGCTAGATATTCATACCCAATAGCTCACTGCATCCATAACCCCTTGGGTATGACCAAGGCCTGGACTCAAGTTGGCCCCTAAGCCTATGGCGTAGGAAAAGGGACGTTACAACGCTCAACAGCCCCTTCCGGTGGCAAACATGTAGGCTCTTGGAAAACTTCCTTGAACTGCTGCAATGCCTCTCTCATTTGTCTTTGATTTGTTAGTAGACATATTATGAGAAGTTTAACATTCCACAACTTCATTGTCTTTCTTATCTATCAAAAGAAGCTAAGCAAACTTCCCACTAGCAATAATCAAACATTTAGCTTGAGTGGCACTTACCAAGGAGATATTAGATTTACCTTCATAGGCTTTGATGATATAGCTTTCTCAATCCTTGACCAATCGATACTAATTTTCTCTTTTCATGAAAATGGCATCTCTAAAGTATGTCAAGGGGCTGCCAAAGACCACATCGCAAAATCAAGAGGTAAAATATCCATCACACCTTCATCAATGAAATGTTCCTTTATCGCAAACTTAATTCTACATTGTTTGATTACCTCTATTTTTACTCCTTGTTTCACCCATCCGAAAGCATAAGGGGTAAGATAATTATATATTTCCATCCCAAGTTTGTCTACCAACTGTTTGCTAATCAAATTTGCTTGAGAGCGAGAATCAAAAAGAGCATCATTTTTTGTCTTTTAAATCTGAATTTTGATATGGAAAAGTTTGGTAAGTTCGCCTTTTTTCTTGAGTATCATAGATATCCCAACATACCTCTTTACGAAGGGAGGTATAACACATCCTCTCATCCACATCAAAGCTGCACCCGACGTCTTTAAAGTTTATACCTTGAACCGAAGTCATAGCATCCTTTTTTCTTGTATATGAATGTATGCATTTCCCAACAAGTCTCATCTATATAACCATCAATAACACAGTTCCCACAATGCCTTCTATTATCCTTCTAAGAAAAACTACTAGTAGCATTACGCTTACCTTTCCATTTACCGTTCCCTTTCAATTTGGAACCACATTGATCTTGTAGTGTATTTAAAGATGAAAACGGACCATCTATTGTCCATCTCAAGGTAATGGGCTAGAGAGAAAGCTTCATCTATATCTTTAGGCTTTGCCAATAGGACAGGTCTCCTTGAATGGCTATGGAGACCTTTGACATACTTCCTAAAGATGTCATGGTCCAATACATCTTTGTCCATTTAGACCGCCTTTTTGTGGGATTCGCTTATATAATCATACACATTTCAGCCTTGCTTTTGTCTAAAATATTGCCAATTAATCGGCCTTTGCTTTTCATAACAAATATTTTGATCCAACATTTTAAAATCATCCCATTTAGAAATTGGTGCTACGTTTTTAGCAGCCAAGGAATGAACATAACTTTCAAACAAAGTCAAAGCATTATCAACCGACTTCAATCTTGCAAAAGAATTTTGTCATTCTTCATTAATCTGATGCAAACTGAAATACACCTCTAATTGGGCTAATCAATGACCAAGTTTTTCTGCATTCACTTCACCTTCATAAGGCTGAATCTCAATCTTAGCCTCCACTTTGATTGGAGATTGAGGTAGGCTGGTATGGGGCTTCTCCTTCTCGGGGTCTTTGGTTTTCAAATCTTCACTTTCTTTAGGTGCCTCTATAGGATTCCTCAACTTGCCCAAGAGAACCTCCATAATCTTCTCCAACTGATCAAGCTTTACCAAGGATAGAGAAATGTTGACAACATCCTCTTCCAACTTGTGGAATCTCTCTTCTTCATCTTGAGGTATTCTCTCATCTTCATGAGCCACACTTCTCACTTCTCTATTCCACCTTGTGGATATCTTTGCTGCAAAGGAAACACGAGACCTTTTCCACTAGCACTTGCTGCTTTGGTAATGGGCATATATCTCTGAAAATGGTCACACCACACAAACCACACATAAAATGAAACAAAAACCAGCTTTGATACCAATCTGATCCGTAAATAACATAGATATTCCATAGAAAATTCATCAACGCGAGTCCTACATCTATTTTTTAACAAGGCTTGATCATTAGCTTGTTGCTCTACTTATGTATTTATCAAAACAATCATTAATTGTGCTTAAACATGTATTGGAAGTACTACTGTTGTAAAGGAAAACTGGAAACAACACAATGAGCAAGTATGCTACTGCAAATATACAGAGAAACATAGATGCAAAGCAAAATATCACCTTGGAGAAACCCCGTGTGGGAAAAACTCCAAAAGAGCAATTGCAGGTGTACTGAATACTCTTAACCTAAGTAGCCGATATGTTTCGGATACAGGCACAGATACGAAGAATCCGATACATGGATATAGCAACAAAACTCCCCCAAGATACGGCAGTACAAAGAATATATAAATTTAGCCTAATAAATAACAATTAAACACATAATGATAATATGCATATAAAAAACAAAATAACCACAAAACACGACTGATAATCTATATAATTCCAACTGAATGTCAAATGAAATGTCACATATGTTATAATAAATATTAAATTTTATTATTACATAAAAATGCAGCAGGGTCTGAATCTTCACATGATCAATACAACAGAAGATGCATGTATATCTAGAGCTATTGATCTTACTTTCTGGTTTTATTGCAGCACAAAACTGAAAATCAGATTTGTGGTGGGATTTAGATTTACTGTCACAATCATTCTTTGTCCAGAATTGAACCTGTCTGTAACTGATCAGATAAAGAGAATTTAGGTCAACTGTGCTTGTTCCCTCTTGGTCAAATTGTTTTCAAGATCAGAGCTTGGTGTTGTTTTATAGTTTCATGGTATTTTTTTTAACTGGGCAATTTTTTGTTTTAACGTTGAAAAAAATTAAAAACTTATTTTTGGCCATGGATACACCCAGAACGGTCCGGATGCATCTGCAGATGTATCCAGTTGTATCCGGACCATACCAGTCGTATCCATATCCAGCCCTGTATACTGCCATATCGGTATCCAAGCTCTTATCTTGAATGGGTGTAATTAAGGTGCTTTGAACTTGACTGCAGATGAGTCATTCATTTACACATAAATCATAAGCATATAAAGCCCCACATATAATAAAACCCCTTATAATTTTATTTTTTAAAGCAAACGTCAAGCATAAAGTATTCTCTCATTAAAGGTAGGGCCAAAAGAAACAACTTCGAAGCTCCTTTGCACTGCTAGAAAATAACAATATAAATCTAAGAAATTAAGAGGAGCAACTGCATATTTGGAAATAGAAAAAGAGGGATAAAGGTAGCTATGTGATACAAATTGTGATGTACTTGAATGCAATTTGGTTGAATTGGAAGATAAATTATTACCAGATTCAGAAGCTTCTTGAATTGCCTTGATATTTGCCCTTCCGTTTATTTTAAACATAGTTTCGTTTGATCCAAAGCCACCAACACATGATATCTGCCAATGTTGTCAAGGTTGATTAGGGGAACTATGCAAAATGACCAAAAGCAGAAAGGTACATATTTTCCAGCTTGTATTCATCCAATGCCCAAACAGAGGGCTATGACATAAAAAATAAGTTGACTTAAAATAAGCATGTCTTTCATAGCAAATAAAACAAATAAGAAATACGATTCAAGAAGGATATGAGAAGTCACCTTATATTTAATACTAAACAAGAAAACTGAAAGTCACCTTATGTTTAATAGTAAACAAGAAAATTCATCTTATAATTTACACAATGACTTTCCTAATTTCCTTAGCATACAATCCATGAGTCATACGAAGTGCTCACAAATGAAACTACTGATATGATACTAACAGTTGAAGCAGGCTTCTTCAGAGAGTATATGTTGAATCTTGACTGGTGTTTGTGAGGATCTGTGACTGAGAACAGGGTTGGTGGAGGTCTATAGCGAGGAGAGGGTTGTGGTCTCCACTGCTGGAATTTCTTAAGAGTTAGATAATAGATATTAATATCTCAATCCAGTCTCTCCTGTAATTGTATGGGGCTGCAAAATAAAGCCTTCTCATATTATGTTGCCTTGCCTGAATTGCTGTCAAATTAATTTGTCAGTGATTCTCACTGTTTCCTTCCATTCTGTCAACATGTAATAAATTTGTTAGAACAGGTTGATGTGCATATTTAACACACAAGGTTGAGAACTAGTCTTTAATGACCAATCTACCCTTCCTCAAGCCCTCGATACAAATTTCTTGTAACCCATGAGAAGATTCAGTTCTCCAATGATCCAATGTTTGATACGCTTTTCTAACAAGGCCATAAGCTTTGCTTTGGAAGGGACCTCATACTGCAAGTCTTTTGCAATATGATAGTGCACTGGAGTCTACGATAACTGAAGAAAAGGAAATTCTTATTTGCAGGAGAAACCGATATGCTGCAATTAAAACTTGAACCATTGCAGTGTCTGCAAAGATGATAAGTATGATTAGTAAGAGAAATTGTACATCTGGAAAAATTCCCGAGTCCTGACCCAATACTCTTCTTACTCCCTCTCTATTCTTGAAATTCATATTTTCAAGGCTTGTCACTCCATGTTCTTTCAATTTTATGATAATCAAATCCTCTGGAAGGAGTTCCATAGATAGCATCTTAAATTTTCTGCAAATAGCCATTGTTGGGAGTCATCTCAATGGCAGTTTGGATGCCTTGAGACAGGCATCTTTCACTAATACAGGTTATGTTTTTGCCTTATGAGTTTGACTATCTTTGGAGAGGTTGAAAAAGGATTCATGAGGGGCATTGATAACCATTTAATGTTGCCTTCATCTATAACTGCCATCAATTAGCCAGATTAGCAGATTTTTATCTGCTGCAAATAAATGCTATCTATATTCTCCATGTGACAAAAACAGGAGAAGCTTACCAAAGTGTCCTATTCCTAAGCTAATCTATATATCCCAGCTTTACTGTATATTCTCCTTGTTTTTTTCCTCCTCATTGCAGAGGATTCTTTATGATTAAAAAAAAAAACCTATCTCTTAAGGAGTTCAGCAAGAAGAGATTGAGCAACTACTTTTGGTACATCTATCTGTCTAATGGTATCCTTATTCCAAATTATTTCATTGTTTTTTTCAACTTTCTCCACATTGTGTTTCCTAAGCTAGCATAGTGTTGTCTCTAGCTGAATTTTGCCTAGAGTATTGAAGCACTTGTCCAGAAGGACCCCACTGTTGATTTTGTAATAGAATCTTAAATCCAGTCCAAGCTTCTTCCCAAAATCTAGTTTCCCTTCCATCTCCTACTAGCTTAAACAAATTAGGTTGTTGATTATGGCTAGTCCTTCAACAATGGATGCGGGAGCACTGAAACCTTAAACAAACACCGCCGCCGCCCAAAATATAAATAGCTAATAAATTTGGTTGATAACCGCAACACAGTTTTTAAGAGATCCTATTTGAATGTGCCATTTCGTAAATTTTGAAAATAAGACATTTTGAGATGTCTTCTAATTTGAGATTTGTTGTTAACATGTTCACTGAATTCTGTTTGGCTGCGATTTGATCCCCCAAATAACCTTTCCGGCCAATGCTTTGTTTGTGATGTCAAGCTTTCTAGCATTGGATCCTCCCTTTCTAATGGTATGACTTAGTCTTATGACAACAGGGTATTCTGCATTTCTCCCATCGACCCTATCACACAAAATTCATTAAAAAATTCAAGCTAGAGCTGTCATAACATTCTGAGAGGATTTCATCTGGGAGATCATTTATATAAGCATTGATTGATGAGTTGGATCCTCCTGTGACTGTAAGCCATCTCTCCATTTATTATTGTATTTTCTTTTATAATTTTGGAGATAACTCCGTTACAATGGGACACTTGTGCTTTAGCTAAACTATCAGGATTCCCACATATTGCATTGGTAACTGATCTGAATTCGTATTTGTACGTCTTTACTTCTTGATAGAGATGTTTATGAATACTTTTTTCTAGATTCAACTTTTGTACCATGGTATGTAGATCTTGGCTTCTTGCTTTATAAAAGCGGATACTAGAGTCATCTCACCTGCAAACTTTGATTGGTTTGAGAAGGCAATGTCGGACACAGTTTTAGCCCTTGCAATTTGTTATGACACTTCACATCAAAATCACGGTACTCAAATTCGTGGAGGATAAAATTCATAAGAAATTCGTTCCTAAAAAATCAAAGATAAAATTTGTGACCAAATTTGACTAAAAGAAATATACTTGTAATTTCACATTTCAAGTATACTGCAATAGATCATACTACAATCATGCATTCTATGACCTGAAATCCTAAAATCCTGCAACCCTGAAATATGGCAAATTCTGAAACCCTGAAATCTGGCGAGCTCTGAAATCTGATAGGATCCTCCAAAACCTAGAATCTGCATTATAGCTCCTTGATGTTCAAAACCACTCCCAAACATAATGGAAGTATATACATATAATATAAAAAGTATAAGAAAGTAAATGTCCATGTCTAAATATCAAATTATACAAAAATATTTATTTTATGTACATACTGGCTGATTAAATTCGCAAATCAGAACGAACTTTTTCCGGCTGCTATGCATTCGCTGAATTTCAAATTTTATGGATACAATTCGTGAATGTGGTGACTAAGCTTCACATACTAAATAACTTTACTTGAAGCCTCAGCCATAATGATGCAGAGATAGCAGAATGGAGGATCTCCTTGTCTCAAACTCTTAATGGTCTGAAAGCTAGGGCTATGACCTCATTGACGATGAACGCAAAAGTTTTCATTGATTTACAAACATCTATCCATCTGCTCCTGTCTTGAGAAAAACCATAGCATCTTAAAACCTTTCAAATGGAACTCCAATTGCGCCTGTCAATGCCTTCCTCATATCTAGTTTAATCACCAGACCAAGATTCCTCGATTGATTGACATTATGTACTACTTCTTTGAGAACTATAACAACTCTCCTTGATTTTCCTCTATCAAAATTCAATGAATTTTCAATAATCAACATAGGGAGGATACTTTGTATGCATCATGTTGCACCTACTAAAATAATTTTATATGTAGTGTTACATAGTGACATTGACTTGAAATCCTGTGGTTTGTTCAAATGCTCTTTCTTGGGAACAAGAACTAAATTGCTTGGCGATGCAGGAACATCTGAGTTTACTTGCAATCTTGCATCGTGAGAAAGAATTGAGCGTTAAAAGAATAAAAGCTGGAGCAACCTTGTGTAGCGTTGTATGAGCTTGCGCAATTATGTGCCTTGGGTTACTTGGAATAAAAAAGGCAAAGCATGAAGAGGTTGAAGTCTTGTGCAGCCGAGTAGTTGTGCTTTGGGAGCTTTGGCATGATGATCCACGCTCAAATTGTGCATGCTCTATATGAACATTTACATTCCGTGGATTTTGTGTTCTTGCTCACATACAACATCAAGCTAGTTGTTATCTAGACACATTTGCCATGATCTGTTTTCTTCACAAGTGTATGACCGAATGGCCTATTATGTTTTGATCGGACGAAAAACACCCCCATGAGTGATTACATATTAATCGGATGAATTGAATCAATGGTGATCTAATCGAGTTAAGGAATCTTTGCAAAGGGATCTTTCTCTGCAAAGGTATGTTTTTGTTCTCCAGGCACATTATGTAAATAGGAGCGATGGACATATGTAGCATGCTATGAGTAGCCAGGAGTGGAAATAGCTGAGAGGAACAAAAGGCTTCTAGAACCGAAGTTTGAGTAGCTTATGTGAATTGTGTCAAAGCTCCATTTCAGGGAGCCGAGTCTGATTAAGCAGAAGTCTTGTGTGCTTGCAAGCATAACTAGGATTAGGTCCTAGGAGTTGAATTCCTTTAAGAGAAATTCCACAAAGTCTTCATTGTAAGGCTGTAACAAGATATGTAATGCATTGTGCCTGAGTTCGTAATTTTCCTCATCAATTAAGAGAAGAAGATTTTATTGTTTCTTTTAAGCTGCATACTGATCTTGCTTGTGTGAGGTCTTTCTTTGAGAATTTATGGATTGCGTGGTCTAAGAAATCTCTTCATCAAGACCCCTAACTGTGCCTGCATCAGTTTGGTATTGGAGTGGGTTTTAAGTCCTGTAGGTGAATGATTTTCAGTTTGTTGCTTTCCATATTAGAGAGTGCGTAGAAAATTTCCTGGTCAGTTTTTTTAAACAATACACAGAAATAAAAATGTTTGCATTAACAAGTGATTTTTTCCAAAGGCCAATACCTTACATATACATACAGCTGACCAGCTAGACCGCATGAGGTCAATTGCAAGCTATTTAAGACAGATTGCAAGTTGCTAGAAAAGAGGTTAAGACCGTGTAACAGATGAATAGGCACGTCTGAGACATAAATCAAGTTTGAGATAAATCCCCAGCCATCAAGCATGTACTTCAAATTTTATAATTTCTGGGCCATATGTGCAAGTTTCCTAGCCATCTAAAGCTTCAATGTCTTGAGCTCTAGGTTGTCCAAGCACACAAATTGACCGTTTGCAGCATCTGTTGATGTCATTTAGTCATCTAAGCAAACAAGCTGGCCTAAATCTCTTTTCCTTGTTTTTCAGCCATCTAAAACATGTTTTTGTCACGTCTGACCATCTGAGGGGGTGTATGACATCATTCAGTTTGCTCATGCAAATTAAGTATCTTAAGAGGCTTATCACGTTTGTTTGATTTCCAGCTCTTCATACGAACATTTGTAGAGTCTCGTGACATTAACATGCTGTCACGACTGACAAGCTGAGAACAGTCCGTCTAAACCCTACAATGATGCCAACAGGTAATCCAAGGATGAATGTACGCAGAAACCTAGTTTCAACTTGTCACAAATGGTTTTAGGGGACATAATAGTCAAGTAAAAAATTAAAAAAAATGATATGAACTAATTAAGTAGACAATAAGAATAATAACAGGAATCTTGTTACTTCTTTAGGGATGTAAGTCTATATCTCTCTTCAAAAAAATAATTACAACTCTCAAATTTTTCTTTAAGGGATTGCAGACATATATGCTGTTCTGGAAGACAGAGTGAAAGTTATCTCTAGTGCCCCAGCCTATTTCCAGACAAATGTTTCTGGATCTCAACTTCTTGATAGTGTCTAACCTCTTCTCATTTGTAGGGATATCATTTATGGATTGAGACATGAGGTTTACAATAAGTACAAGGAAAACTGTCCAATGAGGCCATTATAGAGGTTCCTCTTCCCTTATTGCACCATCCATTAGTTACCACATTACTAAGGTCTGATTTTCATTGCTGGTCATCCCAATCTTCTTGGTGAGGGCTTGCACATCCTGTCCTTGCCCTGACAGGCCAACAGCTGAGTATCTGTCTTGTTACCATCGCTAGACCCTGCTGATCAGTGTTGCCAAAGGTTTCAGCGTGGAACCCTCCATGTCATCATCGGCTTTTTCCATACCATCGTGTTTGGCATCAGAGTCTTGCTAGTTGTATGCGGTATCATGGAATCCTTCCACAGCTCCTGTGATTTTGGTTTTAAAGGCATATGAGGGGTTTCAAAGTTGAAAAGATACAGAGACCGTGGACTTTGCACAAGATTTACCAAGGAAAAAACAACATGTTGCACATTACAACAGTAGCCATATATGTCTATGCAGCAAACTAAATGGGTCGTTTTTATGTTTGTCAAAAAGAATATCTTGTGAATTTTTCTGAATAGCAGAAGTGTACAAAATCATACAACTTATAGCTATACTGGCAAATAAGTTCTTTATTAACTTGTGCCTCTGTTCTTTCAGAATTTCTCGTCCAAAATCTTTCAAACTTTGAAATTCACAAATTAGTACACAATAAATCTTACCACTGCAGATACTCCATCTAGTGCATCTTTCAATCTTTCTGGATCCAATAAGTCTCCTGCCACGAAATTATGTCAGGAGATAATTTCATACTAAGCAATAAGGTAGAAGCAAAGGAAGAAGAACAAGTCCTGTCTATCACAGCAAGGCCAGTTATGCCTCGCCCCTCAAGTGGACTATCATAACAATATGCTTGAGTTGATCTTATGAAAGTAACCTTTGTGCCACGCAACATCATTTGTCCATGGCTCTTGTATTGACGGCCTTCCTGACCTGGCCAAATCATCAAAAACAATTACACATTTTTGCATTCCAAAAGTAACCAGTTCCAAGCAACCCACAAGTTGAAACAGCATAATTATGATTTTTTATCTGTATCAATCTTCTAGAACCACAAAACAAAGCAATAATTCATCAGCATAACTGACAGCCATGAACATTGAATCTAATTCATAATCAAATAGATCTCCACTCATGCTGGGCATGAAATCTACTTATGCTTAATGATTCCATTAAACAGTTAAAGCATACATACCAACAAAACAAGGACCAAATACTGGAGTGGTGCACCCAAGAAACCACTAAAGAACCCCAAGAATGGCAGCAAAATTAAAGAAATCAGTAGAAAGTAAGTATAATATTTGGAAGTGTGAACCACAAAAAAATTCAGGTCAAGCAGAAGTGGAAGCTGCAAACAAACCTATATTCTGCGGTAATTGATTGATCAGATCATCACTACACAGTTTATAGTGAATAATTTGATTCTTACTGCTATTAAGATGGCATCAAACAAGGATTTGTAATAGTATTCATAGTTGGTGAATGTTTTCTTTTAACTATGAAAAATTAGATAAACAATAAGTGATATGCGCACGAATTGAAAAGGAGAGCATGTACAACATGAAAATCACAAAGACATTTTAAGCGGGCATGAATTCCATAGGTGTGTGGCATGTTACTATGCTGCTACATGATCAACAAAGTATCCCAATATTAAATAAAGTCTGTCGTATCTCCTGTTCCAAGAAGGTAGTCACACAAAATAACCACACGGACAGAATTGCCAGAAATAGATAAAAGGTCAATTCCAATTGAAATCAGCTAGCATTCTCAAACCTGCACTGGACAACTCTACTCCAAACAAATCGTAAGAAATATCTCATCAAATGGAAGGACTTACCAATCTAAGAGGCTGCTAAGGAGACAATTGCAAACATTTCTACAGATATGCTTATGCCTGGAAGGCAATGTATGTTTTGAGATAAGATTATGATATGTACCTACCTTGGTTCCAGTGTGTTGGTATCGAAAATGTTGCATGAGGGTAACTAGCATGTTGTTTTATGTGTACTTTAATCAAGTCATAAAAGTTAGTTGAGTTCCGCTCAGGGGATGCTACAAAGGCATTAGGCTTTCTATCAAGATATGTCATATATTAGCATTGATTTGCTATTGGTTTTGAGAGAATACCCGTCTCAAGGCTTGTTGTTAAGCTATTGTTTTTGCAATATTGCTAGTGAGCTATTATAGTATTATAGTAAGGCAGTTATCAGTTAAGCTTTTCAATTTTGATGCATTTAAATAATCTTGCATCCATTGTGCACTGTTTTTCATCATATACCCCACAGAAACAAAACAAAACAAAAAAATTAAAAATGTCATTTCATGACCCCCCAAATCATATTTAAGAAAATGAAGTACGGCTTAAATCATTTAAAAGTTGAGGACAACCATCGCATAAAAAAGAAACAAAGCATTCCCATTAATAAGGCCTTGATCTCAAATAAGGAGAAGCATAACATGAAAGACACAACCATTGAATTTAATGGAATGCCTTCTAAAATTCTAGTGGGCTACTCTGTAGACCATAGTGGACATTAAGGGTTATTAGAGGGAAGTGAAGTTTCAATTAGGTGCAGATTTCATGGAATTAGAGCTATATCACTGGAAAGTATTCATCAAGAGCTTTCCTGCAATATATAGCATGAATACTTGATAATCATATAACCATGAAGAAATACCAGGATTTATAAGTTCATATCTATATTAAAATAATATTAATAATGATGAAAACATGCACCACATTGTGAGTACATATAGATAAGATAATTCCTTAGCATTTAGCAACATTCTCATTCTGGATACAAAATTGCAAATAATATGCACAACTACTTGAGGATCTTTCTAATGGTCATTAGGGATCTCTCAAGGATAATTTGAGGCTTCATCAATCATTCGTATTTGTCTGACTCTGGAATGACTGCTAGTGCTTGCAAAGAACTTCATACACTGTTCTAAGCCCAAAAAAATCATCCTTTTTGTGATGTTGCCTCTCCTTGGGATTGGCAGATACAATATATATTACCAAATTTTGAGGATATATAGCCCAGAAGTACAGCAGGACATTTGGAGGA
This sequence comes from Taxus chinensis, assembly GCA_019776745.2. Classification (NCBI taxonomy): domain Eukaryota; kingdom Viridiplantae; phylum Streptophyta; class Pinopsida; order Cupressales; family Taxaceae; genus Taxus; species Taxus chinensis. The sequence continues at coordinate 196,564,057 of CM034152.1, read as the reverse complement.
CGAAAAAGTCTCTTAAAGACCATTGAACCCATCTAGGAGACCAGAGAAGGTATTTAGAACATCAAGAAGAGCTGTTTGGAAAACCAGCTAGGACTATCTAGATCTCAGCCTTACTCATTCTTCAGCAAATTGAAAAAAATCCCAGGTATGCGTGATGAAAAAAATCCCAGGTATGCGTGATCTGATCTGTCTTTTATTGCTGACATATCATTGTTGATATTGATGAGACATTTATTATAGCATGGTAATGTTTATATTTTATGATTCTTATTTCTAACATATATCAAACTAGTATGAGGTTTGACCCAAACTAAGGCATCTTTATCACCTGAGTTTTGACCTAGATTATAATTTCATCCAAGTGCTAAGTTGCTAACCCAGACGAGGACTCTTCCATCATAACTCATCCTCGAGTTTGAGTCTTTAACCCAGATTGAGGTATATCTTTTCTCATCTGAGTTTTGACCCGGATTAAAATCCCGTCTCAGGGTTGACCCAGATTGAGAACCCTTTTATCATAACCCAATCTGATGCTTGACATACACAGATTGAGGCATATTTGATCATCCAAGGTTTGATCTAGATTAAGATCATGTCCAAGGGTTGAGCCAGATCGATAACTATTTTATCGTGATTCATAACACAGTCTAAGGTCTGCCCCAGATTAAGGCATCCTTTGCCATTTTTGGAAAGGGTCCGGGAAGATGTAGCAGCTAAAACTTGCATGTGCCATAACTTTCATTCTATGGCTCAGTTTCTAGTGCTGTTTTCTCCAAAAGTGTATATTTTCTCAAGCTCTATGCATTGATGGCAATATTTTTCTTATTTTCATAAAATCCATTTTTGCACCTTTTTGGACCAAGCAACTTCTTATTATTTAGAGACATTCATAATTTAATAGCAATATGTAGAGATTAATACTTAATAATAGTAATACTTGAATTTATTACCGAATGTTTAAGTTACTTTAGTAACTAGTTACATAAATTTAATTATTTTAGGTTTAACTTTTAGTATATTATTAATAAGTATTTTAGTTTTTATAATTTTTTTGGTAATTATTCATATTTTATATTTTTTAAAAATTTATAATTTTTTCGAGCCAAACCGAACCGAACCGAATTTTACAAAATTCAGAACTTCCGAACTTTTTTCCCTATCCGAACAACCCGAACTTTCGAACATGGTAACTATGCTCTTTGGTATCAACATTGCTTAGAGGAACTTGTGTGCTTTGAGGCCCCCCTTGAGCATCTGTGGTTCTTACCTAGCTAGGGTATATGACCCAGATTACGATCCCGTCCCAGATTTGACTGAGATTGTGGGCTCTTTTATCTATAACCCAATCTAAGGTTTCAACCATATTTGAGTCTCAACTATGATTTTAACAATAACAAGTTGGTTGGAGTCCTAAATTAGTGATCTTCATTTAATGGAGAGAACACTACGAAAGTCAAAGGATGCTTGTCCACTCATTGGTTTGGTGTTAGTAATGCTTCGTAATAATCCTTGTTGGTCAAGTGGAAGACTCTATGCTATAATACCTCGAAAAATGAAGTGTTTATGCTTGTGCATGCTGCTGTTCATTATGTATGTTTGCAGGTACAGGAAAAACTGTCTGAAAACTATCAATCAACAGATTCATGGATTAGAGAATATATGGATGCCAATGATGTGATTGGTGCTGTAGGCAGTTAATCACTATCTAACACAATACTGCCAAAGCTCATTAATTAACAAAGATCACAAAAAGGGGGAATCGGCAATAAGATTGTTGTTTTTGTCACTGCCAATGAAATCCTTCAGTTTCATCTAAAATGATGATGAAAATCAACATTTCACAGAACCTTCTAAACATGTATTATTGAGCACATTATTTCCCAGATAAACTACAGAAATGATGGAATGTCACCAAAATCAATGCAGCCACTTCAGTAACAGAAAAATATTTCCATAATGCCAACTATATCGGCAAACAAAGGGCAATCTTTTTCATGTTTGGAACAAAAAGCAGATAGAGTTTTACCCAATTGATAACAAAATATCATGTCTTAAAAGTTAAAAACTTAAAAGGGCAACTACTTGGGGGTTTAACTAAATAAGAGTCGAAGCTGAAGCAAAGTTCCAAAGACGCTTATTCTCTTTCACATTATAATAGAATTTGAAATTGAATATATTGAAAATGAGGCCAGAAATGAATTCCAGTAAAAAGTACTACCTGCTAAGACTTGATACAGTAAGACCACGTTGGAGGCCTTCTTTGCATACATGTGTACCAACAAACCCATTTCCGCCCAGTACAAGTAACTGTCCAAAACAAAATCCATTTTAGTGATTATACAAACACTGATTTCAATAAGATATGCTTGCTCGCATATACAGTGACAGTGAAAGAGTTAATGCCTACTTCATAAACTCAGACCATTCTTCAATTTTACAGAAAGTGTAAGCAGCGGTTTTGATAAGAATTGCACTGTATCCTTTTCACCTTGTCTTGATGGGGTGTACTTTCATGCACAGTTTCAGCTTCTTCAACCTTTGGGGGTTCTTCGTGACCATCAAGAGTCGACGTGGATAGTTGCCTAACAGATGTTGAAGATACAAAACCCCTGAGGAACATCAAAGCAAATGGTTATGATATGGAAATAACTCAGTATTAATCAATCAGGCCAGTCATGCATGACACCAAAAAATGGTAGCCTCCTGATTCCAATTTCATCATGTTATTTGCAATTAATATCAAAGATCATGATAAAAAATTACGTGAGAACTTCTTCGCGTTGAAGACAAAATTATGTAAACACACCACAAGCAGCGGACTAGCAGTAACAAAAAATGGCTTCCAGAAACTCGTAAGCATTGTATGTAGCATTAATTAACATGCCCAAATCTGAAGGATCAATTTTCACAAGTGCTGACAGGCATAATGAGGTGAAAGTAAATACTTCCCAAGGTCAAGCACCACAGATAATGTAAAGTGTTTTGGCTGTCTTGCCAAAAGGAGATTCAGAATACCCTTGTAAGGGATTAAAATTCCATTTTGAGTCATAGTTACCAGGAAAGTCCAGAGTAGGGGCAAGGGCCACATCCCCATCCACATACCCACATTTTTTGGTGACTACATTTATATACAATATAGCCATACTCTATTTCATTCACTAACATACCCTGATTTGAACGGCACCCCATCCCCATACCGGTAGCTGTACCCCCACATCTCCTGATAACTACATTTTAAGGCTATACAATCATAATGTCACCAAGTTCTCTACTAAGGAGGACCATGTTGTGTGACAAGAGCTCATACTCTACAGCCATCACTATTTCATGAATTTGGGAGAAGACATTGCTAGCAAATGTCTTCAAAACTATGCCTTAATTGAAGATTGTGAAAGGCAGAATCTACACTCATAAAGAGGATAGTTGTAAAGTTTCAATCATCATAATCATCTGTTTTCTGCTCGTGTCACTCGAAATTCAACTGGTATCAGCAAGTGGTATTGCTAGTTTCTGATAATATCAAGCGTAAATCTTTCATCTAATGTACCATCTGAAACATTATTTGATATCAAAAAAGGTTCTCCCCTAATTTTTCGGCTTTCTCAAAAAACTTAGCTTTCTTATTCTTTATTTGAGATATTCCAGACCTCATTAAGAAGTTCAGTTTCAAGTTTCAAATTTCAGCTGTACATTTTTTGTTACAACAGAAAATTCATGTTGTGTTTTAGCTAAGTTGCTGATCCTGGTACTGGTATGGATACTGGTACCGGGTTCAGGTACACTGCTATAGCAATATTTTGGCCCAAGTATGGCTTGGGTACAGCCATACAAAGTTATATAAAAAAAATTAAAATACAAAAAATATAAATATAGGCAGACAAGCAAAATTAACCACAAAATATGCATAAGGTAAACAACATAATTTAAATAACCACAAAACTGTTGAAATTTTGAAAACGCTACTGATATTTCAGAGAGACAAAGGCTTGTATCCAGGGCTGTGTTTGATAAATGTCTACCACATCATACATGTTAATGTGTAGTTGGAATATAATTCAATTGCCTATCAAAAGAAAGAAGTTTTAGTCACTTGAGAAATAGGCCATTATTGAAGTCGTTGAGTCTGCTAAAGTTAAATCTATATTTTAACTGTGATTCAAGTTGAGACAGTCAATGATTACGCTACTTCAAAAGACATTACAATTGAAAATTTAAATCTATGAAGAAGGTTTCTGATTCAATGACTCTGATCGATCCTGTTAACACATGATTTTGTTAGTATTGACTGTTATCCAGCAGGCAGCAGCCTGCAAATATTTGTAGATGGTTAGAGAGGTTTCGTAGTATAAAATATTGGTGATATGACTAGCCACATTGTTTTGAAAAATTAAAATTAAATAAAAAACTGACTTGAGGGTTGGGTTTGGCCCAGGTATGCCCCAGGTTTGTCCCAGCTGGCACGAATCTGTCCTCGGACAGATCTGGACATACATGGGCTGGACCATAGGTTGAATCAGAGGGGGACCAGGACCCAATATGCGCCATACAAGAACCGGTCCCCCTGTACTCACAGACTGGTAACATAGTTTATTCATTATTATATGTTCAAGAATGTAACAACATTGATAGATATCCAAAAGGTTGTCAATGATTACTTGTTGACAGAGTCGTCTGAATGATATTAATTGTGTAAGTGGAAAATAGATAGGATTGTTACTTGTGATAAAGTTTGGATTGTGAGAACCTTATAATTCTTTTGAATCACTTTATATTTAGAATATATGTATCTGATACAAATACTTACTTTCCGCTAAGTTTAATGCTAGACATATGCATGAGATTATTGTCATTTATCTTTTCGATACAGACCACGTTAGTAGATTAAATCACGAGGGTGCTTGGCATAAGCATGGTTCCATTGTCATGTCAAAAGAAATGGGATAAGGTCTGGATGAGACCAATTTACAAAACATGATAAAGAGCAATATCTTGACTCAATGGGAGATAAAATCCTGATGATAAAATAAGATCAAGAACTATCTGAAGAGCTATGCTCACAGATATAAAGATCTAATTGACGGAAGAAAGAATCCCCTTTTTCATAAAAGCTCCTGAACAATTTCCCGAATCAATGTCCCAAAAGCTGTGTAAATGGGTTGCCCTCAATTAACCAGTGCCAGTACTATCATAAATACAAGTGCATGCATAATAATAGATGAACTACACAAAAAACTAGTGAAAGTTGAGAAAGAAAGAAGAAATGATATTATTATATTAATGTCCACATATGACCAAAGTAGGTCAACAAGACTCGAGAATACATCAGTTAAAAAGAGAAAGTTCTAGGAAGAGAGAATCCTAGAAGCAAAATAATAAAAGCAGTGTGCCACTAACACATATGGAAATGAAATCAATACAAATAGCAATAGCGGGTGAACAAAAGCTTCAAAAGCATGTGTCGATGAAGATTTGAAGGAAATCTCATCGAACATTTGGCTATGCCTGAAATGGAGTTGTCCAGGCCATCATCAATCACTATGAAAGATCTGCTAAAGCTTGTCAGGGAGTATCCAAGGTCGGAGAGGCCAGGTTGGGAGATTCTAGGAGGAAGCAAAGCACTTCCTCTAGAAACTCCCTTAACATCCAAGGCTGATGTAGCTCCCATAGTAGAAAAGATACACATAATATAAGTCTGCCCCTATGGTTTGGGGGACGGCCAATAAGTAGTAGGTCTATGTCATTGGAAGGGGGCCGAATCACGTTGGCAGGAAGGAATAGAGCCATGACGCCGAGGGGGAGCAGGCTGGGGAATATGAGTAATATGAGTAGTAATGGTGCACTAAGAGAAACGCTAACCGATCTATCAGCTCTAATGTGTAAGGTACCAGTATCCAAAGGGCGTTTAATGTTTCCTGTCACTTGGGTGGCTGGAAAAAGGAGGTGATCAACATGGAGGCTCTGAAGCCTCTAGACCCCCCTGTAGGGGCATTTGAGCTGGAGGGTGACAGCCTTACAAAGATAAAAACTAGGCACCGCTGGTCTGGATATCTGTAGAAAGTAGATGGAGGATGTGATGATCACAGTTTCAACCCCTGACTAGTGAGAGAATGAACACAGTGAATCAAGATTGTGACCATATAAGACAACCAAACCGATAATCTAGATCGAATGAATTGGGTACAAGATGAAAATGTAGGATTCGTAGAGAAGATACAAAAAATGGAAAACAACAAAAATTGAAAAAATAAGGAGAAAATATTCACTCAAGTATGAGCAAACTAACCTAGGCCCACCAATAGTAATGGCAATAACAGTATTTATCATCCTAAAATCCTAGTAGAAGCAATACATTAGGAAGCATTCCAATAAGAAGGATACCATCTCTAAAAATATCTTCCATAACTTCAACACAAGAGTTAAACCATCAACTTGTAGCAACAGAGTTATCATCAAGTAGGCTCAAAGGAGATTTACCATGAATGTGAAAGAAGTGTACTACTAAAAGAAAAATGTAGGACTGTGTGTGGCCAAATCCTTAAGAAAGGATTGTAAAATATCTTTTAACGGAAAAAAATCATTGCATAGACTTAGAAAAGGAAAGAAACAAGTTTTACCAATGTTTGCAGATGACCAAAATAGGTCGATATGACTAGAAAGTATGGTCAGCAGAAATACATGGGAGAACAAAAACAAGATAAAAGCTAAAACTAAACTAAAAGCACATTAATAAAAGAGCTGAGCTAACAAGGGAGGCAAGCCCAACAGGGGTAAACCCTGAAATGTTAAGAAGATAAAGCCATTCACTACAAGCATTATGAGTAACCGTCGTAAAGGAAGACCTTTTTCCAAAGAAGGTATAAGGTAGGCAAACGCAAGCTACATATATGTTAAAGCCTCTATGGTTCAAAATATTTGTCATAACATTCATTTCTCTTCTAGCACAGGTTGGCATGGGTGTAAGGTGCAGAAGAAAAATCTGGAACAACTTGGTGAAAAGTATAATCCAGGTTCAAAGTAATGACTAGTGTAAGGATGTTGATTGGAGCCACAAGCAGATAAAAAGTACCGACGGCACAAAAGAAAGATTTGTCATGTTGCAAACTGCTACAATGATTGTCATGGTCACTAAAAACTTATTGACACATTTTTGTCACAAGAATGGAAACCAAATGTGACAGGTTGAAATTTTGATCATATGTTTCCCCTTACAAACCAATGGCCCCTTATCGCTTCTTTAGCTTGACCATGCAGCGGTAAAGATAGTGATCACAATTATCACATATATGCCATCTATCCTGATGCAGAAATTGACCCTGTTTCACAAAATCCAAAAATCCTCCCTAAATTCTGGCAAATAAAACTTGTCAACCATAACCAAAATCTGTTCCAGACAAATGAAAATTCTGATCTCTAACGTGTGTGCTAGTTCATATTCACTCTATGATTTCTTTAAGCTTTGTCAAATTCGACATTATCTTCATTCTTAAGGTCTTTGTCATGATGACTTGATGCTTGATTAACTATGCAAGAGCCTTCAATACTGAGAGCACAAGTTGATTGTTCCTAACAAATTCATTTTTAGAGAGAAATACAGAAAGGGAAGATCACTCATCCTTTTACCTACATTGACACATGTTTCTCTGAAGAAATCTTACTGTCACTATCAGACTCATCAACTGCTTCAACTTCTTCATCAACAAAACACATAACTGACGTCAGTTTTGAACGACTTTGTAGAATTTCAATATGCATGTTGTTGTAAATGACAAATAATCTCAGGGTTCTTTTCATTTTTCTCACTAATTCAGCAAGCTGGTAAAGCTTTGACAAATGTCGATTTTGGGTATTCATAGGCTGGGGCACGTTACCCTTGTAGAAAACTTCGGTTGATAGGCAGTGCAGTTTTGTTGGCGATATTTGTTTTGAAAAACATTTAGTCAAATTCAAAATTAAAACTAACAAGTTTATCATAGAATCTTACCCAAATGTCACATTTGATGTTCATTTATCCATTCACTTTCGAAGTGGATTGGACTCAGTCTAAACTTTCCAAAAGTCTTAGGCACTGGGAAGCTGATGAGGACATTTAATATAAGTCAGAAACTCAACTATAGTTATTTATCGATCAAATACATATGCAAGTGGGTAGATAGAAATAAATTTAAAAAGCAGGTGGGCAGCTAGAACAGCCGAATAGGTTAGATAGAAATTAATTGAAAGGGCTGGACAGCTAGAACATTGGGAAAGGAAATAAATTGAAAAGTAAATGGACAGGTGGGAACACTAAATGTTGTCGGAAAATTTTTAACCTATAAATAGCTACGTTGCACAGAAACGGAAATGGAAACGAATACGAAACGCGGAAACGGTAATTTTCAAAAAACCTTGGATACGAAACATTACCGGAAACATTCGTACAATATATATATATATATATATATATATATGCATAGTACTCATTTTATAATTGTAGACCATTAGAGATAATTGATAAAGCACTCAAAATATTTGGTACTCATTGAAATTTGAACTTCTAAAGCGTAACGACTTATCATTATATAGCTTTTAGTAAGTGTCTTTAGCAAGTCTAGGTAGGTAGATGTAGATTAGGGTTAGGATTATTAAATGCAACTTTTTTTTATTTTTTTAAAAGTTTTGATGTTTTAAACTTAAAAGAGCAGTGGAAACGTGCCAGACGTTTCCGGAAACGTCTGGCACATTTCCAACACATTTCGTTTCCATTTCCCGTTTCGGAAACATTTCTGCCACGAAATGTAACCCCCTAGGGCGTTTCCGTGCTTCTGAGATAAATAGTCTCCTCCTTCATAAATATTCACTTAGAAGAAGTGTCATTAGTCTGGCATCAGTGCCTAAGGATCAAGCCTTCCCATATCTGAAATTTTCTGTGTATTTTTAAATTTCAGATTACCTAGCCTTTCATATAATCCTCAGGTACATCGGACATTCCCCAAACTTCTTCACACCTGGAAGCTCTGGCCATTTCTGCATCTTCAGCAAGAATTTGAACTCCCTTTTGCCGTCAATTCTGTCCTTAGTTCTTGACCTATGTGTGTCAATGGAGTTGTCTTTACTGCAGAACATTGTTTTTATGTTACCTAATGTTGATTCCTTTTCTGAAATTTTTCTTTCTGATTTCTGATATTACATCTCTTCTCACTAGTCATCTCCCTACAGAGCACGCACATAAACGTGGCTTTTTATCAGATTTGAATTACTGATAAAGGCCTTACTGATTTCAGATTTTGGAGTTCCGATAATAGATTTCAGATTTTGTATTTTCATAACAGCACTGACCTGCAGCACATTGAGGTTTTGACTAATTTTTATTTTAATTTTTAGTCTTGCTTTTTTTAGGCGTAGCTTATAGACATTGTGATATTTTATAGAAAAAAAAATTAAACCAAAAGTAAGCCTTTTGCTTTATATCCTTCTGTTTTTATTTGGAAAAATATATATAGATAGTTCAAATAGTCCCCAAAGCACCACCCAGAACTCCGATTTGGTCCAAATGCTCGCCCCAAAGCTCTAGGACCAATGACGACAGCAAAATGCATGTCAACTCCAGCTTGTGTAGCAGCGGACAAGCATATTTCAACTCTTGATTCAACAACAGGTGCAACCACATGACATCTCCACAATGATTTTACGGTTTACCTATCAACTTGGCTCTGTTTACAGAACCAAGCTTGCTGTCTTCAGTCATCAAAGAAATACATGATTCTCTTTTGCTGCCATTTCTACAGGTTTATCGCCGTCCTAACCACGAGACACCATACACTTCTCAATGGTTAGCCACACAACCTACAGTGAAGATATTGTTAGACAATTACAGCTCTTATACTGTATGCAGAAAGTTCCACTTGTGAGCAAGTCTTTTGATCACCACCTTATCATCTTGCTACCTCCTCTGGTGGTTGCATCCATTGGACATGGCCATCAACACCACATAGAGACTGTTCCCATCTATCCAACTACAGTCCATTCTTCTTTCTCAGTACCAATTTGATATTTTAAAATTTAGCTAACCAACGATGAACTCTATATTGCTCATCCACTTCCTCGATTGACAATAGCTCTTGATCCTGAGCCAGCTTCCTCACAGCTCCTACATACTCTTCACATCTTCACCTCGGCATCTCCTCTTCCCGTATTGCCTCCTGTATGATCTGTTCTTAAGAAAGGACACTCAGTGGCTAAGCTTTCAACATCTCCTATGATCGAGTTCTATGCCCCGAATCTGATTCTCTTGCCACTGTAATAGCATCTCCTCAATACGGAGATCTAATATTGAAAGGATTAATTTCTGGAGTTGCGGTCTGTGTGAGGATCTTATTGACATTGACAAAGCATTTTAGTCTCTACGATATTTCGATCTTGGGTGTTCCAACTTCTCTCATTCAACATTTAGATTATATCCATTTGGGGACTACCATTGTCCCTATTTGTGGTCAACATGCACTCTAAACTCCATGAAATTCCATTTTCTCCAAGCTCATCTCAGCAGCTGCAATATGGTTTCAATTCATCCCTATTTGTGGTCTATATGCACTATATTCCATCAGATTCCATTTTCTCCAAGCTCATCTTAGCAGCTACAAGATGGTTTCAATTCATCCGTCGAAATTGGAGACAATTTGCTTTAATCAATGATGAGAAGATCTATTATAGTTAGTAATTTAACTATGGTTTCAATCAATCAAATCCATATGCAATTGGGTGGATAGGAATAAATGTAGAAAGAATGTCAGCAGCTGGAAGTGTTGAAAAGATTAGATAAAAATGAATTAAAAGTAAGTAGACAGCGGGAATAGTTGGAAATGGTAGGTTGAAATAAATTTAAAAAGTAGGTGGACAATTGGAGCTTGGAAACATTAATTGTCATTGAAATATTTTTAGCCTATAAATATAGGCTACTCCTAAGTAATTGTAAACACAAAACATTCACTCAGAAATTGTCATATCAGAAGCTTTTGCCATAATGTGGATTTCTTGGAGGATTTGTAAGAACCAGCGGGCAAAAAGTTGGAAAATCCATAGACATTGCAAGATCCGCTCATCCATGAGAGGTTGATTTATTGTGGTTTTTGCCAACAACAAAGATCAGGAGCATAGTTTCCAAGAAGAACAGAGTTTTTCGAAATGCCAGTCTATCCATGAATCTTTGACATCTAAGGTTTCAATCCAGCAGAGGAAATACCGTCGAATAATCCCATGTGGATCAGAATGCATGCTCTCCCTCATATGTTTCAGACTAGATATGTGTTTGAGAAGTTGGCAACTTTTAGGATTAATTTATTTGTAAGTCAAAAGCTGCAAACTATGCAAAGATTTGTGTGGATCTCAATTTGGGCAGACCACCAAAAAATTATTACCCTACATTTGGTAAGAATTGATTGGGCCCATCTGGTTGATTATGAATGTATTTTGTTTCAGTGAGAGTGTGCCATCAATATGTTCTCATCATACAGGATTGTCCGATCGTGCAAAAAAAACAACAGGATACTAATCAAAATGGCACGATAGCTTTCAAAAGCCAAACAAAATATTTGATGCAAAATATTAAGGGAAAAAAGATGAACAAATGGAAAGGCTAGCCCATCTAGAAAAGGGCAATGGACGCATGAAAAAGAAAGATAACAAAAAGGATGAAGAAAGGGTACCAAAAACTGATGGAGAATCCCTTAAGGCAAACTATACTTTCAAAGCAATAAGGAAAAGTTGATGGGTAGGACCCATGAAAGGGGCACTAAGTCACCGATTGGGGAACAGTTCAGGTTCAGATTCCAAGAAAATATTTTATAATATGGCGAACTTTTTGGCCTTTGATGCGGCTTGGGTTCAGCGGTACAAAAGATAAAAAAAATCTAGCCCAATAAATAGAAAATTAGTAACACTAACCACATAGTATGCAAATATAAATTCTAGCATATAAATTCTAGCCTAATAAATAGGAAATTCTTCTTCTTGTGTTTCACTTAGCTTTTAGTGTTTGAAAAGTGCTTTTATTATATTTTGTTTTATTTGAGCAAAAATGAAAAATAAAAAATAACAACACATTTTTTGCATTGGGTTCTTCGTGAGTTTTGCCCAGACTCACCAAGGTTCTTGTGAAGAACCTGAGTGAATCGGGATTGCCTAGGGCAAATCCGGACATAACACATGAAGAACCAGACCCGCATCCATACCTGGGACATACCAAGGCAAGGACCTACTGCATACCGAAGAGAATTGGTATCTTAAAACAGTGATTAAAGAAGAGAACATGGATCCTAAAAACCTATGAGCGGCAACTATAAACTTTCAGCCACCTCTCTAATGGTCTCTCAACCACTCCAACTTTTATAGTAAAGATTTCTTTAATCCTTTTGGCTGTCCGAAACCCTTAATGAACCTACCCATACATGAAAATTTGGAACAGCATCCCTCCACAGAACCATGTGCTAACTACTTAAAAAAAGTATGCCCAGTTGCCAAACTAATATGTCAACATGCTCAATGTGGTTCCTTTGAGTACCAGTTCAAATCCCCCCTCCTGATTCAAATAGCGATGCAGTAATGGGTCTTTCTAGAAAAGCCAAAAAATAGTGGCAAGTCCGTTAAAACTCACGACCTCCGATGAAGAGGCTTCACGGGCAGATTCGCTAACCAATTTCCCCATCATCAATGACCCTAGGGTGTGGCTCAATCAATCAAGAACATTATTGCGGTTCATTTGAGCGATGGTTCAAATTCCACCCCACCCTCACAATTCAAATTACAACGCGAGATTGGGTCACCTAGCAAAACTGAGGTTATACTGGCAGCCCTGTTGAACTTGTGACCTCTAATGAAGAGGGTTCACAGGAAGATCCGCTTACCAATTTCCCCGTAATCAAAAAAAATTGTCAACATGCCCTTGTAAGGGAGGGACCACCATTGCACCTTCAACGTGATTTTCTCAATTGTTGTACTCTTTACATAAAAGACAACTCTAACAAAACAATAGGATAAGAAGATTCATTCCCACATTTTTTTGTTCAACTATTCAATTAAATTTCAATGGATGTAATTAAAAATAAATAAAAATGAATGATCTTAAATGGTAAATCATAGTGATTTTCATAACAAAGTCTAGATTCAAACCCCAATAGGCATGTTAAGAGCCAAAATTGGCTAAAATACAACATCCAATTACGACATATTACACTATTCTAATTATAACATAGCAAGAAGATAGCGAGATTCTTTTCCTTAATGTATAAAGGGAACCAAAATAAACAATTTGCAGAATTATGAGGTTTGACAATTATGAACTACCAAGTATCTGCCAGTGAAAACCTATGATAGAGGGATGGATGGAGGAGTGTTTAAACTGAGTGGTCGACTGAATTCAAGCAAAATTGCAAACATGGAAAAAAAAATGACTAACTGTACACACCCAATTTTGCACGTGTTACATTGTTGGAACGGTTTAAAAGTCCCCAATGATGATTATTATATTTTCCAACAGTGTTCGAGTCCTATTTCCTATTCGCATTGTATATTTGTAGCCTAGAATGCTTCCTTTAACCATTTCCATGCTTTTCATGCTTTCTTTTACCTCTTTCGCAGCTTTTTCCTTAGCCTTTTGCTTTAAGTTACAGAATTGCCACGGCAGTTACGCAACCGCCCCTCTGCGCAGACTGTCGGTTGCGTGCGATTTTTCCGAAGTCCTCTCTGGCGTATTCTGAACGCGTGTCAACTTCTTCAAACATGATTTTAGCGCACGTTTCTTGGTCAAATTGGTTGTTTGTAGGCTTGATGGATACGTAACAACTCCCTCTTCCTCTTCTATTGTTAATTATGAGTTAATTGCCCCTCCTTTGTGTGATGTGGCACCCCATGGTTGCCAAATGGCTTAGACCATTTCCCAGCCTTTGTTGTGTAAAATCCAAGCTTCTTCCCGAAGCATTGCCTGGAGATTTTTGTTGTGAACTGCACCGTTATGCTTCTGTAATCTTGCTAGGAAATACACAATCAAGCCAGTTCTCTTGCATTGTTATTCTCCTACCCGCATTGCTACTAGACTGCCTGTAAGCTAGTGTCGCTCCAGCACTTCTTCACTATCTATTATGCATTATCTAGCACAGTTCCCTGGATTCATCTAAGCACTAAGTTGGACACGAAGCTGAGGGGACATCAAAGAAAACCATTCACTGGCTTTGCCACAGTTCTGCAAATTCCGAGTTGGGGATGAACTTGGTTTTCCTTAAGCTTTCTTAATTTCGTTATTTCATTTGTATGCACAATTTGACTAGAGTAGTTAAATCAATTCAATTCAAATTAGTTCGATAGTCAATCCATTACTGTAGCTCTTATTTGTTTGCACAAAGATTTTGGTGATAGATTGCTTCCCTGCCTATCCCTGTGGGTTTGCAAGGGAAGCTTGTCTGGAGGAAAGCTCTTGCATTTGTTTAAAGCAATTTCAATCTGCAATCTTCATTTAGATCCTTGTTTACGTCTTCCGGGGAAGTTTCAGGGGAAGAAGTGCTTCTAAGAAGCTTTTACTTCTTCCCGTGTCTTTGAGGTAGAACAGAGGAAATTTTAGATCCACAAATACAAATTAGAAAAGGTTTTGTTTTGTTAGATTAGTCTAGATCCACTTTGCAGAGGCAAATTATCACACCAGGTTATTTGTTTGTTTAAGTTCTGTTAATAGTGTTGTAGAAGCAATTTTAACTTCTTCATATTTCTTCTATAGATTTCTTTATTTGTTTCCAAAAAGCATAAAATCCAAAAATATTAGATTAGTTTTGTTTGTTTGTTTTATCTGTTGCTTTTCTATTATTCAATTGAAAAGAACAAAAACATAGATTAGATTTGCTTTATTTAGTTAGTTTGCTTCCTCACATAGATTAATTAGGCAAAGAGTAACCCAATTCCCCACGTACTCTTAGTTGGTCTAGGTTAAACATTGACCTCACCTCTAGCAAATACTCTGCGAATTTGTTTGTTTTCTTAATTTAGCTAAACACATCCCACATGACCATTCAAGGTCCTCAACAACCAAGAGACGAAGTATATGATCCCTGAGTCCTGCAACCAAACGTATCTTACTTGCCTTAAAATCTTGGTTTTCAGATCCACACCACTCCCACCTGCCATCATCTCGCAATTAATGGTCTTGAACGAAGAAACCGACAAGGTCTACGACATCTGGCGGAACCAGCATAGATGAAACTAGTTCTTGTAATCCACTCACTTGTCCTATCCACACGTTTCCTCTCTCACTTCCATGACCTTGTCTGGAAATTTCTACAAAGCAGACGCAAGGCAATTCCCATGCCTTCCACAACCCGTCGCGAGCATTTTCCGCGAGCTAGATATTGAGCGTCATTTACGCACTACCATCATTTTAGACCGTTCCATCTCACCTACGCAAGTAAGACAAGCTTTTGTTGTCTAAGACAAGCTTTTGTTGTCTTAGACAAGCAGGTTCCATTAGTGCCCATACAGGACATCAAATTACCTTGATTTTCCCTTAGCCACATTTCGCCCATTCGTCTTACAAAATTTCCACATAGCCATCTATCTATTCCGCATCGGTTGTCCCGACACGACCTCTGGAGGTCGAGTGCGCCCGAAAGTCACGTGTTGATTTTCAGTCGTACACTAACCTTAGCAAGAAGAAACTAACTAATGGAAGCGTGTCTGAAAGCAACTCCAATAAATATGATACTTTTATCCCAAGTGCCAAGTAAATAGTTGACGCTCTCACAAAATCATAAAAATAAAATCTTGTGGAATGGGACAGCGGAAGAAAAAAAAATCTTGTAGCCTGGAAAAAGATATACCAACCAAAACGCAATAGCGATTAGGTTTTAAAACCATAAAGGTCTTGAAATTAGCTTTGGGTAAAAGATGGTATGGGGGGTATACAAAGAAAAGGACGAGCTTTGGAGCAGAGTGCTTAGAGGGAAGCATTTAAACAGCCAAGCAGCTAGAAGGCTATTCACTTTAGAGCATATTCCATATGGTTAAGCTCAATTCTGATGGAGCTGCAAAAATAAATCAAGGATTAACAGGGTAAGGGATCTTTAGAGATGATGATGAACAACCCCTCTTAATATTTTCAGTCTACTTGGGACTGGATACAAATAATAAGCCAGAAGCAATGGCTCTTTTAGAAGGAATAAGGCCGGCTAAAGCAAAGGAAAAGTGAAACTTCAGGTTGAAGGGGACTCAATGCTAATAATTAAAGGCAGACAAAAAGGGGCGGTGCAATGATTGGAAATAAACAAATCCTTCAAGAAATTAATTTGGACACAAAGAATTTAGATCTCATACAAATATATGAGGATAAGAAATACAGTGGCAACTCTAGCAGCCAATTAAGTGGTGGAAAATTCGGGCAAGATGGTTTATACTCATCATTTTCCCTCCATGGAAATAAAGCTAACCTCAAAAGACAGCACAAGCAAAAGAGATTTCTCTTCATTAAGAACTGTAAAACTTGAGATCAGAAAGATTAAATATCTAGGTGCCTAAATATTATCTTTAAGTCCACTCAATAGTGCCTTTTCATTATTGAATCAAATAAAGGAGAATGATAAAGAAGAAAGAATGTGATGGATAAATGATGAAAACCACTTGCATTTATTTTTGCTAGCTTTCTTGCAACAGGAATTTGCTACAAGTTGAAGAATAAAGATTTCCTTACTGGCGGAATAGTAGATGCTTAAATTTGATTTTTGAAATTCATGCCGTTTTTATTTTTCCAATTTGATTAGTTAACACCAGTTGAAAATTGGCATCTCGCCAAAACCTTTTTTGGGTCTGGGTCCCTTAATCCTAGATACCTTTACCAAAAAAAACAGAAAAACAAAACATGATAAACATGCCAGCATGCTTTTATAAGGATACACCATTGCACCTACACCCTAAGCAGACACTAATTAGCACAATTCTTTGGATCATATATTAGAATTATATTGTACATGAATTTAATTAGCACAATTTTTTGGATCACAGATCAAAATTACACTATACATGAATTTCATTGCACCAAATGGATAGCCGAAGTAACATTGTCATGCTGCCTAAGGCAGGGTTTAGTTGTTCGCTGTGTTGTTACACCCCTAATATTCTATCTTCTCAAGTATACTAAGGTTAGGGTGTGGCTGACTTATGGTACACATACCCTTTATTTTTTCATTCATTGGTTTATAAATGGTGTTTTAGGCCGACCTAATTAAGATGAAGACGTGTGAACCTAATTATGTCTATAACCATGGAGAGTAAGAATCCCAAATCATCAAAAAAATTATTCTCAAATTCCTTTCATTATTATTCTAAATTCTAGAGAATGCCCCCTTGAAGTGGCCATATATTTGATTCAATCATATCCCTTCACCTATCAATTATGCATCATTCTCTTTTGATATGTGCTTATTCTTTGCATTTAGGTGGATCTATTACTATTTTTTAAATTTATTTCGAGGAAATAGTATAACCACTGGTATCAGAGCAGTGAATTGGGAAAAGTGGGAGAAATATTTTCGGGGCAGGTTGGTTAATATTCCAAATATTTTTCAAGAATGCAACCATCTTGCATAGGCTTATTCTCCTAGCAAAAGTGTTTTATCGAGGCGGCTCTTCAATTCTAAGAGATTTTCAAGATCTTTCCAAAAACTAGTCACGATAATGATTCTAAGAAATATTTAAGGAGATATTGTTGTGTAGAGTTAACCCTCTAAAGCTGGTTTTTGGCAATAAAATTTCAATGCAAAATTAGAGAATAGCTCACCAAACCCTGATAAGGCACATGTTGGTCAACAAAGCATAGTTTCAAATGGTTAATACCCGCACCAGATACTTTCCTCACCTACCTGATCACAAATCTAGAGCCAGGAAAACAACCACAACATTGGCCATGCCATCCTCCCATCCTTTTAGACCAAACAACCTTTCTATAACCACTGATCCAAATGACTCTTTATTTTCCACCACCTAAAGTCGAGGGAAACATTCCAACGAGATGTGGAAAAGAGGTAAATTATATCAAGAAAAATTTGTTTTTTTTCTTTTGCAACAGCTTAAATAAGGGTTTGAATAGGTTTAAACATGAACTATTGGCTAGATTGAAGCTCCAAAATAATCAGCCTCCATGATTTGGGCCAATGCCAACCATTCATACACAGTCGAACAACTCAGGAGGGTCTAACCTGGATAAAACAAACCAAGGACTAGAATTGAACCTACCTAAAATATACATTCGCAAGTTTGAACGTACGGATTTAACTTCATGGATGACTCATGAGGCAATAGTTTAAGCTTCATAATATACCAAAGAATGCAACAGTCAACATATATTCACTACATTTGGAATTTGAACCAGTGTACCTCGAGGATGCATCCCCTATGTTTTTGGGGTTGTCCCCTATATGGAACGTTTCGTGGACACGAGATGGATAGGAAATGTCCATTAAACATCCCCAGTTTATTATTTCAAGGAAACGTCCCAAGAACGTGAAAAAAACTGCAATGGACGGCTAGTTGTCCCCTACATCCCAACAGCTATGAAACATATTACACTAACCCTAAACCTAAAACAACCACAATAACTAAAACCAAAAAAACAAGCTCATTTTTGTCATTTTGCATTTTGTGAAGAAAAGACAAAGAAGGGGAACATCAATGAGAAGAGAAGAGAACAGCAATGAGAAGAAGAAAAAAGAACATTAAAATGCATCATTTGAGGTAAGTTTACTATCCATTCTTCATTTGCACAGATTCTTTTGTGTTTTATTCAAAGTGTCAAACACTTAAGGACGTTTTGATGTTTGATCTTTATTTTTTGTTTGCACTTGCAGTTGTGTTTTCAGCTTTCAACAAAACAACAAGTAGTTAGTGACGGTATTGAGGGTGAAGTGATTCAAATTCAACACAGATTATAGAGGTACTATTAGAGCTTCTTCTAAGAGTGGGAGTGTTCTAGGGATTGTGGGTTCAAAAAATCCATTTGAATGCCCATATGAACTCAACTGTATGGAAAGGGCCCATTTAATCCTAAAAAAACCCTTTCACAATTTGCGACAACAATAGACAAAGACAAGAAAAAACTTAGACAGTACTAGAGTATGGCTATGTCATTTGAGCAATAAGTAATATAGGGGCAACTACACAAGGGTTTACTCTCATCTTTTGTACATGAGTGGACAAGGGATAAAAGGTTGTGCAAAACTAACCTTAGGTAAGAAGGCCAGGGTGACTAGGTTGTACATCGAGGGTGAGGCAACAAATAAGGGAATGCCAATAGAGACTATGCAACCTAGTATGCAATTGCCTACCCAAACTGTGGATGTTGAGAGTTAAAGGGGAGAGGGTTCTACCAAGGGAAAGAGATGGGTTACTGGTATTGCAGGGATGTTCAATATGCACAGAAAGTAGTTGAGTCTTCTATTGCCAAATTTTGTTGTGCCCATGTCATACCATTTCATGGCACGTTCTCTTTATTTCACATAAATTTTCAAAGATGTAATTGTTGTTGGTCCCTCCTTTGCCCCTCCTTGTGAACATAAACCACACACCAGCCTCCTTGATAAAGAGTATTCTAAGGTGAGTGCAGTGATGGAGGAGATGAGGCAACTTCGATAAGAGTGGGCTCCTCTAACATCATGGATGGGTGGACCAATATTAGACACCGGCCACTCATCAATAGTATTGTCACGTGTCCAGCTAGCTATTGTTTTTCTTAGAGCTATTGATTGTTTAAGGGGAAGTATGCAAACTTCCAATTTCAAATTTTGAAGGATGTCATGGAGGAGGTTGGGATCTCAAATGTTGTATAGGTGGTGATTGATTCAGCTCGTGTAAGTTAGTTGCCTTGATGGTGGAAGATGCTTACAAGCACGTTTCTTGAATGCCATGTTGTGTTCATGTGTTGAAAAACACATTGAAAGAGATTGGGAAGATAAATTGAGTGAAGACAATGGTGGCAAAAGCTAAAGACATACAAATTTCATGTGCAACCATCACACCTCATTTGCTTTATTCAAAACTTTTCCAAGGAATTCTTCAAGCCTATGGATACTAGATATACCAGCAACTTTATTTTGTTAGAAAGGCTGCTTGAGGTACAGGAGCCTCTACAATTAATGATGGTTGATCAAGAGTGGGGTAGATTAGATGTCTTGAGGCAAAAACAGCTGAAGGAAATAGTTTGAAACATAAGATCATTACGGATTATTGATGGTCCACAATGAGGTAAGAAGTTGTTGACTTTATTAATTTACTAATGTTTTTAACTTGTAAATTATATTAATTTTTCATTCTTTGGAATAGCATTCACTTTTTGAGTCTTTGTCATTTGAGTCTTAAATTCTTAATATTTTTTTAAAGATTTTGTAACTTGTTTGCAAATATGTTTGCTCCATCATATCACCTGTTGTGTGGGTCATAAGATATGTTGATACAACCTCTCCTAGTCTTGGAGGGATTTATGAGACATTGGATAACATGTTTGGGCAAATGAAGCAAGCCATTTATAGCTGAGATCCTAATTTGGGATTTTATGAGTATATCAAGCCCACTATAATACAGCGGTGGAACACAATGAGCACCCCACTTCGTACGGCAGCCTATGTACTAAATCCCAAATGGTATTCAGCACAGCCTGAGAAATTGCCTCTTAATGATGAAAAGGTAAAATAAGGGCTTATGAAGGCCCTTCAAAAGAATTATGTTGATAAGGAGTCTACTTTACTCTGAGCAAAGTGGCTAGCCTTTTTCAATCTCTGTGGGCCAACATTTAGCAAACCAAGGCTGGTCAAGGCATGGCAAGGATGCACCAAACTTGAGGATTTTTGCCACTCACATCCTTTCACAACTTGTCAGTTTCTCTACCACATAAAGGAATTAGTCCACATATAGCTTCATCCAATCAGTTAAGAGGAATAGGCTTACCTCTCGACGAGCAGAGAAGATAGAGGCCATGCATAGTGCCTTGCAACTTCAAGATCAACAAACTCTTGAGTATCATCAAACTCCAACTACGCATTGAGATGTTGATCCTGAAGATGCCACACAAGTTGATGAGGAGGCACAAGAGGGATTGATTAGGATTCTATTGGATGAGGCAGTCCCTCGTAGTTTCAGTGACTCGGACTCAAACTCCAATTTTGATGCAATTTTAGACTTTAGTAGATTTTGATTTTGGGACAATGGTAGATTTTCAATTTTTTGTCATTTTGTAGTTGAAATTAGCATCCCTTGGGCATTTCGTTGTAATTATTATCTATATCCACAATGAATCTTATGTAAAATCCCAATTCAGCTCTAAAGTTATGTATTAAGGTTAATATCTTATCAATGTTATCATATGTATATTTGAAATTTCTTATATTTTTTAAATTTCCATTATTTTTTAATATTTTTTACCTAAAAAATGGCCTCTAAAAAACCTGTCGCGGAAAAGCATCCTTTGCCATCCCTGTTCCAGAAACTTGGTGGAACATATATCTGAACCTTATCAATGGTACCAATGGATGATGAGTGACAGGGAAGGACATGTGCTCCTTAGAAAAGAATTTAGTAATGAATTAGCAGCCCACTATGAACCATACAAGGGAAGGTATTTCACCCAGCTAACAAATCTAAAAGAAATAGGATTTGTGGCGGGATTACAATGTTGAGCATATGTGATTGGCGATTCAAATTCAAGTTGGGACAGCTTATCAAAGGTTGCAATTCTACATAAATGCACTTAATAACTGAATTAAGCATGATGTTCGTTTGTTGGACATTGTGCAATTAGGAAAGCTATGTAGCAAGCACTACACATTGAGCAACAAAACTCTACTACTAGAAGATTTGCATGTGAGGTCACCATTGAATGGAGAGAGAGAAATGCGACCGACGTTCATGACAAAAATGTGGCAACTCTTTTAACCGAAGGCAAATAACAAAGCTCTCTCCTCGATAAAGAAGAGGAAAGAGAATAGGGACTATGTTGGATATGTGATAGAAAATGGTCTAGTTGGGCATAAGTGTGCCATTCATGAGAAAAAACTAATGATTATTGAGAATGAGGCCACAAAAGGAGCATCTATGGAGGAACCAGATTTAAAGCACAAGAATGAACATTCTGAAGAGGAAGAAAGCCCCACTATCTTCCTCCATGCATTGATTGGAAAACACACCATTCGTGGCTTTCATTGCAAACGGACAAAGGTACAAATTTGTTGGGATGCAATCACAACCAAGCCAAATTATCAACTCTCATAGGATGGAGAAATTTCCCAAAAAAGGATCTTACCACATACTAGCACAACTACATTTCTTAAAAGCAAAGGATATGGAAACTCACAATCTACCAAAGCTTCAAGAGCTCATTCAACATTATCAACATGTTTTTTCCGGAACCCAAGGGCCTACCTCCAATCAAAGATCATGACCATGCCGTAGAATTGAGTCCGAGAAGTATTACGCTTAACATCTAGCCCTACCACTACCCCTACGAATAGAAGTCTGGGATAGAAAACATGGTCCTGGAATTTGGAATTGGGAATTATTCTACCCAACAAAGGTGTGTATTCATCTCCAGTGGTCATGGTTAAGAAGGATGAATCATGAAGAATGTGTCCAGATTACAAGGGCTCAACAAACTTACTCTCAAAGATATGTTTCTTATTCTTTTAATTGATTTATTATTGGATGAGGTACATTGTGCGATTTCCTTTACTAAGTTAGATCCACATTCAAATTCAAGTTGAGCAAGAGAATGTATATATGACGGCATTTAGAACACATGAGGGTCTTTACGAATTCTTTGTTATGCCATTTGGTCTCACTAATGCCCCACCTACCTTTTAAATGTCTCGTGAATTTTGTATTCCATCCATTCCTTCAAAAATTTGTGTCAGTTTCTTTGATGACACCCTACTCTACAGTAGGTCATGGGAGGAACACTTGCAGTGTGTGTAGAAGGTATTGAAGGTTTTTACATGACAATCAACTCTATGCAAAAAATCCAAATGTGCATATAGATTAAAAGAAATGGAGTACCTACTACCTAGGTCATATAGTATCGCATGAAAGTGTTTAGGTGGACCTAGAGAAGATTACAGCTGTCAAAAAAAATGGCCACTACCTAAAAACCTTAGGGGTTTGAGAGAATTCTTAGGTTTGGCAGGCTACTACAGAAGATTTGTTCACAACGATGCTCACCAACAGTGTTATTGAAGAAGGATTTTTTTCATGGTTGGAGGCAGCCACACAAGCATTTCAGCAGCTGAAAAAAGCTCTTATGACCTCTTCAATACATGGAATTGACGCAATACAGATGTAAGAAGGGCATCCCTTGGCATTTGAGTCGACAAAGGCAAGAATTTGGTAAGGCCCACAAATGAAAAGGTTAGCTATCATTCATCTAGTTTCACAGTGGTGTCAATATCCAATGGGCCAGAGTTTCAAAGTCAAAAAAGACCATGAAAGTCTTAAGTATTTATTGAGACCGCAATCATCATCAGAGGAGTAGCAAAAATGGGTCACCAAGATGTGGAGGTATGACTTCAAAATTATTTACTAAAAAGGAAAGGAGAATATAGCAATTGATGCTTTCTCTTGATAGGAGATTGAGAAAGCAACAATATTTTCCATCTCATTATTGCAACCATAACGGGTAGACACAACATGGATAGAATGGGAACGAGACTCTGCAACAAGGACACTCATTCAGCAGCTTCAATTGGATCCCTCTTATGTAGATAGTTACGAATGGAATGGAGATTCATTATGCTCTCTCTGTAAAAACTTTCAATTGAAAGTTGGTATTTTATCTCAGATGCACGACTCGCCAATTGGGGGCATTCAGGGATCATGACAACCTAGCATCACACATAGAAGGATTTCTTTTGGTAAGGCCTTAAGGGAAATGTATAAATTTGGTGCTTGAATGTTTGCTATGTCAACAACATAAAGGGAAAACAGTCAAGACACCATGCCTCTCGCAACCATTAGCCATTCCAATGCATCATTGGGAGGAAATATCAATGGATTTCACTATGCGGTTGCCAAAATCAAACCAATTGGATGCAATATTAGTAGTGGTGGATCAACTCACTAAGTATACACAGTTTTGTGTACTCTCTCATCCTTTCAAGCTAGTATGGTGGCAGAAGTCTTCCTCGACAAAGTATAAAAATTCCACGACATTCCCAAAATCATTGTGAGTGATCGTGACCCTACCTTCACAAACATAATTCAAACTGACCTATTTGCAGCATTGGGTACGAAACAGGCACATAGTTCATCTTATCATCTACAATTAGATGGACAAACCAAACATGAAAATAATGTTTGGAAGGGTATTTGTGTCACTTTGCCTTGGGAAAGGAAACGTAATGATCCAAATGGCTTTCACATGCGGAATGATGGATAACACCTTGTTTCACACAACAAAGATGACTCCATTTGAAGCTATTGAAGGTTACCAAAACCATCTCTGCTTATTCGCAAGGACATATCAAAGCTTGTGCAGTGGAGGATCATAGTCAACACCAATAGGAAACGCTCCAAGTCCTTAAGGAAAATTTGGTTGTGACTCAAAATAGAATGATATGGCAAGTAAATCAACGCCAAAGTGAGGCATTTTGAGGAAGTGACTCAAAATACAGTGATATGGCAAGCAAATCAACACCAAAGTGAGGCATTTTGAGGAAGGAGGTAGGTTATTCCTTCAATTTCAACCCTACAAGCAAATGTCACTTATTTTATGGGTCCTATAAAGTTCTCTAAGGTATTGGCAATGCAGCTTACAAGTTGAAATTTTTAGTGGGCCTACCCTTTGTAGTGTTCGCCCTTGTGTTTGTTTTCCTTCCACCCTCTTACAAACTTCATTCAGTATTTCATGTCTCCTGCTTAAAAAAAGTCATCACAAAAAGTCATCGCTCGAGCTAGATGATGAAGGGAAGATCGTTCTAGAACCCTAGGTAGTCATCGAGAAACGAGTGAAGCAATTGTGAAATAGAGCCATTCCTGAATTTCTAGTCAAGTGGAAGATACATGGGAAGATGAACAATTCATGCAAAAACATCCAGAATTGCCAAGCGTTGAGGGCAACACTTGTGTGAAGGGAAAGGACACGTTACAACCCTAATATTCTATCTTCTTAAGTACACTAAGGTTAGGGTCCGACCAAATTTTGGTGCCCGTAACCTTTATCTTTTCGTTTAATAATAGCTCTAAATGTTGCTTTAGGCTTAGCTAATTAGGATGAAGAAGACACTAACTAATTGTGTCTATAAATAAGGAGAGTAAGGCTCTCCCAAATCATCATAAGTTGTATTATGATTCTACTACAGTTGAGTACACAGTTATAACAATTTTTTGGCCCCAAATTCGACTTTGAACATTACTAAACAAAAATATTAAAAATAAAAAAATTATGAATTCTAACCAAATAAATAGGAATATAGCGCAGTGTGCATTTAAAAAACAAAATAAGCACAAAACACTATTGATAATTTATATAATGTCAAATTACATCAACATTAGTATTCAATATTCATCATATTGCTTTTCAACAAGAGTAGCGTGATCAACATTATGATGTGGTTCACTAGAACCACATGGACTCAAAGCACTCCCACATGAATCTTGCGACGCCAAAGAAGTATCAGTGCCAAGTAATTATAGGTGGGAAACGGAAGTATCCAAGTCAACATTCTCTGAGTCTAAATCTCAATGCTTTGTCGCCCCTTCCTCATACTTCGGTTGCTTGTGAGATAGACGACGCAAGTTGGAAGTGGGAACGAGAGCTAAGTGTTTTGCTTTTGTGTTTTGTGTTGATTTATGTTGTCTTTTTTTTTCTTTTGAGGGTTTTCAAAATGTATTTTGTCACTATATATTCTAATGTTGAAAAAGAAATTAAAAAATGTTTTCACCCCAAATACACCTAAAATACATTTAGGACCATTTGGAACGTATTCATAGGCACTCCCCTACCATATCCATATCGGATACATAACATACCCATTTTTATGCCGCAAGGAATCATATTTGTATCCTAGTTTATAAGGATACACCTTTGCACATACACCCTAAACAAACACTATTTAGTGCAGTTTCTTGGATCATGAATCAGAAATACACTAGTATATGAATTCCATTCCACCCAATGGATTGCCAAAAATAATATTGTAATGCTACCTAAGGTAGGGCTTAGTCATTCATTGTGTCGACTGAAAAAGGAGGTTGAGGACCTTAGAAGCATTTATGCACAACTTTTTGGTCAAGAAGCAAGTAATTACCTCACATTCGTTTAGTTTTTGAATCACTGATTGCCCACTTGCAAAGCTCATGCGAGGTTACTCAGTCAAGAATTTCAATCTTATGGTCGGTTGGGTGCCATCTACTACAATATACATCTGGTACAGCTGCAATCTATTGAAAGGCACTTGACATTTGGGTCAAGAATCCGAATAATCCATTCCCAAAATGAATTGTTTCCCCTCTTTATTAAAGACAATTATAACATAAAAAATATAGCATAAGAGTATTCAACCCCTCATATTTATTTTGTTCAACTATTCCATTCAAATCCACAAAGGGATCGTATTATACTAAGGGGCACTCACAAGGGGGCGCTTAGGTTCAAATTCTTCTTATTGCAATCAGGCAGGCCATCACTTGCACAGACATGTAATGAATTTATTGTGTAACAATTGCGTCACCCAGATTTACAAATCTTAACAATTAATTTAAGTGCATCTCAAGTTCATAACTCCAATTGAAAAGTGGTAATATTATTACTTAACTGGTGTGTGACCCATGTTTACAAGCTAATATACCAGAACATGTTTGGGTATGAGTATAGGAGTTCACTATTAATTTTTGGACCCTGCGTATAATATGGAATGGGACATCCGTACAAAATTTAAAATAATTTATAATATAAAACTTGTGAACAAAATTAACTATAATATCCATGTTATATGCTTAAAATAAACAAAAAATAGCAACACAGTGCTGATAATTTAATAATTCAAAATACTAAATGAGCTATTACATACGCACAGATTTATGCTATCTAATTCAAAATAGGAAAATACCAAAATGGCCAATAGTAATAGTCAAACTCAAAAACTATGAGAACAAATCACCAT
This sequence comes from Taxus chinensis, assembly GCA_019776745.2. Classification (NCBI taxonomy): domain Eukaryota; kingdom Viridiplantae; phylum Streptophyta; class Pinopsida; order Cupressales; family Taxaceae; genus Taxus; species Taxus chinensis. The sequence continues at coordinate 196,536,914 of CM034152.1, read as the reverse complement.
ATAGCATCCATCATTAAAACCAGATGCATTGGAACGAGCAGCAGTCTAGTTAGTTGTGTGTTTCTTTAATGTTTTTTATCGCTAAAGATTTAATACTTTCACAGTCCATAGAAATAAAAGCTAGATTTTTGGATAACTGTGTTTTTAATTTCTTTAATCATCGTTTTTTTTCTGATTATGACTGCCCTATCCAGACAATCACTATATTTTAATTATGTTTTTATTATGACATTCTAGTACCTAGGGCAATAAAAGAACTCAGCAGGTACCCAAGAGATACCCAGACCAATACCACGTAACGTAGTTTACAATGTTCAAACTTCCCCGCGGCAATAAGACAACCCATTAAACCGGCAGACACGTTCTGAGATTATTAGATAGCAATTGTTTGTTATATGACAAATTTTAGAAATATGGTATCAAATTTCCTCACGGCACTAAAGCAACTCGTAACTCCAGCAGAAATGTGGTAGTAATCTGACATAAAAAAATGTGTGACCTATATTTACAGAACTTAAAAATATGGTACACGCTGCAACAAACCTTATAGCCATGATCTCACCAAAAATTAAACAAACAGAGAAAATATATTCTATTGAAATTCAATCACGCATAATCTCGCACAAAATTTACCACGCAAAAAGAGCTATTCCATTGAAACTCAATAAGCGTAATTGATCTCAGTCAATCGATTACAAACTTCATCCTCTGCCACATACATTAAAAACTTAATTTTTTTATTTATTTTTTTCGCATGGGCAGCTTAGGGTTTTGAATTGAACATTGCAAAAAATACAAACGTGGGCATTGTTAAAAAGAATGAAAGATAGTGAAGAGGATTTACCAGAGGTGAGGCGCGCGAGATCGGAGGCTCGATAGCCGTGAAATCATCATCATGGCTGCTTCTTTTTGAATTCAATTCAATGTAGTTAAAGCTTTAATTCAAAACAAAACAAAACAAAATGAAACAAATATAGTATGCGCGAATCCAAAAATAAACGGGGGACGTGTTCTTCGCAAGGCGGTAAACGTGTTCAATGGCGGTCACGTTTACATTTAATGCCAAATGAATCAAAGTAGTTCTGAAAATTTTCTCCAAACCATGCACTTTTTAAAAAGGAAGAAGGGCAGCAGAGCGGCTAAGAGCATGGTCCTATGCAAGGGGAAAGCTAAAAAATTTGAGCGGCCGAGGGAGAGAAAAATTAGGATATTTTAGCATTAATAGGGTCCCATGATTTTTTATTTCTTGTGCATAGATAAAATAAGAAGCTTTAGCACTAGTAAAAATAGGGTCTCATGAATCCGAAATAAACTTTTGGATGGAAAATTGAGAGGGTAGCTTAAATTAAATGCCAAGTGTCAAAAAAGCTCCTTAAAAATTTTAAGCAGCAGATTTATTTTTGTGCCCCTAGCTGCTTTGTGGGGCTGGAAATCCTCTCCCTAAGTTATCGTTGCTGAGAAATTTCAAGGATTTTGTTAGGTTTTGGCAGCAGCGATAATTATTTTTTGCATGGGACCATATTTCCCAAATAAATAGGAGCAGTAGCCCCCAGCATGGGACCATGCTCTAAGTACCCGTATTCTGCTAGACTTGTTTTAAAAGAACGAAGTCATGATATGGTGAATATTGCTCAAGGTGATGCTTTGTGGGGTGCGGGGAGGAAAATTGTATGTGAACAATTTTAGATGAATGTAAAAGTAAATGGTGTTTTAAGAGTTTTGGTGCGTGACACGAATATTTTACATACGTTAAAATATAATGGAGTTAGGTTGAGAGTTTTTGGAGATGTGAGATGTGTGTGATCGGGTAAATATGTATGCAAAATGTTGAAGCATGTAATTAGAATGGGAACTATTTATCGACGCATGGCCCACCATAAATGAATAAAACCATACTTGTCTCGAAGGTGCCTTCCTGTCAGCGTTCTTCGTCGTTAGCACCATCGGACACTCCATACAGTGGATAAATTTGATGGCCATTTGAACATGTTTTGTGATTTTAGTCGTAAAATACTTGTAAATTATATTTGAAACAATTGTCACATGTGACTTGTATATTTAGAATGTAACTGTCGTTTTTAATTTAAATTTATATGTAAATTATATCAATATATATTGAAAATAGTTTAAGAAATATAGAATAATCTTTTATGTATTTTATTGAGAGTGATTTATCTGCACTCCCACTCGTCCAAAGCCTGCATAGAGAAGATGTAAAAGACTGTGAAGTTGATGTCACCGTGAAGGTAAATCGAGGTGTGAGGAGGGTAAAAGGGAGCAAGTGGTGTCATTTATACTAGTGTATGTAATCTAAATGTAAAACTTCGAAGTTTTAAGGCATAGAAAATTGGCTACTTGTGATTAGTATTTTTTATTGAGAAAATTAGTAACTTGTCACGTTTGCCTCTAATTAAAAAAGTGGTGAAGATCTCAAGAATAAATATCTATAAATAAATAAAAGTAGATGTGTTGTGTTTTTTTGCCGATCTTTCAGCCAACACATACCATAAAAATAAGGGAAAATGGGGTGGTTGAGTAAATTAAAAAATACAAATATAGGAACCACTAAATTAAATGATGGAATATACTTGAATAAAGGGCGGAAGAATATTCCCTTTAAAACTTTACAAGATATCAAAAATAGAAATTGATGCGGGGGCATCTTAGGACTTAGGCATAACTCGCACTGAAAAAGGGAGATGCATGCGAGAATCGAAAGACGAGGAGAGCACAGAAAAGACGCGTGCAACAGAAGTCTAAGAGAAATTGTCGAAACGAAAGAAGGGGAAGATCGCGAAGAAGCAACAGATATTGAAGAAGTGGCCAGTAGCCATGAAATATTGGTAGACCACAGACCGTGAGACAACTACTCGGGAGAAAGAAGCGCAAAAACGTGAAAGAAATGTGCAACTAGAGGAAGAGCTGCCAAGAAGAAAGACTAGTTGAATGTTGACTGTGAGGAAACTAGTCGAGAGGCACGACGAAGAGTTTCCCACTATAGTGCCCACATTTTCTATAGCTCAGTAGCTTGTTGTTTTTGCTCATAGACATGTTTTGACAGTGATTGGTGATATCTTGGACATTATATTTGGATATTTGATTTTATTAGTCATGTGTGACATTCAGGTGTATAACGCCGATTTAACCTAATTTCCTTATTGTCGCATTTTCTTGTTATGACATGGAAACTAATGAAATATGATGTGCTTGGAACCTAATTACATTGATGGATAGTTGTTGCATGATGGGATTATATGTCGTTTTATCATCTTGTCTAACTTTTGGAATATGGAATATAATTGTGCACGTTGTTACATCTGGATTTCAGTAGGATGTTAGGTTAGTTTAGCATGCATTGATATCTTACTATGTCATTTATATTATATTGGACAGGTGCAGTTAATGTGTGCAATGAGTGTGCAGGTGACAGGTTTACAGGAGAACGTGGGATTCAGGCCAGTTACTCAAAACTTGCACAAGCAGCCCACGGGCTGAGTCCTAGCCATGTTCACTGTGTGAAGCCCTAGGATAGATGATTGTTAATTTTGGGCACTTTGAGTGACCCCAATGTATGTAAAGTATTTTGCTTTAATTTATTAATTTTTGTTTAGGGTTGTTAGTAGAGTTGTAAACTTGCTTAGGGAGTAAATAATTTCACTTTCTTTTAAATTGTTGATTTTGTTAATTAGTCTCTTAATCACAAGGGTTTAGGGTCACATGTGAGACCCTTGGGTGGTCCCCACACCCTCTACCCTTGTGCCAAAATGCAAAACCCGAAATTAGGGTATTTTGGGCATTTTTGGGGACCCCTTTGTAGCTTGGGAGTTCCCCTTTCACTAAAATGAGCCCTTGGACCCTACCTAATGGGTAGGGGGGCTTGTTTTCAAGGCTAGAGGGAGTTTTCCCTCCCTTTCTACCCTTGGTTTGTCACATCCATGTAAGGGATGTGGATTTGTGTGTTTATCAAAAGTGCAACTAGTTTTGTCTTGTTAACATTTGAGGAAATTTGGGAGAAGAGGGTAAAAAGATAATTTTACCCTTTCTCTCTTTTGTCTTAGCATCTTTGACCATGAGGAGGGAGAGGGGTGACACATGTCAACCCCTCATTTGTGAGGATGCTTGGTCCCTCCTCTTCATATTCTCATTCATGGAGAAAAAAATGAACTTTTTCCTTGGATTTTTCTTGCTTGGATGCTTGGGTGATTTGGAGCTTGGGATTTGCTTGGAGCTAAGTGGTGGAAGTCTTGAAGTTAGGAAGCTTTTTGGAGAGCTTTCCTTGAGGTAGGCTCTTGGATCTTGTAAGTTGTGTTGCTTTATTTTAGTTGTTAGATTGATTGTGGGAAATTGTTATTTTTGAATAAAATTTTAGTGTTGTTTGTGTATGTTTTTACTCCCTCCATCATATGGCATGATGGAGTTTGGAGTGTGGGGGAAGAGGGAGGGAATTTTCCCTCTCAACCCTCAAGGCTTGATGGCCAAGCCTTGTAGGGTCTTCTTATTTTTCCCCTCAATGGTTGAGGTGGGGAAGTGGATTCATTTGGCTTGAATCTCCTTCCCCATCCTTGGTAAGGAAACCCCCTTTTGGGGTTTGAAAATCCTTCCAAGGAGGACATGGAGAAAGGGGGAGGAATAAGGAGGGTTTGTTTTGACTAAGGAGCAATAAGGAGGTTAAGAAGATGTGTTATGTGCATATAATATTGTTGTATTTTGGAGAACTTTCTCCTCTCTTCCCCATTTTCGGGGGATGAACATGGGTTCTCCTCCTTGTGGCTTTCTTTTGGAGTCTTGTTTTCTTGTGTCTTATTTTTTTCTTTGCATGTTTGTATTATTGTTAGTGCATCCTTTCCCTTGTGCAAGTTTTGGCAGCTATCCTCTTTCCCATGGGCTTGGGGGAGGCTAACATGCATCCCAACCTTGGGATAGGCATGTAATGATGCCTAAAGGTTGGGTGGTTAAACAAGCTCTTTTCTCCTTGCATGGCTTTGGAAGACATGGAAGTTGGCTCTCAGTTGGAATTGGTGGCATGTTGGGCTCTCATTATTCTTATCCTTGTGATACTTTCTTGTAATGTAACCCTCTTCGAATATAGTATGGGATAGTTTACATCTCCTTGTAAATCCTCCATTTTGTACTTTTTGTGTCTCTTGTAACCTTGTCTTGGAAAAGTTTGATTGATGTTGTTGGGAGTTATCATCCATGTAACTCAAGCTTGTGAAGTAAAGAAGTAATAAAGTAAATAATTTTATCTCCTTGAGTCTTGCCATAACTCTTGCATTTGTATTTATAAAAAGGAAAATAGTATGTTGAAGGTTTTGGGTTCCTTATACCATTGTTACCTTGCAAACTTTGAAAGCAATATGTCAAGAAAAGAAATCTGCATTTCTTTTGGTTTCCTTGAACTTTCTTGCTTATGTGAAAAACTTAAGAAAGCATGTTATTTAGAAGACTAATTGTTTATTTATTTTGTTAAGGAAACATGTGGCTACTATTAAAAGAGAAATGCTCCCCCCCTTGCAAATATGCTCCTCCCTTAAAAATATTGTTAAATTAGTATATGAAAGGAAAGTTGGAAATTTACAGTTCATCTCCTTGAGAGGTTTAATGTTTGCTGTGATAAAATTTTCATACTTGGTTTTAAGATTGCTTACTTAGAAGAGTTCATTTTAGAAATAAATCTGGTTTATTTTGGAAAACTCTTGCTTATTAGGTTTTGTGATATACCCAATGCATACAAATATCATTAGGTTATTTTAGAAATATATATATATACTGTCAAAAAAAAAAAAAACAGGCATTTGTTTATATGGCATATATATATATATATATATATATATATATATATATATATATATATATATATATATATATATATATATATATATATATGGTATAAAACTTTAGTTTAGAAATTTTGTTTTAAATCAAACCTTTTTTTTATATAAAATAAAACAAAATATATCATTGTGGAGGGGGGCGAGGGGGAGGGGGGTTCGCCCCCCCCCCCCCCCCCCACCATGCACAGACTGCAAAAAAAATAAAAAATAAAAACAGAATGGGGGTGGGGGCGCTGCCCCCACCGCCCCCCCCCCGCACCACATGTTACACAGCCGTGGGGGCGCTGCCCCCACGGACCCCTCCCGTTCCACCGCCAGCAGCCGCCGCTGCCCCACGACCACTCCTCCCGCGTTGTCCCCCGCGCCCAGCCGTCGCCTGTTCCGCCCCCTCCTCAAACCCTGTCCCCCGGCCGACTCCACGCCCCCCCCTTCGGCTCTGTCCCACCCCCCTCTGCAACTCCTCCAACCACGCCGCCGCCCGAACCTCCCTCACTGCGGCCTCGTGGCAGCAGAAGAAAAGAGCAGAAACGACACGGACAAACGAAACCGAACAGAGAGATATATATATATAGATATATGTATATGATAGGTATATGTATATCTATGTATGAGTATATATATATATATATATAGATATATATATATATATAGATATATATATATATATATATATATATATGTATAAATAGGTATATGTATGTATATGTATAAATAGGTATATAAAACAAAGAATAAGTAGTGAGAGTATGCAAATATAAAAAGAAATAAGATAGATAAATAAATAAATATAACGATAGTAATAAATAACCAATTAACAAATGTATAAACATAAATATATGTGTAATAGAATAAAACAAAATGTATAGTAATGTTTATTTCTTTATTGTTTTTAAAACCTATCATTTATTCAATGCAACACCAAACAAAACCTAAAAGTTTCCTTTCCTTACAAAAGAAAACAACAACAATTGAGGAGAGAAATAGAGAGAGCAACGCACTACAAGGAGATAGTTGGGACACTAGTTTAATTAAAACATAATTAAATAATTAAATTCGAGTTAGGGTTAGTAAATATTTTAGATTTGGAAAAAAATTTAATAGTATGAAAATTGTAGTACCAGGGAAAAGTTGCACAAGATGTATTAGTTTATAATTTTTACACTTCAAAAAAAAATCCAACCACCGGATGATAGTCGTAGAGACAAGAGACGAGAAGGGAGAAGGAAGACAACTAGACCACTGACCGTGAGGCAACTAGTCGGGAGAAAGAAGAAGCCACAAGAAGTAGGCCAAAAACAAGGAAGGTCGTCAGAGAAAGAGACAAGAACATAAGGAGAAGTGGCCTAGAGTCACAAAGAATAGAGGCATACGTGGAAGAATTGTGCATAGGTCAAGGATAGTGCACAAGAATGGGTGCATAGGATAGAAAGAAGGCATGAAGAAGAAAAAGTCAAGAAAAGTGAAAGGAAACACAAAGAAATAGGGGAAGCGCGTGAGGATCTCGGAAGAAGCCGTAGCCTAAAGCGAGAATACAACAAAAGCGCAAAGAATGAGGCCCAAGAAGATAAAGACGTGGCAAGTCTGGTGACACCCATCAGAGAAAAGGACAAACATAACGGATCTATGTGGTCAGATGGTTGATGGTGACTGGAGAATGGAACGACCAATATGGAGAATCCAACCACCGGATGATGCGGCTCAAGGAGATTGGCAGAAAGCAAATTACGTAAATAAGCTCATTAAAGAGCTCAGTTTCACTTTGAAGTCCAAGCAGGAGAATAAAGGAAGCCATCTCAGAGGAAAAAGGAGCTGGAAAAAAATTCGGGGGCATGACTATAAATAGAAGAGGAGCCACCCAAGTCAAGGTTGTGGAGGGATGGTCATTGTTGAAGAGTGGTGGTTGTTAAGGCCACTAAGGGGTTAAGTTGGTTGACCAAGGGCAAAGCAAAGTTAGTCGGCCAGAGGGACGGAGTAGAGAGGTCAAGATCGCTCATTACGCTGAGAGAGTAAGGTTGAATGAGTCTGGGTTAACCCTTTATGCACTAGCAGCTGTAAATCCCCTTAAGGGAAATATTGTAGATGTCCTATGGCCATTTTGAGATAATAGATGAAACATAAACAATTTCTTCTGGTTGTGTTGAACTCTGAAGAAAAGGAAAGCTCGGGGAGTATCCAATGGAACCCTCCAGGGAGTGACATCAAGTGGCATTAAAGAAGGTTACGTTCCTACAAATAAAGCTAGTAGATTGTTAAATGTGAGGCAGCTAGAATGAAGATATTGTGTTCTCCAATGTGATGAGTTGGAGAATATGCACCAATAGATGATGACCTTTTTTTGGGCGCCAAATATATTCTATACAAAATGTACTGACCCCCATCCAAACTATATAGGAAACACATGCATGGTCATTAAAAAGGCAATGAAATCCGCTAGTCAAAAAAGTGTTTTGACAACAACAGGAAAAACTTTGATTGTTGACTTCAGTCTCCCATGTGCATTTTGTATGTAGTTTTTCCAACACTGATTTTTGTTTCATTCACTAGCTTTTCTCGTCGTTGTTCTCCCTGAACGTTGATGGGGCATGTTTGAAATGTGACATTTAATACACCAACTTCCTCAAATGCACAAATAACATCCAAATCAAGAAAAAATAATTTAGTGAATATGGTTTTGTGGGTGACAAATGAACCAAACAAAATAGAGAAATGTGCAACAAGTCTGAAACATAAAATCGTTTACTTTAGTGAGGCCTGGATAGAAAAAAGAGTTGTATTCTCTCCAATTACATATGTAAAAAATTGTCTTTCATTGTGATTTCAATGGAGATTAAAAACAATGATGGTGTGAAATTAGAGTCGAGTTTATGAAGTTGAACAGATATGTTTTACTCCTCAGTTGAGGAGATTAAATGCAAACAAACCATAGTCTAGGACATAACGTTTTATGGGTAGAAACAGTGGACATGAAAACTTGAGTTCCCCCCAAACATTTCATGGACTCTTTATTGATCAGTGCATTAGATTAAGATAGGGACGAACTGCCTTGGAAATCACAGTGTGTTGCGAATGCTTGGATAGTAAACTCAAGGAGAGATAAAAAACATAAATTTGAAACTATGCGACTGAGCTTGAAATACTAGCATGCAGAGGATAGGTTGCATTCTCTCATTACATATATAGCAACTTCATCAATGCAGGAGATTAGACAATAATTGTTAGAAATTACATCATGTGTTTATGAAGCTGAAGCATGGATACTAGTGAGCCGATGGTGGAGATTGAAAAACACACCAAGTTTGAAACATAGCGTTCACTGGAGAAATCTTGGATACTTAAAACAAAGTTGTCATTCATTCCAATTACATATGTAACAACTTTCTTCATCAATGCAAGAGCTTAAACACCAACTTTGTTAGAAATTATAGTGTGTTTTCAAAGCTAAACAGATGATAGGGAACCAAAGAGGAGACTGAAAAACACACCAAGTTTGAAACATAACATTCATTGGATAAAGCTTGGATAGAAAATAAAGGTGCATTCACTCCAATTATGTATGTAGTAGCTTTCTTCATGAATGCATGGGATTAAACACAAGAAAAAGACTCTGATTGTTTACATAATTGGTTTTCAATTACTATTAGTAAACAGGGTGTTGAACAAAACATGATTTATTTTCCTAAACAACAGAACATCTATTGAAAAAAGAATGGATCGCATGGTTAAAACATGGGTATTTCATTTCTGAAATACGCTGCTAGTAGGTTTTTTGACTTCGTCCAAGAGATTAATCACAATGTTATTTGGAAAATACACAGTATTTTTGAAGCTTGAGCAAATAACCACCATGAAAACAAAGATAGAAATTCAAAAACAAGGTAAGTTTCAAACCATACGTTATGACTAAACTCAATTGTACTGTTTTAGATTTGATGAAGCTTGTTCCATCATTTGAACATGCACGGGTTGAAAATCACACTGCGTTTTTCAAACTACACACATTCTTGAATGTTTGCATGTTCCACTTGTGCTCGTTTATGTTTTCTATTATCTACGATGCTCATATAATGTTATCTCTGCTAGGATGGGAATAAAAAGTATATGGGATAGCATGTGCAGTTTCCCCATCCAAGAAATCTGTTATGGACAAATGCCTTTTAATAACAAAAAAATGGAATGGAGTTCGATTGGCGAAGGAGTTGGAATGGACCTTTGTGCAGCGATCCCGGCTGGTAGAGTTAACGCCTTTGTAAAAGGTGAAGGTGTTCTTGATAGTGTAGAGAATAAATTCAACCACACCACTCATATGATCAATTAAACATTAGATTACACTGGGCATACAACTAATTCATATTCCTGGTATGTTGCAAACAAACCAATATATTCAATAATTTTTTATGTCGTTTGCTATAAACGTGATGGGTGTGATTTAAAAGAACATATTTTGTGTGTGTTTGTGTAACTATTGGTGTGTATTTGGTCTTCACAATAATAGGAACAAACCGCTGACCAAAGATAGAGCACAGAGGTTCCAAAATAAATAACTTATCAATGTCATTTTATCATCAAGGTGATGTATGGAAGGATAAAAGTAGCTCTAATTATATGTAATAATTGTTTTCATTGTGATTTCAATGGAGAGATATTTCCATGGCATGAATAACATCTAATAATGAGTTACAGGATATGTTTTCTCCTCATTTGTTAATTAAATGCAAAAAAACTATATGGAGTTTATTTTTATGGGTGTTTCAGTGGACATGATCTACGAGAAACATTTCTTGGACTCTATTTTGACAGGCATTCTTAAGAAGAGGGATGAATGCCTAATAAGAAAAGATGTTGCGAATGCTTGGAAAAGAGTCCACTCGAAGAGGTATAAGAAACATGTGGATGATGTGATGAGCTTGAAATTTTGGCATGCAGAGGATAGGGAATCATTTTTCTTCTATTAAAGGCCTAACTGAAACTAATGTCTCATTCATCATGGGGATTCAAACCCCATACATGTGTGAGTTGATGGTATGAGGTTCACATAATTATATTATCTCTATGGATTCAACATTTGGCACAAAAAATATATGGTGTAAGTGACTTAAATTAAGAATTTGTGAAACATATTTTATGAGATAATGCACATGACTTCACATTTTATAGATTCTAACCTTCATATTTGTTTTTTTGTAGTACCAACAAATAATTCTTTGTTGGTATTTGATGAACAAGAGGTGAGGGTGCCTATTGCATGGGTTGTTTCGTCCCACAATAAGATTGAATACATTTATGTTTGGTTGTGCAGATGTGCAAAAACAAAGAAAAGAACTTCGTGCTGATTGGAAATTCAATGCATTCATAACGGATGATGCAACAACTGAAATATAAGCTATTAGGTAAACCAAACTATCTTGATTGTTTACGTAATTTTATACTAAAATGTTTAAACTTGTTTGTCTCATATAATGATTTATTAAACCCAAGGTTATTTTTGGATGTCATATACTCCTTTGTCTTTGACATGTTTGCAAGGCATGGTTAAAGAATGTATACAAGTAATTATTTCAAATAAATATTTTGCAATGTATATTGTTTCATACATGACTTGTGTGATAACAATATTTACGTAATAGGTATATGAGTAAAAAATTCACGATGAATATCTTTGAGAGGTTGGGTGTCATCATGTATGCTATAAATACTAGGGAAGACATGATATTTACTTAACTTTATGATTTCATGGAAGAATTCAAGGATCAAAGACAGTTTATGGACTACTTCAAAAAGATATGGTGCGACAACAATGGACGTGTTGGTAAGCCAAACCAGTCGATCTCAAATTAAATTAACAAACATTTGTTGGTATGAGATAATTTAATGTCAACGATTTGACATTTTATTATTATTTATAGCTATGTGGGCAAAGAATTTTAGAAATTTCAAGCATGGAAATCGGGAGACCAATGCAACCATAGATTCATACCATTCATTTCTTAAGTCGAGATATTTGTGTGACCGTCAGATGAAATGTACTAAAAGAATGGATCATTTGTAATACAATTTTGTGTATACAATGGAAGAATTTTTAAAACACAAGAGGATGTTACAACAATCCGGGTTCCTAACAAACTACAAGAAAGATAGACAATACTTGACCACCAAAGATAGGGCTAAGGTGATTCTGGATATAATTGTCACTACACATGAATTTGACTATGGTTTTTTTATGGTGAGAAGTCATACATCAAGGGGCATATGGTATCTAGTTAGGCAATGTGGTCAAGGGTTCCATATTTGTGAGTGTCCAATGGGGAGTGAGAGGGAATACTTGCAAACATGTTTTGAAGGGTTTGGATCTTGCCACAAGAAACGATTTGGGTCCATTTCAACAACCACATATGGCTGAAGGTAACATACAAATTGTGTAATTTCAAATTCATGTTAAGAATTTTTTTCTTTCATTCAACTATATTGCAGATTACTAAAAAATATTTTTCTATGTAATTTATGTCACATGTTTTCAGACACACAAAATGATTGACCAAATTATGGGTGATGGTTCAGGGACCTCTCACCACACATCGATGATCAATGATAAGAGAATGTTGTCTTAAGTCATATAAACACGTTTAATGACATTATGTTTTTCAAATGGTTCTATAATTATTCTCAATAATGATCATTGTTGACAATACATATGTAGTCCATGTTGTAAGCTTGGGGACAAAAATGTGACTAACAGCAGTAGGGAACCTAGTTCAAGTTCACCTTGATGTGCGTACATGCTTGATGGTAAGAGTATGTTGTATCCAATCATGGAAATTACTTGTATAATGTGTTGTGTTTTTCATATTATTTTGTTGTTACTATTTCTCAAGGCCGTTGTTGACCATGCATGTGTAGTTGGTGTTGCACGTTTGGGGGAAAACACCACAATTTCCCTGACCAGAAAAATAGTATTAATTTCCCTGACAATTTCCCTCACATGGCATCAATGCTCAACTGTAAGAGTATTACGTCTCTAAACAAGAAAAATAGTTGTTTGTTGCATGTGTAATTTATCTTACACGGTTAGTTTTTTTCTAAGATTATTGGTTCTATGTTGTTTGTGTAGTCGAAGTTTCATATTCAAGAATATAGTGTCTCTCAACATGAAAACTGGTTGAAAAACACTTTGTGTTTTTCAATTTGTTATGTTCTTAATCCTTTTGACACATGTAGTTAATGTTACAAGTTTTGAGATGACTTTGTTGAGTAGGAGAGACACATACGGATCATCTCAACAGTTGTCGACGGTAGAAGGTAAGACTTATTTTGTTACTCGGAGCGAAAAAAAACTTTTCCTAACTACATTTCGTCATGGAAACTGGATGTGTTCTTCAAAAAGGTTGCATTCTTAATCATTTTTTTATGTTTAAATGATGTTCTAAGTTTTGAGATGACTTTGTTGAGTAGGAGAGGTGTTTAAGAAATGTCTCAACAACCATCGACAATAAAAGGTAAGACTTTTTGTTACCCAAAGGAAAAAAAACGTTTCCTAACTACATTTCTTCATGGAAACTGGTTTTGTTTTTCAAACTATAATGTTCTTCATCCTTTTGGCATGTTTAGTTAATGTTCCAAGTTTTGATATGACTTTGTTGAGCAGAAGATATGCTTATGAATCTTCTCAGCAATTGTCGATGGGAGAAGGTAAGCCTTTTTTGTTACCTAAAGGAAAAAACTTTTCCTAACTACATTTCTCATGGAAGCTGGTTATGTTTTTCAAACTGTAATGTTCTTAATCCTTTTGGCATGTGTAGTTAATGTTCCAAGTTTCGAGATGGATTGGTTGAGCAGGAGATATGCTTATGAATCATCTCAGTAGATGTCGATGGTAGAAGGTAAGCCTATTTTTGTTACTTGAAGGAAAAACTTTTCCTATCTACATTTCATCAAGGAAACTGGTTGCGTTTTTTAAACTATAACATTCTTAATCCTTTTTGCATGTGTAGTTAATGTTCCAAGTTTTGATACAACTTTGTTGAGCATGAGAGATACTTATGAATCATCTTGGTAATAATCGACGATAGAAGGTAAGTCTTTTTTGTTACTTGAAGGAATTTTTTTTTCCTAAATACATTTCCTCTTGGAAACTAGTTGTGTTGTTCAAATTGTAACATTTTAAATCCTTTTGGATTTTGTTGTTATTGTTCCAAGTTTTGAGACGATGTTGTTGAGAAAGAGAGATGCTTATGAATCATCATAGGAGTCGTTGATGATAGAAGGTAAGACTTTTTCTGTTACTTGAAGGAAAAAAATGTTTTTTAACTACAATTTTTGTCATGCAAACTGGTATAAAATCAACGTGTTTTTCAAACTGTAACGTTGTTAATTCTTATGGCATCCACAATGAATGTTCAAAGTTGTTTTATTATATTGATGAAAAATTTGAAATTTCAAGGAGCGGTTTTCAAGAGTTACCCTTGTTAATTATATACTATAAACAAAATATTTCCCTTTGAAGTAATTCTACTGATAACAATAGAGTTGCAAAGGTGGTCTTTATTTCTTTCTAATGACGAAATTTCAAGTTCAATCCACAATTTAATTATATGAGCTAACAATTCTTCCATTCACCAACTCAATTTGTTAACAATTTTTGTAAGGAGATACCACTGAAGGGTAGAACGTTATTGGATGTTTAATCAAGCATCATTGGTAGCATTGTTAACATCGAGAACCAAATTAGGGTTACTAAACCAAGCCCCAAAAGACACTAGAGGAAATAAAGATACGTGATTTAACTAGTTTACTTCATCGAGTTACATTTCACTTGTTAAATTTCTAAGGTTTTAACATCCTTGTTTTGTGTGAAAATAATTTTTATCATATCCTTTTTTTATGGTGCCCACATCATTAGGACTCATATTTAGTATTTCTTTAGTCTCCTTGTATTAAAATCGAGGTGCTTGTCTAATCTCTACCAAGACAAAATATTATATGTAAGATTTATTTAGGATCATACTTGAATAAATTATATGTATGGGGTTTCCCTTATAAATAATCAATACCACTAATTAGGATGACGAGTGATTACATTACATTAGAAAATATGTAATGGAATTTCATGGCTTAAACTATGTAATATAATACCTAGCAAGAGGCTTAGAAGAAAGAGACCCGATAGAAGTAAAACGTGCAAAGAATACCTCACTGGAGGCCTAATAATAAGATACACACTAGAAGTAATATGTGTAGATGTATTATGTGTAGGAGTAACACTTGTAGCTTTTTTACTATGTAGCTTAGGTATGGGCGAATCATATGGGACATCCTTAACCTAACAACTTATTATTGTATATGAACTTGACACATTGATGCAAGATATACGGGATAGCCTGAAAAACATGCAACCAAGGGAAACCTATATGCATATCACATGAATTAAGAGAAGTTACGACTAAAAAGGGAATAGTTGCAGTAATAGTACCAACTTTTAGAGATAGAACAATGTGCCAAAGTTTAGTCATACTTTTAAAAGTTATGTGCCGTTTTGTATATCGAAGAAAAGTAATTAGCTTGAAAGTACACATATCATGCCTAAAACTACTATCAATCAAGATACTATATATAGGACATATGAAAACAAGAGCACAATTATATCTAGTGTATCAATAACAAAATCATGACTTGTATCAATGGATTATCAAACAAGATAATGGGCCATGAATGTGGCCTAGGACTAATAGTACCGATCATAGCATCCAATGGATTATCATAACAATGAGGAGGTGGTATATCATGAAAAAAGGTTCTCTTCAAGATCATTTTTTTCCAAATGGTCACTATTCGAATAGAAATTTTGGTACATACCCTAACATGTATAAAATCAAACTTTAGGCAAACATTAGAAACAACTACATGAAAACATTAAAATACAAAACCGGTTGAAAAGCACGTTGTATTTTTTCAACTAGATGTGTTTTTCAACTAACCAGTTGTATTACTTACTCTTACAAATATTAAAACCCCTTTAAGATCCTAATCCTTAAATGTTTACCCAAAAATCTTGCAGGGAATGTCAAACTTCAAGAAAATGCTAAAAAACAAAGTTGGTTGAAATACACAATGTGTATTTAGTTAAACACTGGTTGGGATCCTAGGGATGAGCTTTCATGTTTGTGTTTCTGCTGTTAGTTTGTATTGTTAGTGGTGTTTTCCTTGATTTTATGTGCCGCTGGTAGAGGCTGCTTCATTCATTCCTCATCGTTAAATCTTTTTCTCCTTATTGTACGGGGTCGGGTC
Organism: Taxus chinensis; assembly: GCA_019776745.2. Taxonomy (NCBI): domain Eukaryota; kingdom Viridiplantae; phylum Streptophyta; class Pinopsida; order Cupressales; family Taxaceae; genus Taxus; species Taxus chinensis. Next base: position 196,520,802 of record CM034152.1, on the reverse strand, counting down.
CCCTTAACCCTCTTTTACCCATAAATAAATAAAATGTGTATTTTGACCAACCAGTTGCATTACTTACTCTTACAAATATTGCATGCTCTTTACACCCATTACTTCTAAATTCTCAACCAAAACTAAATATATGGGGAATATAAAACTCTAGTATAACATTATTTGGTTGAAACACATTGTGTGTGTTTTTCAACCGTCCATGTTACTCAATTGCACAAGTTTTGATATCGATTCTTACAAATAGTACGACACCTTTAAAACTATAATCCCTAAATTTTGACTGAAAAATATTTCACGAAATGTGAAACTCAAGGAAAACACTAAAAAACAAAGGTGGTTAAAAAACACAGTGTTTTTCAACCAACTAGTTGTTTTACTGACTCTTACAAATCTTACAAGCCCTTTTATGCCCATTACTTTTAAATTCTTGACCAAAAAGCTTGTGTGTAATATAAAACCTAAAGAAAACATTAACAAAAAAAGTTGATTGAAAAACACAGTGTGTATTTCAACCATGTTTTTCAACTACATAAGTTTTTTAATTTACTCTAGACACATAAATTTCACAATTTATCATTCAACAACGACAATACCATGATTACAAGGATGTACAATATCCAAGCTAATAAATAACTTCAAGATCTATTTACTCAAAGTATCCTCTTTGCTTTACAAAGATCAAAACTTCACAACAAGCACAAGATATTACACCCTAGTCCCTAATACTTAAATTTTGACATGATACTTAACAAATTTTGTTACATATCCTAGCTTCTACAAAATTAAAATTCATAATAAAAAATAAATTTGTGCAAACATTAAAAATAAAATGGTTGAAAAACACAATGTGTTTTTGATATAATCACTTGTATTACTTACCCTTACAAACCTTAAACCCCCGTTAAGCCACTAACCCATAAATTTTAACACAAAAATCTTGTGGGGAATATCAAACTTCAAATGAACATTTAAAAATAAGTAAATTTTGTTGAAAAAACACTGCATGTAATTAACCATACACGTTTTCAACTAACCAGTTGTATTACTTACTCTTACAAATATTGCAAGCCCTTTATGCCCATTAATTTTGAATTCATGACCAAAAATCTTATGGGGAATATCACATTTTAGGAAAACACTAACAAACAAATTTTGTTGAAAAACACAGTGTGTTTTTCATCCATATGTGTTTTTGAACTAGATATGTTCTTCAGCTAAACAAATTTTAAGACTTATTCTTAAAAATACAACAACCCCTTTAAGTCCCTAATCCCTAAATTCTAAACAATAATATTTATGGGAATAGTGAACTTCATGCAAACATTAAATTTAAAATTTGGTTGAAAAAATAAGTTGTTTTTCAAATAGTTGTATTCTACAACCAACAAGTTATATTACTTACTCTTACAAATATTACAAGCCATTTGAACCTGTTACTTATAATTCCTCAAATCTTATAAGATATTTATGCCCATTACTTATAAATTTTTAACCAAGAATCCTAAAAATAATATCAAACTTTAGGCAAACAATAGAAAACAAAGTTTGGTGAAAAAGAGCAGTACATCCTACGAATATCCCATACATAGGTCCGGGGCTATCCAAACTAGGTTCAAGAGCTGGAAGCTTCCAATTCTATAAACCTTAAAGTCAAGCTAAGTTTAAGTGTGCCACACCATTATCTCTCATTGTTAAGTGATCAAGTTGTTTAAGTAGTTGCATCCATACATATATCATATGTTAGGTGAAGAAGTACGTGTAGTAAAGGAAAATCAACACAAGGACATGCAACCACTTTATAGGGTGATGATGGTACAAAACCTTTAATGTGACCTAAACTAACACCAAACCTGTAAATGACCTTATAGTTAAGGTTAGTGGTTTTATTAAAGTACACCTTGCACCACCTATGTTGGAAATACTTTTAAGAGGTGTCAAACCACACATAGTTCTCCACCTCGCATGTGTTATATTTATATATGCAACTACTTTGGAAACTTGACCACTTGACAATGGGGAGTAATGGATTCTTATGTGTGTGGCTTGAATTGTCTTGGCTTGGCTTAGCTTTGATGGTCTCTAGATTGAGAAGTGTGGCTCTAGAATGAGAGTTATCAACCTTAGGGTTATTGTCATAGATTGGTCACATACCACATTGATAATAGCTTAATTATATTCTTTGTCGATTTCCCACTTAGTGGTGAGAAATGACATCTATCTTGTGACACCAATGTGTCGGGATCAAAAAAATACTTTTGAGAAAAAGGGATCCAAACTCCATATTATAGCTAAGATATTACAATTTTAGATTGAATTTTCTAAGAAAAAAAGTTTTTTAAGTGAGGCTAAATGTATACCAAATTTAAGGTTAATAATTTTGTGTGACCATCAAATGAACATTAAATTTATCTCTAGAATTTCTAGATGATGAGTAAATGAACATGAAATTTAATAGTATTGCATGGTGTTTATATTCTTTTGTGGCTCATTTCGTCCTATGTGGCTATGAAAACATTGGTTGTGGTGGTGGGTGTGGCCTTTGCAGGAATCCTCCTTAGAAAAAATTTCCTTCTTTAGCACTTGATATATCCCCAACTTGGTATCTTGTCTTGGAAAATCTAGGAACTGACAGGGGGCGTGAATCACTGCTCCTTCAAATTTTAGAAGACAAATCAATTTGATTTACTTTGCCATGAAGAAACATTAACATTCAACTATAAACAAGAAACAAGTGAACATATATGAAGACAAAATTTAATGTGGGAAACCCTTGAAGGGAGAAAACCCCACTAAAATCAATGCGCTAATAAGGCCAGGTTGTCCAATGAAGAATTACAAGGATTTCAAATGCTGAGCACCCACTCAACTTGAAGCACCTACTCAAAAATTCAAATCAAGTACGTATTTGACACCTTTTGCAAGTTACAACTTGCATGGAAGCACCCACTCCGAAATTTGTGAAGCTCCTACTTAGAATTTACAAAAAAATCATCACAATCACTTGGCCTAGTTGCTTAAACAACAAATCTGTGACCACTAAATCAGTTTATACATTCACATTCTCACACTTCATTCACCTTCACTCAATTTGCACTAGCTCTCACATATCATCATCAGTTATCTCTTCATCAAATCTATTTTCATGTACAATAAGGTGTTTATATCTTCAAGGGAGACATACTCAAACAACTTTTGCACTTCACCTTCCATCAACCTTCTAACTACTTGTATCTACAACTCATACAAGGAACAGAAGAATGACTTCATACAAAACTGTGAACATGCAATCATTACATCTGATATAGGGTCAGCTATATGCACAATATTTGCAAGACTTGTCAAGATGCTCCTGATACAAATGATTATCAAGGAAAGCTTCTAAACTTCCCGACCTTGTGAGTTCACCTACATAAATTCCTTCCTAACCCCTACACCTACTGACTTGTAATGTTATGCAAGCTTTGTCTTATTATTCAACATAGGAATTTTGTCTTGTAACTAAAGGAAGCATGCACCAAGTGTTGTAAGCATGTTAGAATGTTACATAAACCTCCTTCTTTCTCTCTAACCTCTTGAACTGCTTCGTTCCTTGCCATTTTATCTTTAAGACACCATTTGGACTCATATGAAATACTAGGTGCAATTGCTTGTAAACACAGTCTTGAACTTTGGTGCATGAGGAATCTTATAAGATCATATCTTACCATAAATTCAGGAGAAATGCATTTTAAAGAGATCTACTACTTCACCATGGGATTGGAGATCCATAGGAAAAAGCATGGAGCCTTCTTTTCAATCCTTCTTCACACCTTTATATGCACCGTCATGGAGCACTTAGATACCAGTCATGGATGTGCTTCAACAACCACAAAGAATGAGGTCTCAAATTTTTCAAACCTTAGAAATTGTGGTGAGTGGTATTTATATTACCTTCAGATGCAAGGATTAATCTTATCACTCTCATTCAAGAAAGAAGATACTGATTTGATGAAAATAACAAACAAACTTTCAATCTTATAAATTTTACCTTCACAAAGTGAGCTTGATCACACACTTAAACACTCCTTGGCTTCAAAGAAACATTTATGGAAGGTTCTATGTATTGAGAAACATACTAGGTCCATACAGTGCTTCATCTCAGAACAAAGGGATCAAACAAGCTTGTTTTTCAAGGGCTACTCAGGTTGGGTTTTAAGTACCAAGAACTAGTCTTGTTTCACCTTGCATCTAACATATTAAAACTCAATTTCAGGAGAAACCACTACATAAACTTCAAAATGAACCTATACTCCATGAATAAACACTCTTTGCATAGGTGGTATGAAGAAAACCAAGTTTTCAAGCCAATTTCACAGGCCCTCCTGACTATCCCAAAATGGCAGTTTTGGGCCATTAGCACTTGTTTCACCTCAAAGTATGTGATAAAACAGATAATAGGTAAAGGGCATATGAGGTGTACCTATGAATATTCAGGAGAAGGTTGTGCGCGTTGTAGAATTTGATCAGACTAAATGCGAGAGCTTCCTCTTGGCTGGGAGTAACTACCTGTAAAGCACAACAAGACCACATGAGAGAGTCAAATAGTATATGATAGGACTCCCTAACGAATGCTAGTTCAGGGAAGTGTGACACTTCCTAGATGGTTGTAAATCCACTGATTTTATCAAATGAATGAAAATAAATGTGAGAATTTGAGGTCCTATTGCTAACACTTTGATTTAGGTGTCTCAAAACGTTATCAACATATTAGATTAATCAAAGTATTGAAGTACAAACTAATCTAACACTAGGCAAGGTATGGTTTTGGTTGGGAAATGTCATTGAGGTGTTAGGAAAGGTTTGGGTGAAGTTTGGTTATGTTATGGGTTGTTTGGTGAAAGTTATAAGCTCATTGTTCTAGGAAAAATTACCAATCACAGTGACTAGTATCAATTAGGTGACCGGTGCCGATACTGGAAAATGACCGACGCCGATTGGGTGACCGGTGTCAGTAGGGGCAATATGGTCAAAATATTAAAAATAGGTGTTTTGGATCTCTCTATGATTGCACAGAGAGTTGAGGGTGTTTGGGAAGGATGGTATGATTTATAACATGACTCAACAAGGGTGATAGAGGTGCTAGGATGGGAAAAATGGTTTAGGTTGGTAGAATAGATGGTAGACGGGTGAAGGATGATATTTGGGACAGAGGAGAGTCGGATAATAGAAATGAATAAAAGACTTAAGACCAAAAACCAGAGCTAACAAATAAGAGTGAGTTACTTATCTGAGAACCTATAGATCAAAAGGTGGTGGTGGTTGATGAGCGTTCGGAGATGAAACGGGTTTGTGTCCAATGCCACGGTAATGAAGCCTGTGTGCTCTGTTGTGGGTGATCCAAGGCTATGCAAGAAGAGATTGGTTACTGGTGAAGACCTAATGTGCTCTGGTTTGTCGTCTGGTAGCTTGAATGCTCGAGAGTTAGAATTCCAAAGCTTGAGTGAGTGAATGAATTGAAGAACCCGTGCAAAGAGTTAGAAACTCTTATTTAAGGTAACCGACGGTGGTTATGGAACCAACGCCGCTAGAGGGATAACTGACGTCAATTAAGAAGAATTGGTCTAATTTGCCAAAAATAGAGTTTTTCTCCCAAATTTGGTGTAGTCTTTGGCTTAGTTCGAGACTGGAGTGTTGAATGGCGTAAATTAGAGTGTGGAATTAGTTAGAGGATTAATAGGTCATGAATAGTTAGGGTTGGAAAGAGTCCATGTTGGTTAGGCTAAGTGGAGACTTGGTCTAGGTTCATTAATAGGCTAGGAATGGGTTTAGGATGAGGTAGAAAGGTGAGGTGGCTCAGTGAGAAGGATATTAGTTTAATTAAGGTAATTGAAATAAATAATGGTGTGAGGATGAGGATTAATTTAATTATGGGTAGTAAAATTAATACTAATGTGTAGAAGGGGTCATGGCTAGGTGTATGTGTCTAATTACTTAATTGAAAGGGGATAACGGGATTGTGACCTAAATTTGGTGTCTACAACACTAGTACACAAAGACACTCAATATCATCATGCCAGGGGATTTAACAAGTTGTATTGGACTTATACCACCTGTACATGCTCGTATAACACTTGAGAATATGTCATTTCATCAAGAATCACTCTAACATAACTTACTAGTTTTTGACATGTTTAGCCCTTAGCGGTAGGTGACCTTGATTGATAGAGATCACTCAAAATTTACACTAAACACACCTGGATATTTTCATGGACACCAAGCACACTTCCCATACATGCTTCCACATCAATATTTTCACATGCAACTCTACCATTCATGACTATATTACCATTTTTATTCAAAACAGGGGTAAAATTGTTCTTGATTAGCTGACCTGGAGCATGCCACCAATGCACAAATAAATTAGAAGTCCTTTACAAGACCAGATTATCAGTTTGCATTTTATAAGAAGTTTGAGGACCAAAAACTTCATTTTTTGTCCATCACTTTAGAATGAGGGTTTTAGGAGGGTTTGAAGTAGTTTAGCTTGTTAGAGTTCGTTCATAAAAAATAGGATTTCATTCTTTCTCATTTCAACTCTAAAATGGAATTAACTCCATTCCTTACATGTGATGAGAAAGCTAGGTCACCATGCAAATTTTTTACGTTCCAATAAACTCTTTGAAGATGACCCTCAAGCTGGGAGAGAGCATTCTGGGAGCTCGGTAGAGCAAAAAACCTTCAAACTTGAAAAATCCTCTTCACTTTTGCATGAAACTTGGTCCACACACTGGAGTACCCTTGTTCATATGTCCCAAACCTTGTTTTCTCATAAATGAGTCTGTCCATCTTGGCCAACACCATTTGTACTTGAAATTCTTGCTTGTTGTCAAGGACAGTCATGAAAAGACCCCCAATTATGACTTCAAAAGTTGATGAATGACTTCTAACATCATCTATGGACTCTATACAAGGTCCCTACACACTTATCATGCTTGCAATTTTCTGTTATTGATTGACTTGCTTCATACTCTGACCTAAACTTGCATTAAATCCTTGAACAAAGCCTAAATGAGCTAGTCTACAACATGACCCATAAGACTTACCCTGATGATCATCCAAGAATCCCTTGCACACTCTTGAAACATCATTGCAGACCTGTAGAACACTTGTGAAGTTCACACCAAGCACCTCCATGCACCAAGTTTCTTGCTAAGGCATCAACCATGCACCTATACCTTGTATACACACCATGACTTCTCAAGAACCTTCACCAAATCACTCCAAACAATATTTGAGGATAAAAGAAGGCACTACCAATCAACCTTCATGCTCCTGAAGAGTTGACACCAAGTTTCTTACCAAGGCATCAACTATGCACCTAGACCTTGTGCACACACCATGACTTCTCAAGAACCTTCACCAAATCACTCCAAACAAGCATTTGAGGCCAGAAGAAGGCATTACCAATCAACCTTCATGCTCTTGAAGATTTAACACCTCATCACTCACTATTTTCCATCAATGCACCATGTCATCAATGACAACACCAACAAGACAAGGTTCAACATATTGAAGAAGAAAAAAAATAGAAAAATGACTTATTAGAAAATACACTCACCAATTTATTTGCAAATGGGAAAAGAGGTTAAAGGCTGAGATTCCCAAATTGGTAAACTATATTCATCAAACCTCACTAACAAATGCTTTAGTGTTTGTGTGAAGTGGGTTCCCTTATCTTTTGATTATTATCAAAAATACATGATTGGGTTATTCCCACATTAGTAAAATTATGATAGGAAGGTGATTTAAAATCATCGTTCCTCTCCCCTACTAACAAAATGTCACCATGTCACTGAATCCTCATAGTGGTCATCTTGAGATGACTTACCACACAAATATAAATCCCATAATAATTAAATTTAAGTTAAGCATGCACAACGTTTAAAGGAGGATGACCAAAAATAAAATTAAAAATCGTTAAACATGATTTGAAACAACTTCAATTGCACATTTACCTTACTTAGTTGCTAGCATGCCACACTAAAAACCATGTTAAGAATCCTAAACTTTTGGTTAATAATAGTGATATTCCAAGTCTCTCCCACCTTATTTTATGTGGAGAGATGTCATCTACAACTACTCTCTGAAAATAGCCTTGGTTTTTTCTCATAGGATTTACTGACTGCCCTGGTACAACACAGAGCCATGAATGTATAGAACAAAGTCATCACCAAAATATACATCAAGAAATGGAGGCATTCAAAAGTGGACCGAAATATTGACATACTTTTCAGGAAAATACTAAAAACAAAAATGGAACCTTCAAAATATCAGCAAACCCCTCATTTTTTCCCACTTTTTGGTATTCAACTCATAAATCCATCACCAATTTATCTAAAACAAAGCTTAGATAATCTGCGTAAAACTAGAATACCATATTATAATCTGCTAGCTTCAGTTGTGGGGACTGCTCCAACGTGCTTAACTAGCAGTATTGTTTCTAGTGCAAAATAACTATATTTAGACAGATGCTTATTTAGACACCCTATAGAAAAATTAGGGGAAATGGTGCTATGAGCAGGATTTAGTGGAATAGATGAGCAGGATTTAGGTCAATTTTCAAATTTTTAATTTGAAATTTATCCGCTAGCATTGATTTGACATGACAACTGTCAAAAGGTGGCAGTATTGGAATTGCGTCTATTTTGGGTTAAACAAGTTTCAAATTATCATTATATGGCATGCCCCATATTGCTAGGGAAGACGGACATAGGTTCCAATATTTATGGGTTATATCTGACATGTCAATGTCGGCGTCAAGTCATCATCTCGGAGCCTTTCGATGTGGTGATGGATATGCATGTTCTATGCATAAATATTATGGTGATGTTATGGGGGTTCCATCATGGTCAGATGGTGCATTTTGTATAGAGTATCATTGATGGCCTTTTTGTGAGGGTGGGGTCCATTAAGTAGACAAATCTTCCTACATTAATATAGTTGAGGGGACCCAATAAATGTGCATATTTACAACAAATTGATATCTTAAATTTTTAAAATAAAACTTGCACAATTAATACATTCTTTTATTCAAAAGATGGCTGATATGACACATTAGGAACATGAATATATAATTAGTAGTGTTTGAGGCTTCAATCTAAGATCCATCTTACAATATTAAAATTTCAACATTGATATCATGAATACAAAATGGTACAAAATCACAAGTGGACCAGTTCGTGTATAGGGACAAACTTTTTCACGTTTAGAATATTTCACATCTATTCAAGTACCATAAGTTCATGTTTATACACATAAATGCACGACCTCTCAAGTTTTTTTAGGTGAAATTAAAAGTAATTTTAATTATAAAACAAAGTTCTTTAGCTTTTTTGTCATAACTACCCTTTATTTTTTTGTCATAAGTGCCCTTTATTTTTCCACCTTGTAATTTTGATTGTAGAAAACATTCAATACCTAAAAAACAATATTTAGCAATATGTTGCCATGACATACTAAGTTTATTATTAAGATTTATATTTTTGTAAATTAGTAAATTTTTCTTCATTCTTACCTAGCTCTAATTGTATCACTTTTAATAAATTTTAAGAATGTAACTTCCAAATCTTGTCATTTATGATTTATAATAGATGAATATTGGGAAAAATTCCTAAGACATATTAATTTCACGAAACACATCCGAACTGAAAGCATTAAATTTTCATTCAACTAAACACAACTACATTTTCAATATTAGGTTTTTGGGGTAAGTATTTAGAAATTTAGCATTAGGTTCTATTTTCTTTAGCAGCTTAGTTATTTGCATATTTTGTTCTTCAATAAACATTGGGCACCTCCCATAGTATACCTCATATATATTATTCCCAAATATAACTATATTTCAATTGCAATATTTTTAGCTTTAAACTTAACTTATAAGATTGCATTTTTTTTTAGGTAACAAAACATTGCACCGAGGACGATGAAAACAACAATGATGGAATATCAATAATGATGATTGTGATTGCCATGGTGGTGGTGATGATGATGAAGAGGCGGATTAGATAACCATATTTTATGTGAGCTAAGTGGAATACCATACTAGAGCTAACACAAAAGTAAAAATGTAACCAAGGGTGTAAATCATTTTGGATTTAGAGGAGAGTAACCCACACTTGAAACCTATATCTAGGATATGGGTGTCGGATTTCCATTCCTTGAAAAATAATCCTCAAAACCCATGCCTAAACAAGCTAAATTCTATTTTTAAAGGAAGGATGACTATAAAGATGCAAAACACAACAAAATATTATGGGAAATGACCTATCAAGTTGTTACGAAAAATAAGGGTTGGCTAGAGTGAGATTGCATTGTCCAAATGTACATGTGGCAGAAACATGCACTATGAGAAGTTCCACTAATACTAGTGTAACAACTCAATTATTTCCCAAGAACTGAAGATTTATTTTTATTATTCTTCATATTCAATCACAAGTATGTAATAAAGTTAACTTAGAACAACCCAGTTAACAAATTTAAACTATATATTAGTTAAGTTTGATCCATCTGATAACTCTTCCGTGTATAAATCTTGTGCAACTGATAAGGCGTTTATTCTTTTCTCCCTTTAGTCCAATCTACGCGAGTAATCATACAATCTTTAGTGTGTTCAGGTTTACCTTTTTCAAGGTTGAGACAACTATGTTTTCCATCCTTAAATGCCTACCATGAAGGTCAATTTCTTAACTTTGTATTCTGGTATCTTACATATATAAAATAAGCATATGGTGAACATAAAATGCAATCAAATTTTTCCATTACTTTGGCAAAAGTTTCCAGCTGTGTATAAACAACTTATCTCGAGACCACAAAAAATTATTAGGGATATAGTCTTCCGTCACCAAACAATTATCTCGACACAGTCATTTGGATCCGTTTTGTTTATGAAGGTGAACATGTTAAGAAAGAGGAAGTGTGTTATTTACAATACTATCTCCGAAAATGAAAAGATCCACAACTTACTTTAGGTTCTTACAGAATAGGAAGATACCACGTACATGAATTAGTTCCATTATATCCTCTTTCCCCTTCTGTAACGACCCTTAGTTAACACTATATCAAGATGTTTGTATGCTGACGTAAGATTACATCCAATCTACGTCGTATTTAAGGTTTACTATGCAACCACATTTCGTCTTGCAACAATTTCTACGAGACTTAACTTACTTCTTGTTTACCTAAGTCATAATTGTGAAATCTTACTTATGAATTTTTAAAGTCATTTGATTGTGCTTTCAACAGTACTCATAACTTATTCGTGTTACAGAGTTAATTATCAAATACCCCCTTGTAAGGTCATCTTATTAAAGATATAAGTTACCAATTCAAAGGTTGGTGTAGTTTACTAACTATTGTTTATATTGAAGAGTGATAATATCATTTATTTACAATGGTTATCTTAATACTTCATAACCAAATAATGATTTATAATCATCATTTGCGTTATACATACCCATTTTATTCTCAATTAGCAGTTTATTAACCACATTCGCTACTATCAAATCATCTTATTATGAAGTATTAATCGATCTCGATATTACTCACGCTCATTGATACATTTTACTTTATAAATGTATTAATGATCAATGTTATCTTTTCCATGATAAACAATTAGTTTAACAACTTACTTTCTGTTGTTTTGAATTATTCATAGGACTAGTTAAATAAGATATTCAGAATTAAGTAATGGCTTTATAATACATTTAAAGTTTTTTTGACCATTTATTTAAAATCAACAACAATTTATGAAGGTAGTCATTAAATAGAGACGTAGATAACATGTACTCATGTATATAACATGGTTGATAAAATAAACCATTCATTCCTTATTAACACAAAATCACACAAAGTTACAAACCAACTTCATCTTTATACAGTCAACAAAATCCTTATTTAGGATTATACATCGGGTCATATGCCCATCCCTACAATTAGGAATTCTTCGTGAAATCATTTAAAACAAACAAGATACTAATTAAATGATTATTTTTACATGTGACCGCAAGGTCGTAGACAACAAAAATTATTAAATCAGTCCAAGTATTCACTTCCTAACTTCTCCTATTTACATGTACATTAGTTAGGAGAAAGAAATATACATGAGTCAGTTCGAGAGAACTGACATGAGTCAACTTGCTCATTTCCTAGTTCGTAATCATTATATAATGATAATAACAATCCAGGTTTGACCTTATACTATATCAAATCATTTTATCAAACAGAATTTAAACTATTTAAGTCAACAAATGTATTATCATCATCTTATGAACAGTCCAGAATAACTCATCTCTGATAAATTTTTAATTTGTATTTCACAACAAACACATCCAATCATTTAATAGTGATTTTCAGCTTATAATATACAACATTCCATATCAATCATCTGAAATAAGCTTACACCTATTGTCTGTACTTTCTATAATTCCTCCCACATTCAAGACTTACACATCATTATCTATAAGCCAAAAACGATTCCTGGTAACAATAATATTTAAATCATTGCTAACAGTTTTGTTTTCAAAAAAACTAATTTATATACAATTATATTACAAAGTATTGTGTTATGAAGGCATAAAAGCGTCCAACCGAAATACGAGCTTATCTATAAGTATTTGTATCCAAAATAAAGAAAACAAATATTTAACTGTATTACTTATAGACATTCATATCCAAGGAACAAATATTATTTCCAATACTCTGCAACGGACTTAGATCCGAAAGAACAAACAAATAACCAACAACCTCATATTCTCCTTATTCACACACCCATACAAGAAAACAAAACACAGTTAGTTCTTGTATCATAATATACGCACACATACATGAAACAATTTTTTCATACGCAAGTCTGTTAGGATTGTATTCGAACAACCTTCAAAAAGGATAATAATTCTAAACCTTGAAACACAATCTCAACCAGGAAAATCTCATTCGTTATTTCTATATCAACACACAGGCTAGGACGTAGTTTTTTTCTATTTCATTTTATTTCAAAATAAACACACCTGATATAAAACGTAATCAAAAAATTCCTTAAACTCTTAAGCTCATTTCCTTAACACAATAACGTATACCCGGATAGTAAAACACAATCCAAACCCATACTCCCCTGTTTTTATCATACCAAAACAATAATGTAACCTTCAACACACAAATTTGTATGTCATTTCCACATACTATCCAAATAAACAACTCGAATGAATTATAACATTCATTCACACAAAACTGCATGCAATTTCCGATTTACACACAAAACAGTATACCATTTCAACATACAAACAAAAATATAGTTCAAAGTCAATACTGAATATTTTTCTACAAAACTCATCACACAAATCCTTAAATAATAAATTTAAAATGTCCCGCCTTATAACCGAGACTTACAAAAATACCCAGAATGCCATTACCCAAATAAAATGATGAAGATTTAGTATATGAAGAAGATTCCCATCCCTGTAAAAATCTCCTTCTTGCTCAACTCAACTTCTATTTTTCTGAAATCTCATCCAAAAATCAAAAATATCATTACTCTTACTAAGGCTTTCTGTTTTGCAATTGATTCACACTATACCCATATTCACAATTATATTCATGGCCACAAAACATGCACAGTGGGGAAGAAATTCCACTATCTACAAAACCCCAAAAATAGCTCATCCTATCAAACAAAGCAAATGACCAGATGAGAGAGAGAAAGAATGCAACCTCATTAGGTTGGCTTCTTGGGAAAGCTAACCATTCCTGAGGAGTCATGCCTATATTAAAGGCTATTAAACCCTAAACGCGTGCATACCACTTTAACTTGCCACACATTCATTTTAACTTATCTCGATATTCCACATTACCCAAACATAGTTCGCATGACACTTGCCTAACCTTTGGCTAAGTTCTCCATGTTCCATTAAAAATATTACAATTTCAACAAACATTAATATATACCAACCAAGTTATATGCCATCCACTTATATTAAGTGGTTTAATATGCCACGTATTTGTAAACAAGCCTTCATACATACATAAAACCAAGTCCATGTTTCCAAGACCATCCAGCTCGTGAACTATTCAAACAATCCCAACTCATTTAGCAAGGTGCACTTAGGTATATATGCATATTTCCCACCCGTTCTAACAAATGACCTTACGAAGAGTCCAAGCATGAGAACTAACACAATTAAAACTATGACCTTCTAAATACTATCTTTGTCCAACATTCAATTAATTGTGTGTGTATATGTATGTATGTATGTATGTATGTATATACGACATAACTACCGGTGTGAGTTAAGAATCTTGGTTATTAACTTTGTTTAAACCAACTAACGGTCTATTAACCGTCTATATGGTCATAAAATTTGGGACTCGAAAAGGGACGGATGTTACACCTAGAGTATGACCAAACAAAAACAATTCACCCAAAATTTGGTTTGATTGACCTAAAATAAGTTTGTAAAAGCTCAAAGAAAACAAGTTAAATAAAATACTTGTCCAAGCTAATTCCTTGAGATGAGCATCATAATGCTATGAGAATATGTTAGGAATATCCATCTGAGGCTCAAACTAGTTTGATTCAAAATTTTGCAATTTAAATAGATAGGACTCCAAATTGCATTTCCTAGCAATTTCACCATAGTATTTTCCAATCGAGAAAAAAATCCATTTGGATTTGAAAGGTAAAAACTCTAAATTTGTTTGGAAAAAAAAATTTAATGTAACAAACACACTTAGTTTGGCTAAGAAAAGATGGGAGAACCAACAAATTAATCTACCACTTGTTTTTTTTATTTCACAACGAGATTTTTGGAGATAAATTTCTAGGCTAGCAAAATTACATGATTAACAACTTAATTTTTTTGCTATTAATATAAAATACGTTAATATGTATAAATTTATTTACATACTAAATTAATTTTATCAAAATATATTATATAATTTAGTATAATAATTTCAGGTAATAAAACAAAAAAGTTTAAGACTTATTTAAGCCTCTTCTAAATATCCATTTCTTCTAATTAAAAAAAAAAACTAATAAAGCAATCTTATGAGACTATTTTAATGTAAATGGTTAATGTAGAGGCAAATCGTGGCTATATGATCAAACTAATCTTGGCCCTCCAATCAAAATCCCTATTTCTTTAATAATAAATAAACCATGTATTTGCCTTAGTTTTCATTATTCAATGGCATTGGTGGCTAATATTTCATTTGACCATTTTATATTTCTCCTTCTAAGCTAGGCACCTCTATGCTCGAGGTAAAAGTGTTTTTCTTTTTTGCTTTAGTGTTTATTTGCCCCTTTTCATATGGGAAACCTTTTTCATAGGGCTTTGTCGCTCCATAAGCCCTTGCTTGCATTATACAACACATGGCACCATCCACAAAGGGGGAAGTTTTCTCTTTTTAAATTTGTAGGGCTCTGCCGCTCCATAAGCAGGTGGCCCAACATAGTCTTCAAAGAGCCATTATGCATGAGAAAAAGGTCATGGGTGAATCAAAACATCAAGTGGATGAAAAGATGGAATATTATATGGAATGCATGGCCCAAGGACAACAAAGAAATAAAAGCATTTTTAATAGATAAGTTCCACAAAGCTATGTGGGAAAAATGGGGAGAAAAAGAGATACTACCTCGAAAAATTTAACTACACAAGTGTGATAATCAAATAAAGGCCTACATAGGGGCCCCCATCCCTTAGACAACTAATATTCTCATAGCTCAACTAAGGACTAACTCTCATCGGCTTAGATGTGAAACAAGTAGATGGAAAAGGCCTAAAGAAAAATGAGAAGAGAGACTCTGTGTCTTTTGCTCGGATGGGGCAGTGGAATTAGAAAAACGCTTTATTATAGATTGCAATGCTTATAATGACATGTGTTTGAGATATGAAATCAATTTCACAACATTATTATTACATGATATGTTCAATAAAGATTTCATAGCTAAAATGGGGGACTTCGTCATCAAGACTAACAAAAGAAGATCATAAATGACAAAAATAAAAGAAACTGGTTTTACCGTCTCATAATTTATTTTTAGCCTTTTGGACGTTAAAAAGTTTTCATTTCATTTTCAATTGTAATGTCTAGGGAACCACTCTATGCAGAATATTTTTTTTTGCCTGATGAAGTCAGTTGCAGGAACCTAACACCACTGCCAAAGGTAATAAAATCATGTAGTGCATAAGCTTTCCTTTCTTTTAGTTTTGATCTGATTCCACTATTTTTTCATTTAATGTATTTTTTTCCTTCTCTATGTTAGGCTCCTGGTATGGTCTGGGCTCCTTGTGCTCATTTTTTTGTTGTTACTTGGTTGTTAATCCAACAACAAATTAGGATGCCACATTGCAAAGGTAAACATACTAAGAATATTTTGCATAATATTTTATTGTTCCTAGACTTTTCGAAGGGCATCCCAAGAATATTTAAGAAATAATGGTTTGAAAAAAAGAACAATTCTCTTCTATGTATGTCTTTGTAAACATATTCCTCTACTTTCCTTCTTATAACCAACATGAAAAATAAGGTGTAAGAAAAACATTTAACATCTCTCAATTAATTACACATTGTCATTTGTACAACTAGGTCTGATTCTTTATGGGGACATGAAAAGTCATACAAACTAAGAGTTTGCCTTATCCAAGCACTTCTAAAATTACCAAGCAATGCGCTAGTATTCTATGCAAAATTTAGAATTAGCGTTGTTCTAAAAGAATCACTAGGGTTTAAGTCTAAACAAATGGAATAAAATCACACACATACACTATATATAATATTTTATCGCAAAGACACTCTCTACAAAACATTTTTTTGAGTGAATTAATTAACATATTTGAATAACTTGCTAAGAAATTTCATGGATTTAAGTTGTAAGTATTTCATCATTCTCATAGATAATTTTACCTGGCCCAAGTAATTTTTTCCCCAAACTAGTCATTATGCAAAAAAACTACATGTCATTTTACATAATTTAATGACCTTGCAAATACTAAATAATGTTAAATATAGGACTTTCAGTAGTCAAGATTTAAGCCCATCTTCCTTAAACTATCCATTTACAAATCAAGGGATGCAATTTTCAAATTTGCACTACAAAATAAAACATTGTTATAAAAAAACAAACTGTCATGGCCCCTCTCATTTCATAGTCTTATAATTTCACATATTAATCTTATCAAGCCTAAATGAACAATCAACCAATAATTTCTTTAATTATCTGTACACCATCTCTCAAACGTGTTCAATTACAAGTCCTCAATAATGCTCCACATGCCAAAGGAAAGGATGCACTCATATCCAACCCACTAACAACATAATTTGGGAGTTGAGGCCTACAATAGCCACCCCCGAGCCAAGGGTAACCAATCAAGTCCATAGTACATGGGATTTGTAAATTGAAACAAAAAAGGGAGGTGAAAACACAACATAATACAAAATGTATAACCCACATTCATGAGCATGTACAACCATTAACTATGGGAAAGAGGGGTATTAGCCCTATGCTAAACAAGAACAAATCCAAGAGTTGTTGAAACTGACTTGTATTTGAGTTGGTTTGCATCCCTCTACACCCATTATTCACAAAGCCTCACCACCTTCGGAAAAATAAAGCAAGAATAAGTCATCCTACGACAAAGCCTTATCACCTTTTGAGAACAAAACTAAAGGATATGAACAAAGAACCATATCTCAAATTATTTTTTACAAGACGATTAATTTTACTAATTCAACTCATAATTACAATAGAGACAATTGCAAACACCCTCATCCCAAAAAGCACACAAACAAAGAACCAAACAAAAAAATCAATGCATAAAAAATAAAATAAATAACTTTTATATTCTTTCAAGCTGGCAACGCCTACCTCTATTCCAATACTCTAATTTTTTGCATTTCTAGAACACTTTCTCCTCCCACTTATATAATTTTGCAACATTTTCTCCTCTCCAGGTACATACTTACACTCATTTAGTATTTAATTTTTATAAGTGTGAATATGCCATGTAACAAGCATAAACATACAAAGGCCATTTTGAATATTAGTACTTATGCCCATTTAGTATTTTATTTTTATAAATGTGAATGCCCTCTAAAATGCATAAACATACAAAGAACATAGAGCATATTGTTTTATTCTTCCTAGATATCTCAATAATACCTTGGAAAGAGTGGTTGGAAAACAAAAATAGTTGCCTTCTTCTATGTTCATTTTTATAAACGTCTTCCTTTTCTTTCCTTCTAATATCCAACATGAACAATAAGGTGTAAAAAAACATTTAACATTTCTCATCTAATTACACATTTTCATTTGTAAAACTAGGTTAGACTCTTTATGGCATTATGAATACTCATAAAATTAGATGCTTGCCTTATCCTTCTAAGCACTTCTTTTATCACCAAGTAATGCACTAATCTTCTATGCACAAATTAGAATTAGATTTTTTTTAGAGGAATCACTAGGATTTATGTCTATACAAATGGAATAGAATTACACACATACACTACATATAATACTTCATCACAAGGACGATCTTCTACACAACATTTTTCTGAGTAAATTGATTAATCTATTTGAATGACAAATTGTTAAGAAATTCCAAGGATTTACACTGTACGTATTTGATAATTCTCACTGATAATTTTTCCTAGCCCAACTAAAATAACTCCATAATAGTCACCATGCAAAAAAAAGTACATGCCATTTTAATTCATGTAATCAACTTGAATATACCAATTAAGGCTATATACTTTTTCTCTATACTTTTAGTCAATTTTTCAATATACTTTTCTAAGTGCATAAGCCTTTGGATGAAGGAGTAATCAAATACTTTCTGGGCTTCAATCCCTACTGCAACATGTTCTTTGAGTATTTCATTCAATTGCTATGTATTTATCTTTTCACGGAGAATACATTCCCTGGATGGCAACCATCCTTTCTATATAGGATTAAATGTCATCAACATAATCTTGTGTATTTGTTCCTTAGCCTCCTGGATTTTATGTATTCCATTCTCTAGTATTTATATTTGTATCTTGATACCTTCTTCAAAAAATACGTGTTCTCCTCTCCCATCTGGGAGTATAATCCCTTCCTTTTCTAATATTACCTCATTTATAGTATTTATACGTTTGAGATTTGGTAACATTCCCTTCATCTGATACAATTCCTCATAAAATATCATAGTTTGTTTATTACCATCTTCAATATGTTCTTTGATATAGATGTAACATGTCATGACTTTTATTAAGGATTGAATACCATGCTCAATAAATTCCCTTTCCCAATTCTTTGGTAGTTGCATTATGGTCATTAACATTTTTAGCATCTCTCAAAGCAACATATGTGACCTCAGTGGTGAGTTCTTGTTAAGTTTAATGTAATTGGAAAAATTTATTCATAATATCATATAGGGCTTCAAATTTTTCTTTTAATTAATTTATAGTTTCCTTCTATTTATCAATTTTTTTATAAGGCCCCCTAGGGCCTTTGTGGAATCTTGTTTTAAAGTGTCTTTGGTTGGCTTCCACAATGGAATATGTGTAACTTGATAGTCACTCATTGTAAGTTAAAATTTAGTATATCTCCTTTGAGGGAAACAATTTCCAATGTCATGTGCCCCTGAGGATCTACATGGGTCTTGGATAGTATCTTGGATTTCTTGGGAGATATTATGGGTCTTGAAAACAAAAAACTTTCAATAACAAAAGTATTTACTTGAATTGTTTTCTTTTCTTCCCTTCGGAGCATTTCTCCCAACCATACTATTGGAAAGGAATTTCCTCCTTTTAGAGGTTGTGGTGTTTATTATGATGTTCCATAATAAAACAAGATTTCCATGGAATGAGCATGAGGAACCTCTAAAAATTGAATCTTTATTTGAAGGACTTCAATCCCCACCACCACTCCCTTTAATTCCATCTATGACATGCACTTTTTCTTTCATACCCCTTCTTTTGTTCATCAACTATAAATTCATTAGTTAACACCATTGTAAGACTCATGGTTCTTGAATTTTATCACCAACTTGGCTCATTTTACTTTCTTGTGGACAAATCATTAATTTTAATAACTTTTTTGAATTTCTTTAATGCTTCTTCCATGTGGTCAACAAGAAATTCTTTCTTTTCTCATGTTGTGTTATTTTCCTCTTCCTGATGCTAGTACTTTTGTAAAGAAAATTACTTCCATAAATGATTATTCTGTAACCTTTAAATTTAGTGGCAATGTTTCATCTATGGGTATTGTGACTTAAAATTCTGGTACACTTTGAACTATTGTGCTTACTTCCTCACCATGTATTTATAAAGTTTACACTAGCTAGATGTCTAAAAGTGTAACATCAACCTCTTTTTCTGTTGTAAAAATTCGTAACAAGTTGGAAAGAGTTTGGTACATGTGTTTCTTTTTCTTCATCCACTTCAAATATCTCAATTTGTGGATTTATTCTTTCTTGAGTTGGTGTTACAACATGAGTTTCTTCTCCACCTCATATAATGAGACTAAATCAATTATTTCAAATTGTGATTTTTCTCCTTCATGAGACAATGTTGTAATAATTTATTTTAGTACCTCATCTAATGGAATTTAGTCAATCACCTCTTGGCCCTCATATTATTTTCCATGTCCTCCTATAGCTGGTAAGTCCCTGGCCTTTAAGGTTTTAATAGCTCTTTCCAAGGGTTATACAACCCTGGACTTCATAGTACTTTCAAAACACTTGAGACCAGAATTTCTCTTCCTCTTTAACACTTTGAACTTTGTTCTTGTGGGTCAATATGAGGTAAGGACCCCCTCATTCTCTTTCATGTACTATAATATCCTATGGAAATGTTACCACAGGGGTTCTAGGTTTTGAAGTAACTGTTACCTTAAACTGTCAGTGGAACAACGTGAATGATGGTGGGCATCCTTCATGGTTTTTAGTAGTATCTCCTTAGTATTTTAGGTCAAGAGGGACATAGAGGTACCTAATTTACTTGTATTAGTTGTCCCCTTCTTTATTATACTAGTGGTTTGCTTCTTACAAGGAAGCCAAGATACTTTCCCCTCCAAGGGATGCATTTGGCTTGATCCTTTCTTGAAAAGAGGAATATATTCTTGAAGAATTCATGTAGTCATATACTCTTGCACTACTTTATTGTTCTATTAACAAAAATCCAAACCTTTTCTTGTTAACTACTCAATTTCCTCCTCATTACATGTGTAGTTATAGTATGTAGTTATTTTTTTCTTTTGATTCCAATCAAGTGCCTCAATCGGTTTTCCTCCCAAATTTATCTCAATGTAATATTGCCTCACTATTTTCTAGTCATCTAAAAAGTCTTGAGGTGCAACTATAATTTTATAGTATATAACCTATTGTAGACTCATTCTAGAGAAGTCTCTCATATTTACTTTCTCTTCATATCTAAAATTCATCAAAAATTATTCATATTTTGATTCATGTTCACATGAACATCTTAGTACTGAAATCATCACCCATCTGATGTCATAGATAGGCCTTGGTCAAAACTTTTCCATCTCTAATATGTTCATCTCTTCATCTAGAAGTCTGGCCTTTATGATTTTTGTCCATGTGTACCTCCCTATAGTGATTGGGAACTTGATGTTGGTCTTGTGTTTACTTTCTATTAGCTTGTGCACCTCTTCCAACTTCCTTGAGAGCTCCAAAAGTGCACACTTATCATATATATATCTAGGAAGCAAGTAAGGGCTCCCCTAGAAACCACTTACTCATTTGTAAGTAAAAAATATGAACTGGATAAATTAACACCCATAATCACTTATTGTTTTTTTAGCATTTGTATATATTATAAAGTTTTCCCATTATAGTTTGAAAAGGCATATAATGGGGACAAAGAAAGAATTGATTATCTTTCTAAAATTTCCCATTTTCTTCTCCAATTTCAGCTAATGCTATACAACATATACCTTGTATGAAGTGAAATATTTCATTGTTTGGATTCTAGGGAGTTCCTTATGGTATGTAACATTATAAACTAGCTAAGATGTCATGTAAAATTTACACTTGATTGTAATGACCTCTTTAATTTGTACAACCATATTTATAAGCTAATCATGGATATATGTGCTTATAAATTTCTCCCAATAAAACTTATAAGTACTAAATAGAATTAGTTGGATATATATTATCGTCCACTCTCAGAAGTCATAAGTATATTTTATGCCTGAAATTATGCTCAGTAGAGTGATGAGGTCTTCAACCTCTTCCAAAAAGTGTGAAGGAAACAATTTTTGTAGGAATCTAGTAGAAGAACCTCCATAAACCTAGTGCTAATTTTATGTAAATTTTTACCACCCTCTAAAATTTGGGTAACCCTAATATTATTATAAAGGTATCAAGTGATAGTGAGAGCACTCTAGCCCCACTTCCCTCTAATACATCCTTACTTTCTGGATTATATTTTTTCGGCACAAGTCCATACCAATTCTGGGCCATTTATGGAGAGTGGGAAAGTGGAAGCTAAGGAAATAACACTAGCATCAACTGCTTCTATGTGATAACTTCTATTGGGAGCATGCAATCTTTGTAGGAAATCCTCTAAGTTAGCATTCCCTAAGTTGGTGTCCATCACCTCATCCAAATTTCTTGTAATATGGGAGGCAATGAGGGTTCTAGTTTATTTTATCTTCATATTTATTGGTAATCAATGGAAACAATTTATCTAAGAATTATGGGAGTCAAGGTAAGTACTAAGTGTGGGAGGAGAAATGTAAACCAAATATGCTTCTCAAACATGCTTACAAACAAAGGATAACCTTAAGAAATCTTTCAATTTTTCTGTGAGACTTACCTAAGTTTGCGTATTCAATCATAATAGTAATCACATATGTATTTTAATTACTTCAATTTTCTTAAACATCACTCTTTAAAATCCACTAGATTAATCTCACAATCCAATTTTGTAACTTTAGGGATCAATAATGACCAATTTTTTTGCGAGAAGGTAGAAATGTGAAATACTTAAAAATTCTAAACCTATAATCCTTTCATGTGAGAATAATTAATGGAAGAGGCCATAAATCCCTTGTATTCAATATCAACCATTGATCTCTACCTTTTTCTCATTTGAAAGAGAACCATACACTGTCCTTTTTAGTAGGGAGAGGATCTCGGGGCCTAGTTTGCATTTTTTATATTTAATTGAAGAAGTGCTAAACAGAAAATTTGTATGTGGTCCCTAATACTGAGATTCATCAATAGAAAGACACATGCCATTTTTTGGGCCTTAGGGTCTCAGATGCAATTTACACTTTCATATGAATTTCCAAACTGCAAAGGGAAAATATTCATGAGATGCCCGCTTGCCATCATATGTCGTTATGATGAAACGTTTTCTTTTTGGGCCCCATGGTGTTTTGAATGTAGTTTAAATTTTTTCATATGGATATGCACTTCATAAAATTACAATATTGTAAAGCAGTACCCTCTCTTTTTTTAGTATATTCCATGATATATTCCCATATCGAGAGATTCAGGGATATTTTTGCACTTTGTATTCTATGCATAAAGTGCAAGTATACTTGATGGATCCACCAATAAGAATCCTCCTAAAGAATTCCATATCATTAGGCGATGGGAATGAGAATTGCATTTTTACATACATGAACAAAATGTAGTTTTTTACGAAGGAAAGAAGTATTTGTTAAAAATGTTTATGAATCCACAGCTGACATACTTCTTGAGCTTTAAGCACGTCCATTTTGAACCAACTGAATACATTATTATCCCACATATTGGGAAAACTTCTTACAAGGGTTAATGTATGAAGAATACTGCAACCTTTACTTGACATAAGTTCATTTTTACTAAAAAATGTAGTTCGAAGAAGAATTTTCTATGGTCATGGAACTTATGTAAAGCAAAGCTTAAATAGTATGGAAAAGATTTTGGAAGAGTTAGCTTAGTTTAAGATACAGACTCAAAATGTGCACAAACAGAAGGAAACTACGTGGACAATTGGAAGGTCTTTTAAGGTAGATTGGGCAGTAAAATATCCATTCATTGAACTTATATAGCTAGAAAATGGTAATTATACTCCAAAAGAATGTAGATGTACAATTTGTAGTTGGAAATTAAGAAAAGAACAAAAAATGTAACTAAAATTAGACACAATTGAAAAAAATTGTGGCAATGTATATGTGACAGTTAAGGAAAATGATGGAAAAATAACAAAGATACATAGATGGAAAATTGTGAAAGAGTGCATGTATGTAAGATATGCTGAGGAGTATGACAACAAGCAAAAACATTGTCGATAAATTATGGAGAAAGGAGGAACAATTAATGCAAAATTAGGAAAAGCTCTAAATGACAATATTAAGATCAAAAAAATACACAGTTTTCAAATGTATTCTTCATTCTTAAAATGGGAAAACCTATTTTAGAATTTAAAAAAAAAAAAAGTTTAATGGGTTTCCTAACCTTCCACAATCACACTGGTCAGATAGTAGTGGTTGGGAAATGGAAAATGTCTTACAATGAATAAAAAGGAGGATTTGAAAGAGAAAGTCAAGAATGCAAGTTTTATCTCCCTTTCCATTGATAAGATTACAATAGTGGACAACACATTTTGGGTTTTCATGCATGTTTATACTTTTGAGAACCACACAAGGAAACCTCGTTTTCAAGTTCAAAACATGAAGGAAAATTGTAATATTGAAAATCTTTGAAAATTGGTTGTATCTACTTTGAAGGATATACATGTGATGGATGATTATTCAATAGTTAACTTATGTGTTGGTGTTGACGGTGCATCAGTAATGCATTGTCATAGAACTGGACTATGTGTTCATCTACAAACATCAGTTGCGCCTTATTTGAAAATGTCGCAAAAAGTTGAAGAGCTTATCTGTGAATTGCATGTGTATATGTCAAGTAGTCAAAAAAGATTTCTAGAGGTTCAGAAATTTGCAATTAGAGTGACTAATGGTAAAAAAACTTCTTAAAGACGTTGATACAAAATAGATTTCCATGTATGAGTTTTCACGTATAATTTTTGATGAATATCCATCATTAATTGGTTTCATGTTTAAGTACCGTATGCATGTTGACAAGGAAAAATATCTAATTTACCTCTTAACATATTTAGAAACATTGTTTACACTTTGTGGGATTCTACCCATGTTGAATGAAATGAATTCCTAAACAAAACATGCTTAAGAAAGATCCATCTATATAGTCAAATTTATTAGATTGAGAAAACAAGTATGCCAAACACTAGATTTGTTATACAACTCTGATGAATGTTTTTAAGGACATGTATTAAGTAGTTGGAAAACTATAAAAAAAATTAAAGGATCCTAAAAGCTATTTTAGATTCAATATAAATGATAATTTTTTTATCCTTGTAAATGGGAACAAGATTCAAATGCACACTTTCCCAAAAAAAGAGTGGATATTATTGGATCAACTGACATTGAAGAAGTACATGTAACACATAATTTATACGAAGGTCTATTATATCTTAAACAAGAATCAAATTGCAGAAAATTTCAACAATGCTTATCCAGTGAGATGAGAGAATGATTTAAAAGGGGTGAGATTCTTGAGGCCATGTGGTAGTGGTCAATCCTATATTTTTGAATCCTACAGCAAGTAAGAAAGCTATAAGTGATTCATATAAAAGACACACAGGTACTTTCATTAGGCATTTCGGAAAATCAGTAGAATGTAACTGAGTTCAAATTAAGAGGTCTTCTTCCAAAGGAATTACTTTCATGTCAATCAAGTTCATTTTGACATCACAATGGTCGAACGATATGACTTATTAAGTGAACCAACAGATAATGGTGAAACTACACGGCTAATCGGAAAAAGTTGTATGCTTAGTAGCATCCTACATGAAAGTGTTAGTGAATATTTTTGATTGTACAAATTGTGTTAAACAATTATATTGGGATAAGTTGAAGATGAAAGGGTTTTTAACACATTAATGTTTGTTAAATAAATACTTCAAAATAGATTAGATAAACATATAGAGAATTGTTTGAGATTGTATGTTTCACGATATGATGTGAACAACATTTCCTTATGAAAGAGTAATGGCAGTATGAAATTCTCTTGCAGAAAGGAAAGGGGCCTGTAATTCTAATACAAAGGCTAACATTAACAACAACAAAAAAGACAAACATCAAAACTGTGACTGAAAATAACATTGAAAGATTATATAACATTTGAGTCTTGAAGACCTAAATAGTCACATAATTGTTTATAGCTACCCGATATAGACTAAATATGTATGGATGGACATAATATTTCTATAAGATCAAATTTCATATCATATTATAAGTATGGTAACTTGTTCTTAATGTGATATATGCATGTTCTTTATTGAATAGTATTTTCAGTGTTTTAACATGTTGTTTACAGTTTTTAATCGAGAAGTGTGATACTTTTTGTTGTTGTCTTTTAAATCATAATAATATCTAGCATATTATTGCGTTAAAAAATAAATCAAACTTTAGTTACAAAAAGTGTTTGAAAATGATAATAATCAATAATGTATTATGTAAACATAATAGAATATTCTAATCACATTATGATTTTATTTTTAGAAATTACACATGAATATAATACATGTACAACACAACAAAGATTGAAACTCTCAATATTTTCATATAATGAAGAAGATTAAAACTAATAGAAAAGTATATATATTTCTAGTCTCAATATTAAATTGTTTTACAACCAAAGTTTCAAATGAAAAATTTGACAATTTCATCTTGTTAGCTTCATCCTTCAGGAAGTAGAGTATATTCATTTGCGTTGTTATCCGAATCCTTTGCACCAGAACCTTCCTTTAAAATGCACGTGACTAAACAAGATCCTTTGTGGCTGCATTGATATTCAAAATTAATTTCACGTTCTGGATTTGATGCATCACCAACATACAATAACATTGGATCCTCTTCTGTTTTCATTCTTCAAAAATATTTCACGATCACATTCCAAGCTCCTTTGTTATCCTTCTAAATATATTATTTTGCTTGTTTAAAATAACAAGATTTTGTCTTCAAATCAATTGTTGCAATTAAAAATTTTACTTGCACTTTTCAAATGCACATCAAGCACTGTGCACCTCATTCTTCAAATTTCTAGTACTTTGAATGCATTTTAAAAATAGAAAAATAATTTAAAAAATTAAAAAAAATTGTTAAACTTATTTGAAAATTTATTAAAACTTACCAATACCTTATCCCTTTCTGTATTCACAATAACTACAAGGCCCTTGTCTCTTTGACCATATATTATGGTAGGCTTGTGCTTATACATTTAAATTATCATATTTTGTTCAACACTATATCTAACTACATCATCGTTATAAACATTTGTAAAAGACACATGTACTAGACACAAGCTTGATTCAACAAATATTTCAAGCTTAGTCTGGTTCGTTTTGAACCGAAAGAATAACAATAAATGTCTTTGAGCAGTGGTTGCTAAATTCATGAAGTCATTTCTTTAATAAAAAGTTTAGCCCCTAAAATCCCACAATTTTAATTATTTTGTATCCTTTGATAAAATATCATTAACCGTAGGCTTGAAAATTGTCAGTGGAAAGACTATCAAGTGAAAACTAGTTTTTTCGTCATCACTTAAGGTAGTTTCTCCTAGAGAAGGTGTGTTTGATCTTTGTTCTCTTGTTGGATAATGTTGCCTTATCCCATGAATCATATTTTTTGGATTGAAAATTCCATGGGCCTATGTAATGAACTGTTACACCAAAACCTCGAGGCATTAGTGAAATCCACACACAAGGATCATAACATCCCACCACGCTTCTATAGCCTAGACCCTGGGATAGATTTGCACTTGTATCATGTGACCATACCCCTACCCTATAGCCCCTGACAAACACTACAATGTCAGTGTAGCCACCCGTGTCGGGACTTGAACCTTGGCGGTTGCTAAGATACCAAATGTAATGAACTGTTACACCAAAACCTCGAGGCATTAGTGAAAGTCCACACATGAGGATCACAACCATACCTAAACTTTGATTTCAATCCTAAGATATTCCTCATTTAACTCAATTTCATTCAATATAGAAAAACACCTCGTTGCACGCTAGTAACATTGCCCAATGAAAAAAGTTGGAAATTCCGCTGTAAAATTAAAGGTTCCCCTACTTGAAGCTAGAGCCTTCAGTGAAATTTATTTCCTACTGCCCCTGGTCCTGACATTTTGGTGTGGTAGTACCAGCGATTGGCATAATTCTCTTCAAAGTATCTGAAATCTATTTAGAATGAGGCGGTAAAAGTGACACTGCATATAATCGATTGTAGAATAACATGATAGAAGTGAAACGACAAACCTAATAAGATTGAAAAAATAGAAAATTATATATCATTTATGATTAAAAAAACATTACTTATCTCGCAGTATATTACAGTTGAGATGTAGATGTGAGCTTGTTGTAGTTGTGTTGTTGTTGAGGGGTAGTAGTGAAAAGACTTAGGAGTGGGATTGGTACTGATAGTTGTTGATTCTAAATGGAATTAAACTTTAACAATTTAAATTTACCAGTTTCTTCGTTTAAAATACTATAATTTATAAAAAACAAAAAAATAAATTAAAATAAAAACTTAAATGAGATTATATACCCTAAGGTAATGAAGATATATCTTGATCATTAGTGTTTTCTATCAAATTCATATACAATTCTTGTTGGACTAGCACGAGTCGGTCGACTATATAAACATAAGCTACTGGAGGTTTCTGCAACAAAGGAATGTAAACAAGTTATAAATATTTAATGTATATTTATATGAAATTATATATACTTTAAAAAATATTGAAATATATAAATAATAATCACCTGTAATCAGTGGCATGGTGGATGTGTCAATTGGACAAGGAGTTAAGGAACTCCTCATTTGTTTCACTTGATAAGTTCTTATTTGTGGAGTGGTGTCCTCAGTCTCTGATGATTGTCTGAAATACTAACTGAATCTCTAGAATGCTGGTGGGAAATGTCTTCTTATAGCGAAGCCTCTCTTCAGGTGGCAGTTGCAGCAGTTAGCCCCTATTATAATTCAACACTAAACTGACTATTAATATCTAAATATAATATAAAAAATATTAAGAAAATTAATGATAATGATTAAAAAGACAAATAATCATAAATTTGGGAGTTGGGGACTGACCTCTTGTTGTTCAATTGTTAAAAGGCGTAAGTTATAAGCTTTTATGTGGAATGTGCGGTAGGAAAAAGGGTACAACATAAATTGTATAGAGATTCATATTATAATGCAAGAATATTTTTTTTGGAATTAATAGTAAAAATTTCATTCACATTAATGTTACTTAGGTCAATTTTTATTCTGGAAAAAAAGAAAGTGCACCAATCATATTTTTGTCCAATAAGGGTGTGCACACGATATAAGCCAAGGCTCAATATATAAATATTTGAATATCGCACTTGCAACATAATTATAACCTGGAAAAATTGCACCATAGCTTGTAAAAAATTGTTCACTCAAATCATTGAGGGCAATTCCCCTTTTTGAAGGATTTGGGGAAACTGTAAATGTAAGGAGAAACAAAATTGATAAATATTTAATACAATATAATAAAAATTTGTAAAATAAAAAATGATGTAAACGATAATATGATTAATAAAAAACTTACTAGTAGTTACATAAATAAGTAATTGGAAGTGCGACTCCAAATACTTGACGACTTCATTTGTCAAAATAGCCTTCATTGTGACATGATCCACATTTTTGTTTAGTGGTCTCTTCAAACACTCAAAGACTTTAGGGGACAGTCTAAAGGATAGTGTGTGTGATGGGAGTTGAATATGAAAAGTACGATATGAACTGTTATAATTAGTTAGAAGGTTGAACTTATAGATTTTAGTTCGTGGACTCGCTAGCAATTTGGAGATAACCTTCCTTCTTGGCATTTTTGTACTAAATGGAATAGATGTTTGCTTTAGAATCAATGGATAATCTCATTGGTTATCATTTGAGGATTGAGGTTGTTTTCACATTTGTTGTAGGCTCTTGCAGTCTGGCTAAGCGATTGTGTAAAGTGTATAAGAAGATTTGGAGGGTGCTACCGGCAGACATCATGTTTGGGGCTCTCGGCTGGTAACAAGCATAATACTATTGGCCAACAACACCAAGCACGCTACCGATCGGTAGTACCAAGCATGCTATCGGTTAAGAACACCAAACATGTTAATATACTACTGGTTGAATGCTATTGACCGACAACATTCTACATCTACCAGCCGACAATATTCTCTATGCTATGATAGCATTTTGCATGCTACCGACTGGAAGCATTATGCATAATGTTATCGTAGCATTCTATAGAGTTATCATAGCATTCTTCATGCTACTGGCCGGTTTCATTCTACATGCCACTTCATGCAAAATTCTACTATTGTAGCAACAACAACCATTTTCCTAAATGTTGCAAAAAAATCGGCATCCCCATGAAACAAATTTTCTTGTGATTCGTCATATTTTCGAAAGTGGTTTTTCAAAATTCACGAAATAGTTTCTACGGTTGTTTTTTGGAGGAACCCTTACAATTTACCTTAGTTTAGTGGTACTCTAAACTCAATTGTCAGAGCTAGCCTTACCAATCTATTATTTTTATGGTCTCAATAGTTTGTAAGTTTACTTATTGATCCTTTAGATTGATTTAGGAAAAAAATGGTATTAGAGTTAGTTATTACACATCACTTGATCTTTTCACAAGATCCAATTTTGTAATCTTTTCTAGAGATAATAAGATCCATGGTTCAGTTTAAATCTGTGTACTAGTTTCTTAGTATCATATCTAAATTGTTTTTTAAAATATCTTTGATTCCAAGAATGCTTTGTGTTGTGTATCTGAGGCCCCAGGAGAGGCTTTGTTAGGCAAACTCGTAAGGACTTAACTCGCACATGCAAGGCAAAGAGAACGTCTGTATGATGGAGAGATCGTATATTATGGTGCTAGTTCATTAGGAAGATTTGTTGTTGACTCGAACGTTATGATAAATCTGTCATATCTAATTACTATGAGTGATGATTTGCAAATGGATCTAGAGGATGAATCATTACCAGGTAGGAACCTTCTAAATTCCCTTATGATGAGATTAATAGGAAATGTAATTTTTTTTATCTCATTGCTACTACTACTATGAAGTCTTGTGAGTCATATATTCAAATTCAACAATCATATAATCATGAATATAATATTCCTTTAGTGGAAAAGGTTGATATTGAAAACTTAAATAAATTAAACACTTACAAGTTTATGCATATAGGATGTGTGAAAATTGGTATTACTCCTTTATTTAGACAAGGCTTAAATGCTTCTATTTTGTGTTGTTTGTGAGATACTAGACATTACTATTTTAAGTATTGTTTGTTTGCCACATTCAAGACTAGTCTTAGTTTTGGTCTTATTCATTTCAATGATTTTCCGAATCATACTTATTTCATCCACATGGATAATATACTCAAACAAATTTTAAAATTGTATATCAAAATCACAAACTTGCATATCAAACCAAGGTTTAACCCCTTAGCCATATTTTATAGGGTCATAATTGATTTCACAAATACCGCTCGTCCTGCAGTAAAACATGGAGCTTTAAAAGTCAAAAATGTTGTAATGCATGTTGGCATTACTTCACAAAAGATTCAACCAAAAGGCATTCCATGGACTGACATAAAAGTCCAAAAAGAATAGACTGCATCCACTACATGTGTTCAAGAAAGTCTCACTATTATCCAAATTTCTACATTTGTAATTGAATCCAAAAACACCGCTCGCATCTCTTTTTTGGCCATGGATATACATCCATAAGATCCCTTAGTAGATATTTTACATTATCCTTTATGACATATCCACTTGAAAAAACCTGATAAAAATAAAGGGAAAATATTTGTTTATAATTACCCTACATTGGTGAATGAGTTGAACACTGATTATTTATGGTGTAATGAATGCTAGAAAATGATTAAGCAAAAGTATGTTCCTAACACAATTTCAAGAATAAATATGGATAGATTCCACTCATACAAAATTACTATTGTTAAGGCAGAAGCCCTCTTAAAGAAAGCTAAAAACATTTCCACTCGGGGAGAATCTTCTACAAATCATGTAGAAGATATTGATGGATTCCCTATAAGTGAACATCATGATTTCTACACCTCAGATCAAGCTTTCAAAAAACAATATTGGTACCAAAGACAACTTTAATCAAAACTTAAATAATCAGAAGCTTCCAAAATGCTCAATTGGAACAATACGGCCACTAGGGCTCTTGTAACCATTGCCAAAAAACCACCATGAAAAGCTAAACAAAATGAAACAAAATCTTGTTGTTATTCAACATTATAGGGAGATCTTAAATTTTGCCTCAACATTCTAACATAGAATGTTGATTCCATTTCAATAAAAATCATAGATGTTAATTCTTCTATCAACACTCAAACTTCTAAAATAGTTTATTCTTGTAAAAA
The DNA here is from genome assembly GCA_019776745.2 of Taxus chinensis. Taxonomy (NCBI): domain Eukaryota; kingdom Viridiplantae; phylum Streptophyta; class Pinopsida; order Cupressales; family Taxaceae; genus Taxus; species Taxus chinensis. The sequence continues at coordinate 196,488,275 of CM034152.1, read as the reverse complement.
GACTAATACAAGGGACAAGAAATTTTGTTAGAGAACTCGTTGAACATCTTGACACTATGACATTCATTGTTAAAACATTATAATATGTGGTGCCCTCTCTTTTCGATTGGTGGTCAGGTTTCAACAAAGCTTGATGATAAGGCATCATCTTTTGAAGCGCAAAGAGATTGGAGCAAAACTTTAAAATGCCCTGATATTGCAAAGTTACAATTACCACTCCAAAAGAAGATCGACATGGCTCACATCATTTGTTGATGATGCAGAAAGCATGGTCAATTAGAAGACCATGGTCAGGGTTCAAGTTCTCATGAGCCCCTACATAATATTGTTTATACCAAAACACTTCAGCGAAACTGGTATAAGCTAGAATTTAAATCCCTAAGAAATACAAGAATTAATTCATGGCATTCTAGGATGGGAAATGATTGAATGAGATCTTAAATTTTATATCAGAGGACTAAGATAAAATCAATACAATAGTAAAAAGCAAGATCTAGCATGTAAAGTACAAACAAGTGTGCAAGTTGGGAGATAAGAGTGATTTATCTTGTATCTAGAGATATGGGTTGATTAAAGGCGCGAAATTGACTATAACAGGATGGATCTGGATTGTATAGGCTCTATATTAGAAGTTGGGATCTAAAACTTCGTCGGACAGGAGTGCCCACAGGAGGACATGAGCGCTCGAGTGTTAGTGTCTAAATAAGGCACTAGTGTCCTTGCAACAACTTTGTTTTCGGTCTTTCCAAGGTTTGGACTTGGTTCCTTCCTTTCGTTGTTTGCCACTTATGATATGGCGCAGGGTACCTAGATCGCACATGTTCTTGCAAAACTAACCCTAGCTACCTACACAAAACTCAAGCAAACATTAGATGAAACAAATAATGCATATGCTTAAGTCAGACTGACCTCAACAATCACCTTGATGTGATTGTCACTGAGCGCTGCACTACATTTCAAATTCTATGTATCTCTTGTGAATGTGTGATTTGAATTGTGTCCCTTGAAGCTATGTTGTCATTGTGTCAGTCGCACCAAGATAATGTGAGAAGTGGAATTCTGAATAAGCCCTACTATGCAATGAATAATGCAACACAAAATGCGGTCATTGAGTTTTGCTCTTGTAGATAGTAAATAGACATTGATAGCCCAAATTGTCCCCCCTTAATAATAGTTAGTAGCTTGTGTATAAATATGACTGCCTTGTTTGAAATTTGACTCTTAATGACACCAAAAGCTGACCTAGGTCATGAAATAAAGATAAGAAAAGACCTGTAATGAAAAAGAGACCGACAAGTTAAAAAACAAAGTAGATTGGACAAAAACACCCAGAAGGGACACTAGCACCTGGGTGATAGTGTCCTAACTAGGCGGTATTGTCCCAAAGCTAAGAAACGGAAACATCACCAAGAACAGGGACAGGGATCCCTGTGACATGACCAAAGGATGTAAATGCAACCAACAAGAGGCAAAGTCATAATCGAAATCAGTAAAAACACTAGTGAAATGACTAAGAAAAGGTGTTACCGATGTCTAATCTTCGCACTTGGAAATCATGCATACAACATACTAGAGGCATCATGTAATAGTAATAAGTGTATATTTTTGTGTCTACAAGAAAATAATCAGGGTATATTCTATAGGAAGAATGATTTAGATTTAACCCAAGTTATTGCTAATGGTTATGGGAATTTTAAAAGAACTGCGGGATACTCTGTCAGAACGATAAAGTAAAGAAACTCATTTTGTTAGCACTGCGAGACTCACAATGGCTCGCATTCATGAGTTTCATGGAATTGTTGTAGATGATAAAAGGATAAACAAAGAATTTAGTTAAAAGCCCAAATTTGTAACATGAATAAGCTTAGAGCTTATCAATGCTACATGCAAAAGTTATACTATAATGCAGGAGAACCCTTCAATGATACCACAAAACTCAGGTATGTTGAATCTTTTCCTCCATACCTTGCATAAGAATATACAAAGGCTATACATGGATTAACAACTACTGATCTTACTCCTCATAAAACTCCTCTATAGAAACAAAAATTTAAAAAACATTGCAAAAGCAAGTGTACTGATTGTTCTTAGAAGCCTTTTCAAAGGAAAGGTCCGAGGAGGAAATATTTCCAAAGAAAAATCCCATCAAATGTTTTTTCTATAAAGGGCCACATTATAATTCTTCCTATCCTAAAAAGGGACAATCTTCATCTTCTAAGGCTAAGGTAAACATTGTCTCCTCTCATAATCTTAATGAAGATGAATAAGTACTTATTTCTGACTCTATCATTTATGAGTCAGATATTTAATTTACATAATCAAGTATTTCTGCAAGCATCTTACCATCAAAATTCTCATCCTCTTACTAGGATTTTGATTGAGACTCTAGTTATGATTCAACACCCTCTTTTCATTGCACTATGAATTATATTTTTCAACATCCCTTCATACAACCAAACTTTGATGTTATTAAACAAGATGATTTACTGTTATCCCAATTTGACAGTCGCCCTTCATATCTAACTTCCAAATGCCATTCTATATATCTACAGCTTCAAAATGCCATGCCCAGATATCATAGTCAACTTCAAGTTGAAGCCAATCACCAGAAGATCACAAAAAAAGCCACTATTGCAAATTCAGAGGATTCATACTATCCTGAGGCTTCCTGCAACCATCATAGATGTGGTCATCCTCCTTTTTCCTCCGAGGGAAACTTTGTAGGAAGTGTTAGGCATTTCATATTAGAGCTTGTAATAGAACGTTTCGACTGAAAATTAAAAGAGCTCTTACACGAAGAAGTGGATGAAGGGATTAATCAAGCTATAATATAATCTAAAGTTGAGTATGAAGAAATCTTTTGAGAACATGATTTTGAACCACATCAAACAAAAGAGGATTCATATGCAGAGGTAACCACTATTTTTGCTATAAATACACCATTCTTCAAAATCCTCATTACGGTTCCAAGTATCAAGCCATATAGTCTTGATGCAATGCTTGATACTGGAGCAAAAATAAGTTGGCTCAGAAGAAATGCACTTCCCAATGATTATTGGGAAGAGGAATTCATGAAGGTCAATTTTGATTCAAAAATAGTATGCTCGGGTTATGTTGTTAAGGTGGATATTCAAATAGGCAAAGTCACAAAGACTTTTATGTTCCACTAGTTTGATCTTCTCAACTATGAAGTTTCAATTAGAAATGATGATCTAAAGTATTCTTTACCGCTCATACTTGGTAAGGATAACCATTTTTTTTTTAAATCCCGAATTTGTGACACGACTAAGCTATATTACAATGTAGGAGAACCCTAACGATTCTATGAAACTTAGTTACATTGAATGTTTTCCTCTATACTTTGCAGAAGTCATTCCATGGATTGACTTCTAGTTGAATCTTTTATGCAGTAATGTAGCATGCATTACGACACTACTATCTTTCAAGGGTCTGTGTTTTACGACAGGATGTGCAGTATTTGTGAAACGAAATATGACCTTATAAAATATGGCCATCAAGCTAGCTCTTTGTTTCAGATACAAGCCTATGGTTTTGATATGCAATTTTAAAACCTGTTTGAGTAGATTAGTTGTGTAGACGAACATGGGATAATTAGGAAGAACATTGAAATGAATGGGACCAAAATTAAGAATGGTATGAAGGGCGACAAACAGACAATCCTTAAAAAAGTAATGTCTAATATCTAATAAACAACACAAAATAGAAACATTCAAACCTTTCTAAACAAAAGAGTAATGCCTATTTGCACACAACCTATATGGATAAACTTATAAGTGTTTTGTTTCTTTAAGTATTCAATATCAACCTTATCCACTCGAGGCATATCATATTCATGATTATCTGATTGTTGAATTTGAATACATGGCTCACTAGACTTAATTACGCCAAAGGTGTTCCCCCTATGGGAAAGGCCTTTGCGGACGTTTCTATGACTGTCTTAAATTTGACGGTTTGACGGTCGTCTAGACATTTTTGCTTTTTAACAGTTTTTTGGGACGTATTTGCGTTTTAACAGTTTTTATATGCATGGCAACAAGGAGAGACCTTCCACATGGTTCACTGTGGAGGACTTGCATGTAATGCCCCCATTTGTCATTGCTCTGTTATTCTGTGACGACCGTGCTTCTAAGGGCTGAACGCCGTTGTGTTTCCTTTGAAACGTTGGTGTCTTCGTCTTGTTGAGCTTACCTGCTTGCGTCGGTGTCGATGTTTTGGTTGTTGGCCCCTCAGCGTCCCTCACGATTATCCTATTAAAGGAAAACCTTGTTCTTGCTATATCGAACCTCTTGTTGATTGTTGTTTATTGCCTGCAGGATATTTTTCCATAGTATTGATCACTCTCGTGCTCGACCCCTCAATTAAATTATTATTATTATTATTATTATTTTTAGTTGTGTCGCTATCGTGTTAGGTCCTAAACATTTTTTTTCAAACCCCGTTTAGGTGTCACGGCATTTTAAAACATAATAACAATGAATAGTAAAGGAATCGGGTATCAGTTATATTCTTATGTGTATATAGATGATAAAATTACATTTTTGAATTAATTAAGCCTTTTCGGGCCATGCGCATGCCTTACTGCGAGTTATTGTTTAGTTGAGGTGTTTCATCCACCAGCTGGTAAATTTCTATCATCAATTTATCCTCATACTTGGCGTGGAGATATGGTTTTATTTGCAGAGATAAATAAAAGATGTTTTGTTCATGTAAATGTATTATGTATATTGTCAGATTAATACGCTGACCAATAGGATTGCACATTTTCAATTATTAAGAATTATTATTAACTAAAATATGTGAACTTTCGTCGGTTCCCTAGACTTGGCAGCTGTATACTGCCGTCAATTTTGTCGATCTAACCAAATTTTAAAATGAAATTGTGACCAATTAAATTTATTTCATTTTGTGGATATGTAATTTTGCCTGACTTGTTGGTGGAGGAAGTGTAAATTTGCTTTGGGCCGCCTATTTGTCTCCTTGTCAGCTTTATTGGATCATGATTTGACCCTTGGCTGGGAATGAAACGCCTCTTTCCTCCTGGCCGCACTTTTTTTGGGTTGTGTGTGTGATCTTTCTGCTTAGATTTGTTTCTTCCTTGTGCGTGGCCATTTCCAAATGGTTCTTCCCTCTGCTCTCATTTAATAAGGCCTTGCACTTTCCATCTTCTTGTTTTCTTCCTGCAACTTTCTGCTCTAGCGGCGTGAACTTCCTTGGGGCGGTTTGCTTGTGGAGTGGTGAAAAATGTTGGAAAATTCTTCTTCTTTTGCTGCGCGCCTGCCCCTTTGTCACAGTTCATTTATTCTTTTGTTTTATTCACCTTCTCCTGGCCGCATTGAAGCATGCTCACGCCTAGTGCTGGATGGACGTTTGGAAAATGGGGTGGGAAGATTTCTGAGTGCGCAGGACTTTGGAACCCTTCCCTGCTAGCCACGTGGAGAGCTCCGGGTGTAAGGAGCCTTTGTTTGGCTCGGTGGAAATATACTCTGGTAGAAGAGAGGAACAATTCTCTCTAGTGGTTGAAGAAATTGCTGTTAATCTTAAATTTGACCAAGAGGCGTGTTCCAGGCAGGGAAAGCTCAGGATAAGTTTGGGCTTGCCTGTCTTAGTGCAATGTATGGATTTAAATGACGTAGCACTGGAATACAATTTCGAGCCTTGAAAAACAATGTTGGAAATTGGAATGCACGTTCCTTGCCTTGCTCAAGCTTGTGTGTAACTAATAATCATGTTTTGTCATGCCTGGAGTAGAGATTCTAGAGCCAATAAAGGATAACAGTTTTTCTTCATTGTCAAGTCATGATCTTAAAGCTTGTGCACCTCGGGTAGAGTATATTCCAGCTAAGGAAGACAAGCTGGTTATAATATTACAGTGAAATTTAACACAGGGGTGCCTTGCCTCAAGGGAACTCTCTTATTAGAACATTTCAAAGTTGTTAGCATCTGGATTAGCTAAAGGCTTTGTGGAAAACAACAGTTTAAAGCCTGCTGGAAAACCAAAGATGAGCGTATATCATTTTTATCCTCCAGAAAACCTGCATCCTGTAACAATCATATATTCTTAGCTATGGTGAGACAACTGAAATAAAACAAGATTTTAAGAAGAGGTGTCCAGTGGAGTTCGGGTTTGAGAGGAATGTTGGTGCCTTCGCATGCTACAGATGAGGATTCAACTAGAGGGTTGTTGTTGCTGGATCTTGGGGAGTTTGGATGCCTCGTCGAAGCTGGAGGAGCAGGCAAGATAACTCTACACTTTTCTACTGTTGCTATATTTATTTTATCGTGAAACCGAACCACCTTTTTCCTTGTATAAATTTTTCAGTTTAGACGTCTTACTAGGAGACCTCTCCTTTCTGCTTGTTCTATTTCTTGTTTTCACCTTTATCGCTATCAGTGTGTTAGTGAGAAACACATATGTACCGTCGTCTCTGGGTGTTATGTTTTCTTGCTTGATTGTTCGACCTTCATCCTTTCGTTTTACGTATATCTTCTTCTCTACGATTGAGTTTTATATTATTATGTTGTTACCAGTATTATGTTGTTACCTTCGATAATCTTCTTGACATCAGAAAGACAGGTTGTAGAATTGGAGTGATCACCGCTTGGGCTATCCGGGTTGGGTCGTCGGTATTAAAACTTTTAAAATGAAAGGTTTGCATGCAATTACGCATCAAATCTCGCGTGCTTAGACTCCCATATTATCTTCAACTTGTTCCTAGGCATTTAAGGCCATCCTCAGAAAGTACCTTAACCACCCCTATCCACTTGAACCATAACTAGCTTTTCGGATCTGCTAAGCTTGAGGTTTCTATCATGTGAATCCAGTACCTCGTTCACACTAGGATAGTTAGGGTTTAATCCCTCCCTCAGAATTTTTTTTAATGGTGTTTCTTTCTATTTTTTCCTAACTTGCATTCTTTCTCTTTTATAATTTTAATGCTATTAATTAATATTGGTCGTTTTCCATGCACGTAATTTACCTTAATGTTTTGTGATGGAAAATTGCCTTAAACGTTATTAATCTTCGGGAAAAACTCATCGTGCATTTGATAGTCTTATGGATTCATAGCAGAAGGTTTTGTTTTATTAATGTCACTTAGATATTTATGTTTGTATCTATGTGTGACGTCTGAATGTGTTACCAAGGGTTGCTTTAAAAATATTATTGTTTTGGGAAATAGGAAAATTATCTTAAATTAACCGAACTTTAAAATTGATGTGGAGGTTTGTAAATCTTTAGGGTTATAAAATTTGTTGAAGACATTTTCATATACGCTTGTTTGATGGAACCCCTTCTTCTCTCGCGTGTTTTGCTACTAGCCAACAAGGCATTGGCCTTCTTGAATGATTGGAAAATCTCTTGGAGTTAGTGGCCAAACTAGTTTACTTTGCCCTTTGCTTCGAAACTTATGTTGTGTGGATACTCTATGTGATTTCAGGTTTGAAACTCATTTATACATGGCTTTTTGTGTTAATTCTTGAAACCCGTGGTTTCCCTTTCTTGGGGCCGATCAACTCTTGTTCTTCTAGAAATATAATATTATAGCCTATGCGTTTGGTACCTTTGATAAAATTCTAGATGGTTGGTACTATATATCAAATCTCAATCTTGTGATTGTTATTTAATTATTTACTTGATGAGAATCCTGTTTTTTTTGTTATATTGGTTATTTCTCCTTATAGGGCCAAGGGCCATTCTCATTCGATTGTTATACTTTCGTTGTTTTTACTCCTAACTGAAGTACATGGTCTTCTTCCTTGATTGGCATGGTGGAAACTTATTATAACTTGAAGTGTTGATAGTGTTTAGAGGTTTGACCCAAATTCTTGAAATAAAGTGCTTCTTTTCATGGTATTGATAGATAACAGTTATGGTGGTTTTGTGTAGCCTTATCTTGCTCAGTTCTCGCAAACTGACTCTTGTAGAAAATTTGTTGCAGATGGATTTTGCGAGTTGATGAGGGATAGACTTGTAGATTTTTTTTCATCAACCTCAGTTGAGAGGTTCTTTTGCACGAAACCTTTTTACGTTGTTCAACTATTGATAACGTCCAGTGGAAAGTTTAGAAGCGGATTAGTGTCTTAGTATAATGTATTGTGGACTTTGTCATCTGAACTTTGGAAACCTTGTATTGTTTGACTATCATTGAAATTATAAGAAAATTTGGTTACTGTTGTTGAGTGACTTTGTTGGAGTATCAGTATTTTAAGAGTTAATGTAACCTTGTTTTGTTTTTGTAAATGAGTGTTGCTACAACTTTACCCTTGAGAATAAATGTTGAGTTAAATCTTGCTATGACTTACTAATAATGCTTCATAAGTAAACTAACATGGGTTGTCTAATACTTCTGGAAGTTAAACTAAAAGTTGTATCCAAATAAAGTAACGTAGGGGTCACCAACTTGAGAGCAAGTGCTTCTTTAAGTAATCAAAGGCGAGACTATCATTGCAAGTAAAATTATATAACATGATAACCCTAGCTCCTCTAGTGAACATTATCCCTTTTATGGTGAAATTTGTAAAATGATCCTAAGGTGAAATGAATTGTTAGTTGTTAGAAGATGATAAGATTTAATAAGCCGGAGAAAACAAACTGGAAATCACACAATCTTTCTCACCGCCATTTGGAAAGTAAATTTTTCTCGTTGGTAATACTCATTCAGTGAAGCCTAAGTAAAATCGTTGATAATTCTGGTTAAGATCTCTAGCTTCAATTAAATATTGGCAATAACTAATGAGGTCCTAAAGATGATTTCAACTCGACCTTCTCCCTCTAACCTTTTTCCAAGGCACTTTGTTTTCTTCTCTTAAGTGTGTTGAACGTAAACCCATGTTGTCTTGTGGGCAAGAACGAGTCTTAGTAGCGTTAGTGGTGAATAGATGGCCTTGTGGAATTTAAATTACTCCCTTTTCTTGATAAACGAATTAAGCAAATAAAGGCCATAATAGAGAAGACTTAGAGAAAAATTCTCTTCAGAGTAAAAGTAAGAACTTAGCGTTGTAAGAAGTATTGTACAAATCATATCTAGAGTCTTAGAAAACTGAAGTTAAGGATCGAAAGAGGTTTCATAAAAATAAATAACCTTCAATAATTTTCTCATTGTGGCTTGCCCTATCTGTAGGTGTGTTATGTGGTGGTTTCTTATGTTGTCTTGTCAAATAGAAAAGTGAACCATCCTTGGTGGGTGTGAACATTTCCGTGCTACCTTTGTGGTCATCCTTGTATTGAGTTATCCACGGAGTTAGTTGTGACCTTGGTGGTGGCATGTTGTGTCGTGTTATGTGTCAAAAAAAAAGTTATCCTGTATTTTACTGTGTTGTTTGTGTGTGAAATTTTGGGTCGTTACATTTGGTATCAGAGCGAGGTTCATGCTCTCGAACCTTTGGGCCAGATTGGAGTGATGATGGTGTTGCATGATGGTGGTTGATATTGGAAGAGTAATGTGCTTTAAGCGTGATGTGATCCGTGTTGTAATTGTGATATTGTGAACGCACATGATGTGTATGTCACTTAGTGCGTATTTGTTATCATGTTGATGTGCTGAGGATGGGAGTGTTCTCTCTCCTTCTTGTGGATTCTATGAAGAGTTCACGTGTGAATTACTGCTTGTGATATGTGGGTGTGTCGATATGTGTATGACTGGATTGATGTAAAGTGAATTAAGTTGTATCCTGATGTTTTACCATGTTTTGAAGAAATGTGTGTATCACCTTGTATGTAGCAAATGAATGTTATGTTGTGATTGTTACTATGTCCATCATACGTATGATTTGTGTGATATGTAATGATTCATGTCGTGATTTAGGGTCATACGGTGAGTGTATGAACCCTATCGTATAGTGATTGCACTTTGGGTGCAGAATGTGGTAAAGTGATGTATTACGCCCTGTGAATGTATGATTGTGATCTACCCTGTATACATACCATACGTGAGACGTTATGGTAGCTATGTGTGTACCACCATGGTGTTAGTGATGTAGTTATATGTTATGTTGTGAACCTTACACTAACCGACCCTGAGGGAAATCGGTAAACTGTGTATGTTTGGAGTGAGAAAATGTGTACCGTTGACCAGTCACTCGAGCCGAGTACGAGATAGGAAGTGGAGCCTTACATAGGCTGAAAACCCACTTTTGTTCGTTTGGTATGTGTGGCACTTGCTCAACGGGTGTCATGCATATTGTGTTTCGCGGACACCTTAGGCTCAGTAGATGGTGACATGTACTTTCTTTCTCTCTCCCGATATGGTTGTCGTATGGACTCTACCTATGTGATTTTGACTATGTTGAGCCTTGTTGAAGTTGTGGCGAGATGATTCAGATTGTGATGATGACAGTTGTATTATTGATATGTATTTTTACGAGCAGAGGCTCGATGTTCCGAGTGCTAGCAACTCGTTGAGTACCCCTTTGGTGGCCAGATAAGGCCACGTAGTCATAGTAATGTGTTATTCTTATATGTGTATTTTATTCGTAAATTGAACCTTTTTACTTTACTTTTGCAAGGACCAGCAGTTTTCTTGATTTCCATGTTTTACATTTTGGGCATTTCCTTGGTTTTGGTACTAACACACAGATTTTTGCACTAACTATGGCCATTTGGTCATTTTTTTTGCTTGGTTTTGAATCTTCTTTTAAATTTTAAAGATGTTACCGCCTTGCCCAAGGCTTGTACTTTGCCACTTGGCATTCTGATCGGATTGTTATGTTGGTTCTATTGTCGTGATGTGTGGAATAGGGTCATGGGATGCACCATGGAATGGTTGGGCCCATGGACCCGCTTCGTTGTATGGGGGTACGCCCCAAGGAGTTACAGATAACTAGCGGGTTGTTGGACCACGAGTTATTATGTCACTTGGGTTGGGGGTGACGGGGCTCTATGTGCCAGGGCCATAGGGTGACCCGGCCTCATTAAAAGGAGAAAGGAGACGGGCCTCTATGGTTGAGTGACTTGATATTCTTTATGACACTCTATGGTTGAGTGACCTGATGTTCTTGATGGGGCTCTATGGTTGAGTGACCCGACTTGGTTTTGGCACTATGTTTCTTTCTCTTTGGGAATTATATGGAGTTGCTTTGTAATACTTGGGAGTAGGTGGTTATTTTCTGATGCTTCGGGTAGTGTTATGATGTATGTGTGCTCATAAGAGTTGGTTATGGTTGTGGCTCCCAGGTGTACCCTATGTACCTGTAGCTTTTGTTCGGAGTTATGTGAATTTTTCATCTGTGGAATTGAGGAAATGTCTGGTTGTCGTAGTACACCTTGCTCAAGTATTCTATTTGTCAGTCATAATAGTGTGACAAGTACTATGTTATGTGGACCGTGCCTATTCCCTTCCATATTTGAGTAATCTTTTGTGGTGTAATACAGTCATGAAGTATATACTTATGTGTTTGTTAATCTGTAGTGTCTTGTCTGACCCCGATAGGGTGATTGTGTAGCAGTTCATGTTGGGGCACCCACAATAAGGAATAAACTAAAACTCTTCGACAATGAAAATTTTACAGAAATTAAACTAAAAATAATGTTAACGGAAAGAGACTAATAATGAATAAGAGGGAACTGCCAATCTTCACAGAACCTTGGAAGTTAAAATTTCTGCCAAATGTTCCTAAGGCCACCCCATGGCCGTGCTTGTGCCTCTGAAAATGTAACCTTAGGACGTAACTGCACCCATATTATTTATTTATTTATTTATTTTTGTTGCGTACAATTTATTTTTCCCGTATGTTATGTCGCATCGAGGACGATGCTTTCTTAAGGGGAGGAGAATGTAATGCCCCCATTCATCATTGCTCTGTTATTCTGTGACGACCGTGCTTCTAAGGGCTGAACGCCGTTGTGTTTCCTTTGAAACGTTGGTGTCTTCGTCTTGTTGAGCTTGCCTGCTTGCGTCGGTGTCGATGTTTTGGTTGCTGGCCCGCAGCGTCCCTCGTGATTATCCTATTAAAAGAAAACCTTGTTCTTGCTATTATCGAACCTCCTGTTGATTGTTGTTTATTGCCTGCAAGATATTTTTCCGTAGTATTGATCACTCTCGTGCTCGACCCCTCGATTAAATTATTATTATTATTATTATTTTTAGTTGTCGCTATCGTGTTAGGTCCTAAACGTTTTTTTTCGAACCCCGTTTAGGTGTCACGGCATTTTAAAACATAATAATAATGAATAGTAAAGGAATGAGTATCAGTTATATTCTTAATGTGTATATAGATGATAAAATTACATTTTTGAATTAATTAAGCCTTTTCGGGCCGTGCGCATGCCTTATTGCGAGTTATTGTTTATTTGATGTTCTCATCCACTAACTGGTAAATTTTTATTATCAATTTATTGGCGCGGAGACATGGATTTCTTTGCAGAGATAAATAAAAGATGTTTTGTTCACGTAAATGTATTATGTATGTTGTCGGATAAATACGCTGACCAATAGGATTGCACATTTTCAATTATTAAGAATTATCATTAACTAAAATATGTGAATTTCATCGGTTCCCTGGACTTGGCAGCTGTATACTGCCGTCAATTTTGTCGATCTAACCAAATTTTAAAATGAAATTGTGACCAATTAAATTTATTTCATTTTGTGGATATGTAATTTTGCCTGACTTGTTGGTGGAGGAAGTGTAAATTTGCTTTGGGCCACCTATTTGTCTCCTTGTCAGCTTTATTGGTGGAGAATGGATCATGATTTGACCTTTGGCTGGAATGAGACACCTCTTCCCTCCTGGCCGCACTTTTTTTTTGGGCTTGTGTGTGTGATCTTTCTGCTCAGATTTGTTTTCTTCCTTGTGCGTGGCCATTTCCAAATGGTTCTTCCCTCCTGGCCGCACTTATCTCTCATTTAATAAGTTTGACTTGCAATTTTCTTTCCATGTCCTTTGTTTTCTTCCTGCCATTTTCCTGCTCTGGCGGCATGAGAACTTCTTGGGGCGGGAGTTGCGTGTGGAGTGGTGGAAAAACGTTAGAAAATTTTGTCTTCTTTTGCTGCGCGCCTGCCCCTTTTCACAGGTTCCTTTTTCTTTTGTTTTATTCACCTTCTCCTGGCCACCGATGAAGCCTGCTCACGCCTAATGCTGGATGGACGTTTGGAAAATGGGGTGGGAAGATTTCTGAGTGCGCCAAACTTTGGAACCCTTCCCTGCTGGCCGCGTGGAGAGCTCGGGTGTGGAGCCTTGTTTGGTCCAATATACATGCTGGTTGCAGCATCATTTGAATTTGGTGGAAGAAATTGAGTTAATCTTGGTCCAAGAGTGTTCCAAGCAGGGAAAGCAATCAGTGTTTGAGGAATGCTTGCAGTCTTAGTGCAATGTATGCCTCTATAGCACTGGAATACAATTTCTAGCCTATTAAAAACAATGTTGGAAATTGGAATGCACGTTCCTTGCCTTGCTCAGCTTGTGTGTAACAATTTGTTTTGCTCAGCTGCCTAGAGTAAATTCTATGCAGCCAATAAAGATAAGTATTTGCTTCTTCAGTTAGTGGAAGTCTTATGAAAGCTTGTGCCACCTCCGGGTAGAGTAAAATTCCAGCAAGGAAGATGTGATAAATTACAGGGAATTTTAACACGGTGTCCTTGCCTCAAGGGAACTCTCTTATTAGGAGAACAAAGTTGGAGCAGAGATAGTTAGAGATCTGCTTTGTAGCAAGCAGTTCTTGAAAACTAAAGATGAGGATATCATTTCATACGAAACAGCTACCAGGGACTCCTCCAAATTTTTTGCTGATCTTAGGTGAAACTGACAACAATGAAAGATTGTAAGAAGAGGTGTCCAGTGGAGTTCGGGTTTGAGAGGAATGTTGGTGCCTTGAATGCTACAGATGAAGATTCAACTAGAGGGTTGCTGTTGCTGGATCTTGGGGAGTTTGGATGCCTCGTCAAAGCTGGAGGAGCAGGCAAGATAACTCTACACTTTTCTACTGTTGCTATATTTATTTTATCGTGAAACCGAACCACCTTTTTTCCTTGTATAAATTTGTCAGTTGGACGTCTTACTAGGAGACCTCTCCTTTCTGCTTGTTCTAGCTATTTCTTGTTTTCACCTTTATCGCTATCAGTGTGTTAGTGAGAAACACATATGTACCGTCGTCTCTGGGTGTTATGTTTTCTTAGTTTTTAGCTTGATTGTTCGACCTTCATCCTTTCGTTTTACATATATCTTCTTCTCTACCTGAGTTTTATATTATTATGTTGTTACCAGTATTATGTTGTTACCTTCAATAATGTTCTTGACATCAGAAAGATAAGTTGTAGAATTGGAGTGATCACCGCTTGGGCTATCTGGGTTAGGTCATCAGTATTAAAACTTTTAAAATGAAAGGTTTGCATGCAATTATGCATCAAATCTCGCGTGCTTAGACTCCCATATTATCTTCAGCTTGTTCCTAGGCATTTAAGGCCATCCTTAGAAAGTACCTTAACCACCCCTATCCACTTGAACCATAACTAGCTTTTCGGATTGCTAAGCTCGAGGTTTCTATCATGTGAATCCAGTACCTCCACACTAGGATAGTTAGGGTCTAATCCCTCTCTCAGAATTATTGTTAATGGTGTTTCTTTCTATTTTTCCTAACTTGCATTCTTTCTCTTTTATAATTTTAATGCTATTAATTAATATTGGTCGTTTTCCATGCACATAATTTACCTTAATGTTTTGTGATGGAAAATTGCCTTAAACGTTATTAATCTTGGGGAAAACTCATCTTGCATTCGATAGTCTTATGGATTCATAGCAGAAGGTTTTGTTTTATTAATGTCACTTAGATATTTATGTTTGTATCTATGTGTGAATGGTTGACTGTGTTACCAAGGGTTGCTTTAAAAATATTGTTGTTTTGGGAAATAGGAAAATTATCTTAAATTAACCGAACTTTAAAATTGATGTGGAGGTTTGTAAATCTTTAGGGTTATAAAATTTGTTGATGACATTTTCGTATACTCTTGTTTGACGGAACTCCCTTCTTCTCTCGCGTGTTTGCTACTAGCCTACAAGGCATTGGCCTTCTTGAATGATTGGGAAATCTCTTGGAGTTAGTGGCCAAACTAGTTTACTTTGCCTTTGCTTCGAAACTTATGTTGTGTGGATACTCTATGTGATTTCAGGTTTGAAACTCATTTATACATGGCTTTTTGTGTTAATTCTTGAAACCCGTGGTTTCCCTTTCTTGGGCCGATCAACTCTTGTTCTTTTAGAAATATAATATTATAGCCTATGCATTTGGTACCTTTGATAAAATTCTAGATGGTTGGTCTATATATCAAATCTCAAATTTTGATTGTTATTTAATTATTTACTTGATGGGAATCCTTTTTTTTTGTTAGTTTGGTTATTTCTCCTTATAGGGTCAAGGGCCATTCTCATACGATTGTTATAATTTCGTTGTTTTTACTCCTAACTGAAGTACATGGTCTTCTTCCTTGATTGGCATGGTGGAAACTTATTATAACTTTAAGTGTTGATAGTGTTTAGAGGTTTGACCCAAATTCTTGTAATAAAGTGCTTCCTTTCATGGTATTGATAGATAACAGTTATGGTGGTTTTGTGTAGCCTTATCTTGCTCAGTTCTCGCGAACTGACTCTTGTAGAAAATTTGTTGCAGATGGATTTTGCGAGTAGATGAGGGATAGACTTGTAGATTTTTTTTTCATCAACCTCAGTTGAGAAGTTCTTTTGCTCGAAACCTTTTTACGTTGTTCAACTATTGATAACGTCCAGTGGAAAGTTTAGAAGAGGATCAATGTCTTAGTATAATGTATTGTGGACTTTGTCATCTGAACTTTGGAAACCTTGTATTGTTTGACTATCATTGAAATTATAAGAAAATTTGGTTATTGTTGTTGAGTGACTTTGTTGGAGTATCAGTATTTTAAGAGTTGATGTAACCTTGTTTTGTTCTTGTAAATGAGTGTTGCTACAACTTTACCCTTGAGAATAAATGTTGAGTTAAATCTTGCTATGACTTGTAACAATGTTTCATAAGTAAAACTAACATGGGTTGTTTAATACTTATGGAAGTTAAACTAAAAGTTGTATTCAAATAAAGTAACGTAGGGTCACCAACTTGAGAGCAAGTAATTCTTTAAGTAATCAAAGGCGAGACTATCATTGCAAGTAAAATTATATAACATGATACCCCTAGCTCCTCTAGTGAACATTATCCCTTTTATGGTGAAATTTGTAAAACGATCCTAAGGTGAAATGAATTGTTAGTTGTTAGAAGATGATAAGATTTAATAAGCCGGAGAAAACAATTTGGAAATCACACAATCTATCTCACCGCCATTTGGAAAGTAAATTTTTCTCTTTGGTAATACTCATTCAGTGAAGCCTAAGTAAAATAGGTGATAATTCTGGTTAAGATCTCTAGCTTCAATTAAAGCCTTGGCAATAACTAATGAGGTCCTAAAGATGATTTCAACTCGACCTTCTCCCTCTAACCTTTTTCCAAGGCACTTTGTTTTTCTTCTCTTAAGTGTGTTGAACGTAAACCCATGTTGTCTTGTGGGCAAGAACGAGTTCTAGTAGCGTTAGTGGTGAATAGATGGCCTTGTGGAATTTAAATTACTCCTTTTTCTTGATAAACGAATTAAGCAAATAAAGGCCATAATAGAGAAGACTTAGAGCAAATTTCTCTTCAGAGTAAAAGTAAGAACTTAGCGTTGTAAGAGGTATTGTACGAATCATATCTAGAGTCTTAGAAAACTGAAGTTAAGGATCGAAAGAGGTTTCATAAAAATAAATAACCTTCAATAATTTTCTCATTGTGGCTTGCCCTATCTGTAGGTGTGTTATGTGGTGGTTTCTTATGTTGTCTTGTCAAATAGAAAAGTGAACCATCCTTGGTGGGTGTGAACATTTCCGTGCTACCTTTGTGGTCATCCTTGTATTGAGTTATCCACGGAGTTAGTTGTGACCTTGGTGGTGGCATGTTGTGTCGTGTTATGTGTCAAAAAAAAAGTTATCCTGTATTTTACTGTGTTGTTTGAGTGTGAATTTTTGGGTCGTTACACTGTCACTGCAGTGGTGCTACTATTGTGACCATTTTCAAATAGGTTCAAGACCTTGTGATTGCACATGTTGGTGATTTTTGGGCTATTATGGGCATAATTTCTCCCAATGGCAATTTGTCAGTGACTTAGTAAACAATTGATATGAAGGCAGACTTACCTGAGGAGTTCTAAATAGAATGGTCAAGATAGTGAAGAAAAATCCAGATAAGTGGATGCAAGAAAATATTGGTCATACTAAATGAATGGAAAGGATCTTTGAGGGATCAAGAGAAAAATTTCCACAACATTACAAGGCATACTAAGAATTAGTTCATGTAGGAGTAAAATTTCCTGAGAATTTGGATAGGTTTGATGTGGCATTGGAAAATAAAGCCACCCAATCAACTAATTTGAATCCTCAATATTCTGGTTCTCAAAGTTATAACTCGGAAGTTGATGAGTCTTTAACGGCTTCTAATATTCCAGGATTGAAATATTCAGAAGGCTAGCAGTACTGTGGATGTATTAATGGAGATGTTGATTGCTCTAGATCATGTCACTAGAGAGGGTGTAAAAGAGGATGTAATTATGGACCTCGTTGAACAGTTGCAACATGTTCTTGCAAAGCATGATGCAATTGCTTCTGGATCCTACAATCCCTTTGAAGAAACACCTGTTCCTTCACTCCCTCAAGTGAACATTGAACAAGAAGAAGATGAAGCAGAAAACCACGAGGGACACTTACTTCTTAGGTCTTTGAGAATTCACACACAATCTAAAGGGGAGGTTACTATTACAACAAGAAACCAGCCAATTGCTCAACCTTCCCCGCCTCTAGGCCCGAGGGTCAATACTCCACTCCCTTAGACTCTTGATAATTTGAATCTTCTCGGTGGTGATGCATCTGAGTCATTGCCTTCGGTAACTCTACCAAAAGTTAACCAAAGACAACATACAGTGTCCTCATCAGTTAAACACTGGACAAGTTAAACATTTCAAGATAACAGGGCATGAACTTATTCCAAGAAACCTCATTATTATAGAAATAGAGATTAAAAAAATTGGCTTCACAAGCTCTGTACATTCAAGATTTCACCTTCTATTCAATCCCAATTTTGGCATTATGACCTCATTGTACTTGAACAAACAATCACTCATGTCCTTCTACCTCTAATCTAACCATCTCCTTCCTCAACTTGATCTAATTCAGTCAAAATTCATATATTCACCCACCTTTTCTAGACTATCCTTCCCTGTGCCTCTTGAATAATTGGCATATTCGTAACTCTTTAGAATACCTATTATCTCTTCCTCTTTCCTTTAGATTCTATCATAACCATCCTCAAGACCTCATTCACCTTAATATTCACTTAACCTTCAAATTTCTTTGTAACCCCTGATATCACTGTGCAACATTGTTTTCCTTAAAATATATTGTCACAGGTTGCGAGTTAGTGATGTACTATAAACTCTCCAATTTCCTTAGATCTCCTTCTCCAAAGAGGATACAAGTAAAGATATCATTGAGCTTGCATCGTAAAGAAGCAGACTCCCCAAGTTACATAGTAGGCTTAGACGATGTTGAAGGAAAATAGGGCCGGAATAGATAACAGGACTTGCATATACATTAATTGATAAGCATAAATGTCTGCCATAAGTTCCTGGACTTAGATAGAAATCTAGCAGTTTTTTAGGGATTTTAGGATACAATATGGCATGGTTACATATGTGTATATGTGCATGTATATATATCTACAATAAACATATTTTTGTGCAAAAAATCATTCTTTGTGGATTTTTCAATAGGGGGACAAATCCGTGAGAAAATTTGTAAAATATTTTTATTTTGATTTTTAAACCTAGACGTGGTTTCATTTCCCTATGTGTAGGCTAGACTAGATATTCATATGCACGGATTCCAACCAAGGCACTATCCATCGTTGCGCCAGTCCTCACAGTTTTCCTTTGCTAAATGGTGTCAAATGTAGAAAGTGCGAATCAAGTAGGGTTTTTCTACCTGTGTTGTTCTTTTATATGATTTGCATTTCTATTGATAATGTTTTCCCCTTTGTATGAATATATAGGTCTATTTTGTGTCTCACTCCACAAGGAATAGGATTTGCGTTTCATTTTTGCACCAATAATGAAAGAACAAAGATAATTCATTTTTGCATGGTTTTACCCAAATTTCAGCGGCAGATCAAGCAGAAAAATACGCAATTGAAGGTGAAAAAATAGACTCGTATGATTGTCCAAGAATAAGCTCTAGGAATTTTTGCAGCATTGCCCTGAACCTTGGTTCTTCTTCGAACAAGCCATGCTATCGTAGAATGTCTGCCAGTAAAAGATTACCCTCCCTCAAATCTATTTCATCACTTTCCTGTTACTGCAATGGGAAGGAAGAAGTCAAGGAAGAAGTCAATCAAGATGAAATCTTGGAAATTTTTGTCGATGCTTTGGAATCAAGTATGCAAGAATTTAGCTTTGGAAACGAAAGCGTGATGGAAAGTAGTTTGAAGGGTTTTGCAATATTTGTACATAACCAACAAGGTAAGGTGTCTGCAGAGCAGATGTTCATGGCAAGGGGCCTTAGGAAAGATGTCATAGAGACTGTCACAGATATACGAGGAGCGTGTGGAAATTTGACTTCCAAACCAATTTCTACCGATTGAGGTGGTGGTGGAGGAGATGGATATGGTGTTGGATCATAGAAATATTGAGGAGTATTATCAGAGAATGCTTGAGGATAATCCTTCAAATTATCTCATCTTGTATAACTACACTCAGTATTTGTACGAGGTAAGTATTGTGTTATTTACTGTGTGAAAATATGGGCTTCATTTCACTTAAATTTAATCATTCTCTGTTCTCTGTGATTTAACCCGGCAATAATATAATATGCCCTTTATTACAAAATTGCAGAATTAAATTCCGATATTCTAAAAAATCACAGGACTTACCATGGAATTTTATCCCCTATACACTAATGAAATCATACTTTGTTGCCATCTTAGGAATTTATCCATAATTCATACCATTGCAATTAATGTCAGTGCCTATTGTTCTTCCTTCATGTAAGCTCATGTAACCCAATGTCATAATTGGCTTTTGAACATGATACCAAGTTTGCATTGACATCAACTAAAAAAGTAACTCTTTATGACAACAATGCATTCAATCTTACTGTGTGGATTTCTTCATTCTCTTCCTGAACAATTGAATCCATATTCTGAAATTCGTCCATTGGCAAATGTTTCTTCATCTCAAAAAAACAAAAAAGGCAAGGTCTGATATAACAAAAAAAGGTATAGTAGTTGATTATTGTATAAATTTTGTGAAGGGTATATATATTAACTTGAATCAAGATTGTTCTATTCTAGGTAACAGTCGGCAATTGGTTGCTTAATTACATTTCTATGAACACTTTGTTCAACTATAATAGGTAGGACTACTCTGCTAGGTTCCTAAAAAAAGAAATTGTCATCTTAATAACTGTAAATTGAAGTAGAGCACAACATACTCATGATGCGCAATGAACACCAAAATTTGTGAAGCTGGTCAAATTTGGAATTGTTGGGAGTCAAACATACATTCTAGGGAAATTTTTTACACGTCTGTGAAATAGTATTGAAATTTGAAATTATTTTAATTTAGGATAATTGGTTCCAGTATAAAAGATTGTCTTAAAGCCATACATACTGATAATAGACGTTATGCTGACCATTGACTTGTAATATTGTCACATAAGAAGGGGATATCTGTTTTCTTCATGTTACAAGCTTTATCTTTGAGGTGTATCTTTAATGTTAAACATTTTTGTTGCTCCATTTTAATTTCACTTAAGCTATAGATTAGGCTTATAAAAGGTTGTCATAAATGGAAGCTGGGATACCATTATTGTTGTGGGTGCAGGGATGTTTCCTTCAATGGATTAAACGTGGACCTGCCTGATAATAAACTTTCTAGACCCATTCCGGGAGCTGTGGGGGATTTCGAACATCTTATGAAATTTGTAAGTCTTGTCCATATAGGATTTTATAGAGCATAAACAAGACGTCTGGTTTCTATGAATGAACATTATATTGACTTGACGATTCATCACAATTATAAAATCAAGGAATTTGATCAGAAATAGACTAAATGGGTTTCTGCCAGAAGAGTTTGGAAATCTGAGGAATATAATGGTTATGTAAGTTCTTTATATTGAAAATATGATTATTTAACTCACAAGGTCATGTTTTTGGATTTATATGCCATGTATTTTTGTTTCATGGGAAACTGTAAATTAGTGTGTTTCTTTTCAATGTTTGCATGGATATTCGCTTTCTCCACATGGAAACTTGTTATTTTATGATTACATGGTTAACGAAAGTATGTGGGACTTGTATTTATTCAAATTGAGCTTGGTTAAATGGACAGTTTTATAAATGCTCATAGGCATTATAGAAAAAAGAAAAATTTCTAGGTTCAACATTCCCAATACCGATAAATCTCCAATCTCTTCAAGAACACCATCAAATAGATTACAATCACTTGCATCAAACAAGACGTGAGATTCAAGTTCAGAAAACTTGGTGGAAGTCTCTTTAAATTTGAATTATGCTACAATTCAAGAAATGTAAAGGGGGAAAGCAAAGTGACAATAATGTGTAACACAAATACCATTTCAAAATTTGCAATTGCAGCATGTATCTTATCTTTTTTTATACCATTATATTCAAGCATTGTGTACTACAATGCGAACATTTCTAGATTTAATTTTACGGCAAGTTGTTGGTGATGGACTGCAATGATTGCGAGGTATGTACAAAATGGGTTGACTGAAAAAGCCTTGGAGTTGTTTAAACAAATGCAACATGAACGTAAAAATACAAACCCCAAAAACTTCTCCAACATCCTTCTAACATTTGGCAAAATCGGAGCTTTGGAACAGGGCATGGAGATCAATCAAAAAATAATCAAGACTGGATCTCTGTCAGATGTTGTAGTTTCAAATGTGTTGATCGATATGTAGCAAAATGTGGATGCATTCATAAGGCACGCAAGTTGTTCGATAAAGTTACTCGTGCACTTCAAGTATTTGTACCATCTGATCTGGGGAAGATACATTTGATCTGGGGAAGATACAAATTGTTGGAGTACCTCTCAAACCTGATTTTTTCTATTTTTTTAGTAAATGCTTTCAACGTAATGCCCGATTTGACCAACTCCCTGGAATTGAACCTGAAATTATGTCGTAATTTGTGCTTTCCTTGTTAGTTCAAAATTTGTAATTGCGGCATGTATCTTATCTTTTTTAATACCATTATATTCATGCATCATGTACATTTCCTTAATAACCTTCTTTATGCAAAGTTTTCTAACGCACCCATCCCTTCAAACTTGACACCCTCCCCCATCCCTTTCTATACTTTGAACTATCAACGCTATGTTAGTTATTTCATATCTATCTTGCCTTCACCCTATTCCACGATCATCCATTAGCACTTCTGAAAAATGTTTGACTCTTTTTTCCTGTTTCAAAAGAAAACTATTGTAATTCCTTTTACACTGACATATTATTGCCTCTTACTACTATGTCGATTGAAAGTACTATTAAGAAAATAAATGATTATTACTTACACTTTTGTTATGTACATATTTGCATCCTTATAGACCATGTGAACGCACTATATTTTTCCATATAACTAATATTCTTTTCCTTCAACAACATATGCAGTTTTTTATTCTCAAAATTTACCTCTTATTCGTAATTTCCATTGGAACTCCACATGCATTTCAATTGTTTATAGTTTATTGATTTTGAATATTTCAGCATTTGTATGTCATCAAACAATGCATCGTTCCTTGTTGACTTGCATGGATTTTTTTCAATAGGTAGTACTCCATAATTCTATGACTTCTCAATCATGTTGACTCCTACAAAATGAGGCCAATGAACCAATGTAACCACCGTCTCACACATGTTGCAACACTAACACAATTTCCCCCAAATAATTACAAACCACATCAACTACAAAAGTAATTAACTATCCAGTGTGGTATCAATTGTATTCATGTTTAGTGCCAAAAAAATTGGCCACAAAAGACTACCACTCATGACATAAAATCGGCAAATGTACAGAAGTCTTCATGTATTCATGTATTCATGTTTAGTTCCAATAAAATAGTCCACAAAACGCTACCACTCATGATATAAGAATTGCAAATGTATACGTACGAACCTTTAAATGTAATGCTCAATCTATATTCCTACCCTTCCAAAATTAATCACACCCCTTATCAACATTAACTACAAAAGTAATAACTATCCCTCTAAAACAAATAACTTATATCGTTCGGCGTTCACATTGCATTATACACATGCGATTGCTAGTAGTAGTAGTTGCAATGACATGAAATGTTTTACATATACTATAAATCTTATCATAAGGGAGTTTATGAAGGCTCCAACCTGGTAATCGTTCATCCTCCTGATCCATTTGCAAATCATCATTCACATTAATCAAATCGTCTTAGTCAACAACATATCTTCCTGATAAACTAACACCACAATATGATCTCTCCATCGTGTATATGTTCTCTTTATCCTTAAAGCACAATTTAAGTCGTTACAGGTTCCTCCCTAACAAAGCCTCACATGGGCATAAAACGACAACCTCAGATGGACAACGTGAAGCTTACAAGGAAAAAAAGATACTTTTTAAAATGATTAGGAGATGCATATTGAGAGCTAGTACACCAAAATTTAAATAATTAAACCATAGATCTTATTTTCTCTAGAAAAGATTAGAGTTCTAAATCTTGTGAAAAGATCAAGTAATATACAATAATTGACTCTGATACCAATTTTTCGATAAGTTAATCTAGAGGATCGATAAACAAGCTTACAAACTATTGAGACAACACATAGATCATAGATTAGTAAGGCTAGCTATAAAGTTGAGTTCATAGTACCACTAAACTTTATCAGAATACAAGGATCCAGATAAGAAAGACCGAACATAAATGACATAGTGAATGAATGCAAAACCTCCTTCTATAGGCAACATGCAAGCTTTTCATCGTTAACCAAAGAACCGGAAGTCAAACGACTGGTTGCCCAGGTTCCCAAGACGCCACTATCACGAGCACTCACCACTCGTCATAATGCATTTGAAAGTAGCAAGGTCCACCTCGTCAAAAGCTAGGACAAACATGATAGACAACAAGATTGTCTATATACCTTTATTCAACAAGTGCCATTATGTGATGACAGCCCCATTGTTGATGTGATATGATTTATAGCATAGACACGCTCATCGCCAATGTTGTGGAAAGTAACGCTTTCACTATCATCTCCCCCAAAATTTGAAGAAGATGACTCGTTGGAAGATTTGTTGGTTGGATGAAGATTGTCAGCTGATAGAGCTACAAAAGGTTTACACAAAAAATGCAATCAAATTATTATGTTGCAGCCATTATACAAATATATAGGAGACATATATCCTATAATTGGTGATGATCTGATCCTATAATCTCTCAACCTATTAACCAAATAACACTACCCGTATAATATTGTTGTTATTCACAACAATACCCTACCAAACAATATATTCAAACTGAGGTAATAATATACTTACTATTTACCAATGTAAAATACCAAATGTAAATACTATTTTTCCTAACATCAGCTTCAAAGATGTGTTGGTTGGATGGAGAGGCAAAACATGTATCACGATAATGCTCAGATGGGAATTTGAGATGATGTGGAACTTTGGCATAATGTAAAGGTTAATATTCACCTGGAAAAGGAATGGGTGCCTATGGAGAAGGAGGCGGAATTTGCATTTGGTGGGAGATGTAATATTTTCTCAGAGGGATAAATGTGGTCTGGTATGCTGTAATTGATGATTTATATCAATCTGACCATAAAGCTTAGCTTTGACTTTCCATGGAATTTTACATTGGACTATAATGTTGCGAACCTGATTTGCATGAACCTGTAGAAAAGGATAATCTGAAATCCTCCGGGGCATGAAATTTTCAAAAAGGAGTTTCAAATAAAGGGGAATTATGTTTGTTTTCGAAATATTAATATGATTTGGATCATATTCAGACCATCCCTTGTCAAACTAAAATCTCCACATAGTATTTGTTCTTAAGACCAATTTACATAGATGAGTTGTCATTACAGGTTCTCCATCTGGAAGTGGCTCAATTTGCCTCAAGTGACGTTTTGGCCAAATGAGAGTGGAAATGACCATTGGATCGGACTCATGATGATATATGATTCTTTCATCTTATATATCTATGAAAGTTCCGCATAAGACTTTGGTGTTTGTAAGAAGTGTTTTTGATGAATGTCTCTTTACTAGTGAAGAAATCTTGAGGCTTATTGTGACATTCAACCATTAATGTGTTCAAAAGATATTTTACATGTTATAATATGGTCTTTATTCCAGAGATTCAACAAATATTATTTACGAATCTCAATTATAGTCACTCTGTTTTCTAGACTTAGTTCTCTAATGGGAAAAGCAACATAAACAGAGCATACACTTTTTTTAATCTTGGCTTTGCTGGTAGGTCTCCCTCAAATCCTCACTTTTTGCCATGTTCTTTGCACACTCAAGTGCACCTATCAAAATGCCCATGTATAAGTAGAAAAAGAAAGCGATAGGCGCATGTCTTATGAAACACAACACATGTTTCTAGATAGATGTATCATTTTCCTGACTCCATTTGCCATGACAAAGAAATTCATAAGGTTTACAGATCCTGAAGACATAAATGTTCCATACCACACGATTTAAGATCCTTTAATGGTTTGCACTTTGAACTGACCATGGAGGCATTACATATTTGTTGAACTTGTATGTCCAGAACATCTAGTTATGGGGATCAAGTTGATGCAATCAAATCCTATTGCAAATATTATGTAGAAATTTTGTAAACACAAAATTATGCACATGTCATCACTTTACTATGTCATCGGTATGTTGTTATATGCATGAATCTTAAGTAAGAAAAGTACTCACTAGTGACACTATCCTTTGTCCATTTACGTTCTTGAATTTATTTCTATTGTGACTCTTTTCTATATCTCTCATTTCTATATGTACTTCTGGTCAGGTCACAAGGATCCATGTATGTTTGTCTTTTCACATCTGTTGTTAATGGTTTGAAGACACTAGCACCCAAGTGCTTGTGTCCTTTTTGGGAGCTCTTATCCTCTTTGTTATTTTTACACATTTTTGACAATTGTGGTCGGCCTTGTTACTTTTCTTATCTTTGTCCTGCATTCTTATTCGGCCTTTAGTGTCACTAGTGTCAAAATTAAAGCAGGAGACTCATATATATACACAACATACTAGTTATTATTTTGGCTAGCAAATCAAAAAGGGACTATCACATCTACATATTACTACTATTCAAAGGGACTACTTTTTGGGTTACATAAACTGCATAGGAAGGGTTGCAGGTGTCATCGGAATCCTAAAAGCGAAGTCAGAGCGACAAAGAAAATATAGGAGCGAAGACCTTCTGAACCAAAAAAGAGCAGATCTTGAATATTCATGCGGTCACTAGCGCTCGAGCGCTCCTGTCCAACACAGTTCAGAGTCTCAGAAATCTCTACAAGCAATGGTAACATCATTTTCAGCTAGATTCAACATTAATGTAGTTGCAATCACTTCATGATCACTTGAAACCAGCTAAGTCATCATTCCTCTCTTGTGTGCTTAGGGTTTTACATTATTGAATGCTTATTGCTTGTACATTATTGTATTTTGCCAGTTGAATATCATTCATTACATTAGTTACTCTGAAATTAGATTTAATTGAATTTAGATTAAATCATTTGGTGAACCCACTCCTTAGTCAAACTCCTTGCCCTAGGATCCAAATCCCCCATGGCTAATAAAAGGTACCCATCCCCATATCACCCTATGACCTTCATGAGCATGCAACCAATTTTTTCCAACTCCTGCGAAGAATATGAATTTTGTGCTTTCATGCGAAATCCCAAATACGATCCACATGTCATCCAACAACTCTTTGCATTTCAAACATCTACTCCTGATGATCTCCAAAGTTCCAATTATTGGATTGTTTCCCCCATTCAAACACTTGACGAATATTCTTCATTACCCATTACCGACATGACCGTTGCTCAAGCCTCTCCTCCTTGTACTATAGTAAATGATAGCACTAATTTAGATTCTTTTTATATTGATACTAGTCTTCATGAAATTATTGCTTGCGAAAATATGGATGATAGTGACTCTGATTACGATAATGATAATGCACATGTTGATGATGATGTTTCTTCCATTAAGATTGTTGAATGTGAATCTACAACCATCTCTCTTCTACTTCTAAAATTATTTCCAATGATGGTCATGTTGACACCAATGCTACTCCTAGAGCACCTCTTACTATTCCTAATGATCCTACATCAATTGACCCTTCACCGAGTACCTCTATCGAGCTTCCACATTCATCTCATTCTTTCACAACCCATCCCCCTTCTCAATCCCCTATGATTTCTCATAATGGTAAGATTCAACCCCTCAACAAGCCTCTCACTGCCCAAATCATTCCTACACGAAACATCTTGCCTCTCATGCATGTTGTTGGTGATTTGCAAAGCAAGGTCCACACTCTGTTGACAACAATACCCTTCTCGGCAATTCAATCCCTAAGAAGATTCACAATTTCGTTGTCCCCAATGGTTTAACTATGCGTACTTTCTCATGTTTTGATGGCACAGGCGATCCCTATTTACATCTAAACTGTTTTCGATTAGCCATGGCTTCATATTCCAATGATTTGTTAAAAGTATTTTGTCATAGTCTTATAGATATTGCTCTTCATTAGTATACTCATTTTCCTAGTAGATCCATTAGCACTTATTATGACATGGAGGTTAGACATTTTATTTCTAATAATAGGCCTAAAGTTACATATGAACGCTTATTGTCTTTGTATCAAGGAAAGATAGCCAGTTTTAGATTACATTTTGTGTTTTACTTCTTGCATGCATCATTTATTGTTTCTGCTTATTGATCTAGAAATGCAATATATCTTTTGTTGTGGGTTAATTCCTCTATTAAAAGAAAAGTTGTTATATGATACATGTGATTCCTTTATTCATCTTTGTTATAAGGTTATTGACTTAGAAAAACACTTAATTGCAAATCATGTTATAGTACCTACTTCTACTACTCTCTCACCTACTAGGTCCTCTCCCATCTATTGAGCTCCCTTCACGGTCGCCATCCCCTCCTCCATATAACCATTATACTTCTCGCATGCTACTAAACCACATGATGTCATACACACTTTACTTGATAAGTGGCTGATCCGTTTACCTTCCAACCATCATCATCCCTCTCATCGGATGAATCGTCATCGTGATCACCCTTTTTGCAATTTTCACCACATTAATGGCGATCGTGACAATGATTGTTATGCTCTTCATGATAGACTCCAACATTTAGAAGAAAGGGGTGTCAATGCCTTCTACTCCTACTCTTGTGATCACTCTCTCTCTTCTCTTCCACGTAGGCGAGCCTCTGCAAGCATTACCTTATCTCATTCACCACTTGTTAAGGTTATTATCCGTCCACCCCCTAAGGTCATCATTCACCCACTTCCTCCATTTGTCTCGCCTCTTGCCACATCCTCTCAATCTACCCACATTGTTATTACACCCGAATGGATTCTTAAGCAACCCACTTCCGCATTTCCCACCGTCACATCTTCCATTCTTGGCACTGTCTTCACTGATATCCAATTTTGTAACTATACACACGTTGTCATTATTCCACATGCTCCTAATGTGCATTGCATGCCTGTTCACCTATGGTAGATGATCCCCATCTCCATCTCATTACCCGATGATGAACTCATGTTTTCAAGGTTCATACATGTCTGATGAGGGAATTGTTACTTAAATGAACCTTAATCTCACACCAAAGGCCAATTATTCTATTCCCCTCTTCATCCTCACTACATTCATTTATCTAAGTCATTCCACATCTCATTAGTATACAATTATCATTGCATCATTATTTTATCTTGCATTCCTATACAAGTATCTCATCACATAACTATTTGTTACCCATTGCTACATTGCATCACATACATATCTCTATTTACCATATGTTATAAAATTCAAATGCAATTCTTATAAAATTCATCACTTAACAATTATTTACGCATCATCCAATTTCAACAATCAACATTATATATCACATTAACAATACCAACAATGTATACAAATCCAACAAACTATTCAATCATTGTCAGTCCAAATCATAATCATCACATAGTACACAATAGACATCAACAATAGATATGCCATCAAATAACGTGTATATATATGTGTGTGTGTATGTATATGAATATGTGTGTGTGTGTATATATATATCTCTGTGTGTGTGTGTGTATCATCGAGATCCCTATACGATACATCATATGGTATCCTCACTATCACTACCTACAGTCGTGGGAGCTCTAAAACTCAAAGCTTCAACACTAACACTATGTCGTCGATCTCGGGCTATGTATTTCTCTAGTTGGCTCTGCAATACGGCATTCTTTGTCGCCTGCTCTGCATAATGGCCCTGGAGCTCCACATATTGTGCAAACACATCCTCAGCTAGGCCACCCCCTCCCACAACATATCTCGCCCACTCTGTCTCTGCGCAACTCGCATCACGGTCACTCAACAAAACTACACATGTGGTCACCGCTATCACCACAAGATCAAATAAATGGGCATGCTCACTAGCAATCACATCTACTCACTCTGACATCCTTCCAACCACGAACACATCGAGGGGCACATTTTGAGTCAACATGCATATGGAGGTATCCACGATCAACGTCCAATAAGCATCGTCTGCAACCACACAACAAACAACTCATATTAGCCACTACACATCTTCATTTAAATTAACAAATAAACAAATAATAAATGTATGATACTTACGCTCTGCTCGCACGTTGCGCATCATCTACCTCAGGAGTGAGTGCCTGACCCTGACTCCTCCAATTGTTGGCTCAGCAGTCGCGTCCACAACCACTGAAAACAACACCCATCGGTGTGTTTCTCACCACTGGTTAGTGGGGCTTAGAGATACGTCCTAGGCCATCCCAAACTAACGAGATATGTGCTCACCCGAGAATAGGTCAGCCACTCCTAGAAATCGGTTCTCCAACCACATGGTGCACCATATGCACCGCAACTCAACACTGTCCTCCACCCATTCTCCATAATCTCTATATTGTCTCCATATAATGACCCCAAGGCCCATCTGATCTAACATTGACCTATATGTGGTCGTGTCCATCCTCCTACTTCGGGTCCCTACCCACCTCACTGCAAATATCTTTGGTCAAGCCGACTCGACCCGTGGCCCACTAAGTAGCCTCGATATAGTTATATGCTCACATGCCCATACATGTAAAAGTGTGGTCACTCTTACACTACCACCATTGTTCTCTTATGTAAACTGATACAAATCCTTGTATAAATGGGCCAACACACATCGTACCCATACATATCTAGTACTTTGCTCCTCTATACTCCAGCAAATATCATGCATCCTATATAGAATGCCCGCTCCACAACCATTGATGAAGCTAGAACTACTGCAATGAATTTTCGCAATTGCGAAACCCCAGACCTCACAATCATGTCTAGACTTATATATGTCTTGGCCTGCACTCGCGACCCTACAAAATATCGTTGTGTTGCCTTCATCTGACCACAAGCATCCAATATGGCAATAACTTGTACCCTCTCTTCGACGATTGGCAGCTGTAATATCATGTATACATCCTTTAATGTCATTGTCATCTCTCATGTCGACAAACCAAATTGTACATGAATTTGCACACCATCTCTCGCACAATGTTGTCAACAATGGCATGTTATGGGGGACCTCCCGCAATCTCATGATGTGTTGCAAGACGGCACAATCCAATATATCCTACTCATTGGCCAATCCTAAACTAAGCAACGTGCTCAAGTGACAGCTCGGACAGAACTCCCTCGAGTGTATATCTCTCTGCACAGCATAACCAAGCAAAAAAATCACAATATTAGCAAGCAGACATGGTTTAAAATCAATCATAACAGCCTCAAATTAATCAAAATACACTAAATTCACAAAATAATACCAATAACCAGCCCCTGGACACTAGTGCAAGGAACTGGGCGCTAATGTCCGGATGGACAAAAAGGCCTTGTCCACTTCCGTCTAGGTCAATAGCGCCTAATTCTACAAAATTTCAAATTTTGTTAAAACTAATAAAAACAAACATATTTGAAAAATATTCCAAATTTGGCCATACATACCAACTCCTCGGTCGTCTGCATAGCCACGGCCACCATCACTGTCTTGAATTTTATCTAAATAGCCTCGCTGACATGTAACATCCTCACAACTCACGGCTCAAATCACAATCATTCTCAGTTCAAAAGAGGTTACTATTCACATATTTCATATTGTTATATATAGTAATTCAATTTTAGTCTATATTATAGTCACTACTTACTACCATTCTTACAACTAATACAAGTGCACAGTTCGGCTCATATCTTGAGCCTCGTTACTTAGTTTCTCTCTCTGTTTGTGGCATCCGGATCACGATCTCGTCTAATACTATACTATATAATTCTAACCATTCCATCTTCAAATTCGGCACACACACTAGTAAAAATCTATGCATACTTTGTCATTGCTACTACATCTCTTGGTTACTATTACAACCCTTCATAACCTTGCTTTTAGCTCAATTCTCATTTCTCCACACCATGCCCTCTCGTCGAAAGGGGGGCATACAATCGGGATCATCTTATAATCCCTCTCAGGATACAATGCAATCAACTAACATTCATTACTATCACATTTTCTCTTACCTCATTCAAACACGGTTACATTTATTTTATACAATAGTCAATACTTTTTATTATTTCAAATCCATTCCCTGCAAACCATTTGATCTTGGGGGAAAACAAAACCTCTATGTGAACAATCTTCCAAATACATCTTATTCAAATCAACTCCCACCATTCGAATCAATTAATACAATAATTACAATTGCTATCACTTCTAGATAACCTAACTTGGCAGCCGCATTACATCAACATCGCTTCCAGTTGACCTAGCTTGGGAGCCATCTAATACTATTCAAATCAGAACACCCGCTATTGTAGGAGTGGGGGCCATCTAGCTTGGGAGCCTTTTCTGTACTACTCCTACGTGGGTTCATCAATCGGGACAAACAAGTTTCAATCAGAACAGAATGGTAACGATTTGGTTCTGATCCGTCTTCAGCAGTTAGACATTTTGAGGAAGTGTCATGGAAGGAGAGAAAAACATACCTCTCTCCCCAACACTCTTCCTCTAGTGACAAGACACCCAACTCCAATTATCAGCAAATTGGGTTGGAAATTGATCACACCCTACCTCTTCTATCACCTATGACAACAATATGAAATCTCCAATATCATCACAACTATTTCTCCAAGTTGCTCCTTAGGATAGTTTGGTATCTCCACTTACGCCACATGGGTCAAAGCGTTGATCTATGGGTCGCCACATTGCAAGTTTTTATATTCTACGTGCACTTCGCAATATGGCTTCTCCGTACCCTATACAGGTATGTTCCTTACTTCCTTTACACTACTTGAATTTCTTTCAAATAGCATAAATGGGGGCAATTGTAGACACAAAATTATGCACTTAACATCACTTTCCTATGCCATCGGTATGTTGTTATATGCATAAATCTTAAGAAAACTACTCACTAGTGACATTGTCCTTTCTCCATCGACATTCTTGGATTGATTTCGATTACGACTCTTTTCTACATCTCTCATTTCTATATGCACCTCTAGTCACGTCACAAGGATGCCTTTTTGTCTTTCTTTTCACATGTGTCAATATTGGTCTCAAGACAGTAGTGCCCACTCCAGACACTAGCGCTCAAGCATTTGTGTCCCTTCTGGA
This sequence comes from Taxus chinensis, assembly GCA_019776745.2. Classification (NCBI taxonomy): domain Eukaryota; kingdom Viridiplantae; phylum Streptophyta; class Pinopsida; order Cupressales; family Taxaceae; genus Taxus; species Taxus chinensis. The sequence goes on along the minus strand of CM034152.1, from coordinate 196,455,259 downwards.
TGCTCATGTCCTCTTTGTTCTTTTACACATTTTTAACATTTATCGTCATCCTTGTTGTTTTTATTATCGTTATCCCGCATTCTTAGTTAGCCTTCCATGTCACCAGTGTCAAAATTCAAGCAAGAGACTCATACATATATACAAAATACTAACTATTATTCTGGCCGGAAAATTTAAAAAGGACTATCACATCTACATATTACTACTATTCACATGGATTGCATTCTCAGCTGAATACACTACATAAGAAGGGTTACATGCATGATCGAAACCCTAACAGCGAAGTCTGAGCGAAGACCTTCCGACCTAAAGAGGATCAGATCCTAAATATTCACGCAATCACTAGTGCTCAGAACCATCACTAGCGCCTGGGCGGTCTTGTACTCCTATGGGCACTCCTATTCAGCATAGTTTAAAGTCTCAAAAATCTCTACAAGCCACGGTGACATCATTTTCAACCAGATCCAACATTTAGGCAATTGCAATCACTTCCAAATCACTCAAAACAAGCTAAGTCATCCTCCTCTCTTGTGTGCTTAGGGTTTTACATTATTGAATGCTCATTGTTTGTACGTTACTGTATTTTACCAGTTGAATATCATTCGACACATTAGTTACTCTGAAATTATACTTAATTCAAATTAGATTAAATCAGATTTGAGTTATCCATGATGTGGCATGAAGATCATCCATGCAGAATGGAACAAACCAGCTAGACCAAGAGCACAGGATTACTCACCTAACTACTTCAAATACTTTCTTACAAAGTATTTACCTACCAAGTTATCTAATGATCTCAACTATTGCAGATGCATCCACACATTTTCCGCAACACAATAATAAACAACAAAGTTCCCTGACATGTAAAAGAATGTTAGTTATTTCATGAAATAACAAGGAGGACCCTCAAGACATCACCATAATCTTGAATTACAAGTATGGAGAAAAACACATATATTTCATTATATAAATATTCCTCCACCTGCTCCTTGAAGAATATTTACTATTCCTACGATGTGTTTATATCGTACCAGAAGGCTCAAATAGAATACACATGGTGCATCTTATCGATCTATGGGGTAGATAGGTTTCCCTTTTACCAGCCTATCGAGTAAATAGGTTTTCCTTTTACCGATCTACCAGGTAAATAGTTTCCCTTTTACTAGCCTATCGAGTAAATAGGTTTTCCTTTTACCGATCTACCAGGTAAATAGTTTCCCTTTTACTAGCCTATCGAGTAAATAGGTTTACCTTTTACTGACCTACCAGGTAAATAGGTTTCCCTTCCATTTCTTGGCTATAAAAGGAAGGCATTAAGAAGTCTTAGGATCATCTAGGAAGCTCGACCTTCCCATTGTCAAGGTCTTTTGGTCTTTAGAATTGTATAATGGTTTGGATAACACTGACTTTTTGTGCGAGATGGTGGTAGTGTTCTATGTGCATGCATGGAGGCATGTGATAAATCAACTTAAACTACATTAGAGGAACCTCCTACCATGTTCTAATTTTGCTCTTGGGGTAGAAATTATGATTTGGTATAAGGATTCAACCTCACAATCTAGCAAAACATTTTTCTTGATCTTATATATATATATATATATCTTGAGATGTGTATTTTATTTGTATTCCAATCGTTGCATTGATATTCCCTAATGATGGACTCGCATTAAAGAAGTCTAAAATATTTGTTTCAGAAGGGTTCTGCATGTTTCTTTCTTTTATTAATCTGTAACCTTGCTTTTTCCTTTATATTTGATGTATCACGTATTAGACTAGCATAGAGTAGCATATTCTTTGTCTATTATATTATTTTATTAGGACTTTCTAGATTTGCCGCATATAGAGCACTAGCATATTCTTATATATTATCTTTGCATATATCCACTACATGGCTTTACGACCCTTAGTTCAGATATCTTATGGCCCTTGTTTATTTCCAATCTTTATTCTTGTAACCCTAGGAATCTCGTAACAGGTTTCCAAGTTTAAACTTAACTTTGATACCATGTGTCATGCCTTGAAAATAATCCTCAAAAACCACACCCATATGGGTTTTTAAAAATTTTTAAACGACATGAAGAAAAAGATGTGGAACACAACACAATATTCTACAAACCAACTTATCAGGGTGTTACAATAGTGAGGATTAGCTAGAGCGAGGTGACGCAATCCATAAGGTACATGTGCCAATAGCACAAGCACCAACATGTCCCATCAATGACTATGACCGAACTAAAAATTACACATAAATTAACTTCGCTGCACTAAATAAGCTTGTAAAAGCTCAAAGAAAACATGTTGAATAAAATACTTGCCCAACTTCATTCAATATTTCAACTTAATTAGATAAAATTCCAATTTGCATTTCCTAACATTGCTAATGAAATTATGTAGTGCCCACACTTTTTATAGCTCAGTAGCTTGTTGTTTCTTTGCACATAGACATGTTTTGACAGTGATTGGTTATATCTTGGACATTATATTTAGATATTTGATCTTATTAGACAGGTGTGGACATTTAGGCGTATAGCCAATTTAGCTTGATTTCTATATTGTCGGATTTTCTTGTTATGTCATGGATACTAATGGGTATGATGATGTGTTTGGAACCTAATTATAATAATGGATAGTTGTTGCATGTGGAATTCTATGGTTATATGTCACGTATCATCTTGTCTAACTTTTGGAATATTAAGTATAATTGTGCACGTTGTCGCATCTTGATTTCAGTAGGATGTTAGGTTAGTTTAGAACGCATTGATATCTTACTATGTTATTAAATTATATTGTATTGGACAGGTGCAGTTAATGTGTGCAATGAGTGTGCAGGTGACAGGTTTCTAGGGGAACGTGGGATTCAGGCCAGCTACTCAATCTTGCACAAGCAGCCCACAGGCTGAGTCCTAGCCATGTTCATTGTGTGAAGCTTTAGTATAAGTGATTATTATTTTGGGCACTATGAAAGACCCCAAATTTATGTAATGTATTGTGCTTTGAATTATTAATTTTGTTTAGGGTTGCTAGTGAAGTTGTAAACTTGTTTTGGGAGTTAATAACTCCTCTTTCATTTAAATTGTTGATTTTGTTTAATGTGTCACTTAATCACAAGGGTTTAAGGTCACATGTGAGACCCTTGGGTGGTCCCCACACCCTCTACCCTTGTCCCAAAAATGCAAAACCCGAAATTAGGTTATTTTGGGCATTTTTGGGGACCCCTTTGTAGCTTGGGAGTTCCCCTAACACAAAAATGAGCCCTTGGACCCTACCTAATGGGTAGGGGGGCTTATTTTCAAGGCTAGAGGGAGTTTTCCCTCGCTTTTTACCTCTTGTTTAGTCACATCCATGTAAGGGATGTGGATTTGAGTGTTTATCAAAAGTTCCACTAGTTTTGTCTTGTTAACATTTAAGGGAATTTGGGAGAAGAGGGCAAAAAGACAATTTTACCCTTTCTCTCTTTTCTTTTGGCATCTTTAACCTTGATGAGGGAGAGGGGTGACACATTTCACCCCCTCATTTGTGAGGATGCTTGTTTGCTCCTCTTCAAATTCCCATCCATGGGAAAATAGAGGGACTTTTTTTTTTAAACTTCTTGCTTGGGATACTTGTGGATTTTGGAGCTTGGAGATTGGCTTGAGTCAAGGTGTGGAGAAATTTGAAGTTGAAGAGCTTTTTGGAGAGCTTTCCTTGAGGTAGGCTCTTATGTCTTTATTGTGTTGTTTTCCTTTTTGATGCTAGTTTGGGTGTTGAAAGTGTAATTGTTGTATGTAGCTTTTAGTTGTTGTTTGTTTGTTTTACTCCCTCCATCATATGGCATGATGGAGTTTTGGAGTGTGGGGGAAGAGAGAGGGAAATTTTCCCTCTCAATCCTCAAGGCTTGATGGACAAGCCTTGTAGGGTCTTATTATTTTTTCCCTCAAATGGTTGAGGTGGGGAAGTTGATTCATTTAGCTTGAATCTCCTTCCCCGTTCTTGGTAAGGAAACCCCTTTGGGGTTTGAAAATCCTTTCAAGGAAGACTTGGAGAAAGGGGGAGAAATAAGGAGGGCTTTGATTGAATTAGGAGCAATAAGGAGGATATGGAGATGTGTATTTTGGGCAAATAATTTTGATGTATAATTTTACAGAACTTTTCTCCTCTCTTCCCCATTTTTGAGGATGAACATGGGTTCTCCTCCTTGTAAATTTGGAGTCTTGTTTTGTTTTGAACTTTTTTTTGTGTGCTTGTATTATTGTTGGTTTACTCCCATCTTTTGCAAGTTTTGGTTAGTTGCCCTTTTTCCCTTGGGCTTGGGGGAGGCTAGCATGCATCCCAACCTTGGGAGAGGCATGTGATGATGCCTATGGTTGGGTGGCAAACAAGCTCTTTCTCCTTGTTGGTTTCCTTAAAAGTCACACTCTAGTGGAAGCTCAAGCATGGAGATGGTTGGATTTTGTGGCATCTTGGTCTCTCCTTATTTCCTCAAGTTATTGTGAAGCATTACTTTCTTTGTAACACCTTGAGTATGGGTTGTGGACTTGTATTCCATGTAAAAATTTTATTTTGTAAAATTGTATCCTTGAGATCTTGAGTTGTTTTTTATTTTAGCTAAGTAAGCCACTTTAAAGTCTTGTAAAGATCTTGTGTTAAACCTCTTTGGGTGGATATGTATTGTGGTATATGTGAACTTGAAAACAAAAAAAATATTGTATTTGTTGTTTTCTTAAATAGGAAACATGATATGTAATCTCCTTTTGAAATGAAAGAATATATATTTGAGAATATGCCTTCTTGTTAATATGTATGCATTCCATGTTGAGAATCTCCCATGTTAAGAATATGAAATGTTGTGGGTGTTTGCAATAAAAATCTTGTAAAATATTTACATTCCTTCCACATGCTTTGTCTTGAATATCATTTTGATAAAGAAAGGTTGTTTATTGAGAAGGTGTTATTACAAAGGAAATAATATTACTTGTTGAAGGTTTTTACTTGTTTTTAAAATCTAAAATAATCTTGTAGCAGTGCCTTTGAAAAGGAAGTAGTTTCCTCTTGCATTGTTTCTTTCATTATCTCATGAGTACGTTATTCCTTTCTCTACAAAACTAAATATTGGGAAAAAAAAATAGGCTTACTAGACCATAAGTTAATAAGGTAAAATCTGTTCTAGTTATTTCAAGTTGAAATCAGCTTCATTTATCTTTGTGTACAAAACAAAATAATAACAACCTGATCACACACACACACACACACACACACATATATATATATATAGTGTTAGTGAAATTATTGAAGTAATATATCCAGTTTGTATGTGTTTAATGTAATTATTACCGTTTCCCTTTTATTTATTACTGCCTGAAATAAGAATATATATATATAAATATATATATATATATATATATATATATATATATATATATATATATATATATATATATATATATATATATATATAAGATATATATTTTAAATTAAATGTATCTTTATTTAATATACATTCGATAGATATAATATAGATAATATATTAAATCTGTTATTGTATATATACAAACGTTTTTTTAAATAAACAAAAAAAAGAGATTGGTGGGGGTTCAGCCCCCACCCCTACGCAAACACTAAACAAAACAAATAAAAAATGTTGTTGGGGGGGAGGGGGGGGGGGGGGGGGCGGGGGCGGCGAACCCCCCCACCCTCTGCACTGTCTACGGGGGGGCGCTGCCCCCCACAAAAGAGCACCCCTGCAGCCTTGCTGCCCTCCCCGCGCCGCACCACCCTCCCCAACCACCACTCCCCTGCCGCGGCCTCCCTGCCTTCGCCCTCCCCCTCACGTGCCTCCCTGCTCTGTCCTGCCCCCTCCAGCGACTCCGACTCCCCGTTCCCCGCGCGGCCTCCCTGCCGCCTCTCCCACACGTGCCGTTGTTGCCCTTCTCCCACACAGTTCCTCCACTCAGCCGCTCTCCAAAACGCCGCCCCCACCCTCCACTGAAACCCCAACCACAATTATACTTGCTAATATATAAATAAAAATACAGATGTATTGAGTTTTGTTTGTTATAAATTAACAACGCAAAAAAAAAATAGTTCTTCCCTTGGAAATCTTCATGAATCCAACACCCTGCACATCCAAGAGCAAAACCTAATCAAATGAGAAAAGAATGACATGAAGAGAAGGAGAAGAAAAAGAATAACAACATAAGGAAATTTTTAGGGCATATTAGGGCAATAGGGAGATCAAGGGTTAAGATTGACTTGATCCAAAGGTCCTTAAGTGACCCTCTACACTTTTGAAATTAAATAATATTGTGGGAATAAACTATTGAGCAGGGAATTAAATTTTAATTATGAATGGGTAGTTTTTCTCTTCATGAAAATGAATTATTAAATGTGACATTTACATTATTTTTAAATGTGTAAAAATTATTCGAAGCTAGACAAATCAAATTAACTCGAAATAATGGTTTTAGCAATTTGGTTAGAAGATTATATCTTAAAAATTTAAAGACCTAGTGAGAATGGTTAGGCGAAACATTAGTTCGCACTTCAAAAAAAAAATCTTTCCCAAATTGTTAGGAAATTTCTGGTTTGGTTCTTTGTCCCAGGAACCGGGTGCTACAAATTACACCTTTATAGCTGAAAATTTAGTCATTGCTTTGAACAAATATAAAAAGCTTTTGACACATAAATGTGTATACACAATATTGTAATTGTACTAAAATATATTTAGGCTTATCAGCTTTTGAGTAATAAAGTAGAAGAGTTTAACAACTTAGTTACGCCTGTTCTAAATAACAATTTGTTCTAACTAACAAAAAATCATTGTTCAAACAATATAGTGAGGACATTTTAATTTAAATGGTTAGCATAAGGGTAAATTGGGGCCGTTGGATGAAACTGACCCTCACCCTTGGATCAAAGCCCTAAAACTTCTTATCAATAACTAAACATTATATTTGCCTCTATTTTATCATCGGACTCGATCGAAAAAAAAATCATTGTTTACCCTTCTTTTGACATGTTTGTGCTTGTGTTATACAATGCATGGTGCCAATCACCAAGGGTGAAGTTTTCTTTCTTTTTTTATTTGTTTAAAATTATATTGCCCAAGAATACATTTTAGGTAAGAGCTTATATTTATTTATTTGTGTGATGAAGCATGTTGCAGGGCGCCATTATTGAGGGTAATAAATCATATTTTATTTTCAATTCGCTCATTCCATGTACACGACAAAATATACATGTAGAAACTTTTCCTTTTTAGCTTTTATCTAAAACTAATAACAAACATGTTTTAATGTGTATTTGTATTTCCTCCTAATATTGGGATGTTGGAATGCACGAGGCTCCTTACGTCCTCTTTTTTGTTATTGTTTGGTTTTGTTGATCTCAACACAAGTTGGGACACCACAACACAGGGGCATCCATTGGTTTTTGAAACTATTTGCTTTGTTTTCAATATCCATACATATTTAATTAATTAGTCAAGGTGCCACTATGATGGTTGTTTCTTTTTACTTTTTTTGGTTACTTAGTTGCTCTTGTAGACTAAGCGGTGTCACACATTGGGTTGCCCCTTTAATATTTATTTCATAAATCAATAGCCCTTCTAACAAGATGCCACACAGGAGATTCTCTTTTTCGTGATCTGTATTATAGCCCTTCTGACATGTACAAATGTCTTGAATGTACCATGTTTTGCTACTTTCTACTATTTCTATCACAACATTAAGAAGATAGGAGAAACAAAGAGTGTGGGTGTATTCTCATGGAGTTCTTTGTAATGGCCCATTTTATTGAAAGAAGATCTGGAAGATGTGCAACTGCTACTCCAACTAGTTTTTCCAATGTTGGGGTTTTACAAGTAGACATTTGAGTCATGTTTTTCTCCATTTCTTTTTTATTGATTATGGTTTGTATGCAATATATTCTTTCTAATTGCACATTCCACCACTTGAAGCATTAAAAAATATATCATTTAAAATAAAATTCAAACTAGAACAATATGTGCTTTTGTGAATTTTGTGCATATGTAAACTTGATCACAAAGTGGTAATATTGAGGATGTCACGAGGAATGATAAGACACATAAGGGAAAGCTAAGTCATGACACAATAATCGCTCGTAAAGTGTTACAAACTAACCCGGTCCCTTTCTTGGTTCACCACTTGAGATAATGCACAAAAAAAATCAATACGCCAATCTGTAAGGATAAATCATTCATAAGTGAAATAAAAGGTGTATACACACAAATTTGTTTATTGGGATTCAATCCTAACACTAGATATATGTCATGGGTAAACTTTAAGACTTAGATACAAGCACCAAAAATTAAATGTTGTATGTGTTTTAATATTTTAAGATTTGAAACAATATGAAAGATACAACACATACTCTTACATTTGATTGTAACTCCGACTTTCAATGGATTAAAATGAAAATTGAAGACAAGGAAAACAACATTCTCTGTTAGGATGGGAAAATATGAATCGCTTGTTATGTCATTGAGTTCAAAAAATGGTCCTAAATACTTTCAACATATGGTTGATAGGATTGTTAGAAATCAAGAATCCAAAGGGGTATATATATTGATGACAGTCATCATGCATCAAGATCTTGAAAGTCGTCTCTCGAGAGAATTCTCAACATTTTACGACAAAGTAAGAGAGCGTGGTTGTGTTAATTCTATATCCAAGATGTGACTTTCTTGGTATTCAAACTTTTGAAGGAAAGATTATAATGCAATACCAAGTACTATAAAAAAAATTATAGGTTTCTCAATGTCATGAAAGATGAAAGATTTTACAATGTTTTCTCAGATGTTTAAACTATATTAGAATGAAGCAACTGCTAAAAGACACAGCTTGCTCCAGAAAACAACTTAGAGGTTCAAAAGCCAAAGCATGGACAAGTGCAAATAAACAATCTAAATGATTAAGGCTAATTTCATAAAAGCTTTCGACATTTAGAATGTATATGCCAAGTAAACCTTTATTCCTAAACAGAAATGCTTCTTATCAATTTTAGGCAGCTCGTCTAATCCAACAAATTGATGAATAGAGAGGAACTTTGTCTCTACTCATCTTGAAATTTCCAAGATGTTGAATTAAACTATTCCACCTTCAAAAAAGAAACCTATAGTTTGCACTAGGGTACATATAAATTCAAGTTATTTCTAATTGTTGTTACATTCACGAAAAGAACTATCTCTACTCATCTTGAAAATTCCAAGATGTTGAATTAACTATTCAACCTTCGAAAGAAAAACCTATAGTATGCACTAGGGCACATTAAATTCAAGTTATTTCTAATTGTGGTTACATTCATGAAAAACACTAACATTAAGGCATTGACAACATTATCTTTGGTGTCAGCCGATTTCCCCAAAACTTTGATGAGGTTGTCAATTTTCATTGAGATCAAGCTATATTTTCTGGGTATGTCACCCAACAAGATGCGTCAAATTTCTTGACTTTTAAGGCTTTTCACTATTTATTAATCATTGTTAGAGAAACAATAGAGCTCGTCACTATCTACTTGTTCAAACTTTGGCAACCATTCCTCAAGAACAACACAAGTCTCAAACATTTGGATAAAATGGTTAATTATCTATAATTCAATAAGTGTGAATGTGTGTCTTATGAGTCACTTTAAACCCTAATTAGGATTGTAATTTATAAATTGTCTATATTTAGATTGTTAAATTAATATTCAGCTAAACATATAATAAACATGTATGATTTATTAGACCATATGCTAAATATAGGAAATTACCAAGAGGATACAACACTTAGCTATTTTTGTATTCTACGGTTGAGCCAAATGTGACATTACAAGGAATAGACTGAAAACCTTTAGTATTTTCTTCATCTTCAAAATTGTATCTTTATTTACCTTCAAAAAGAATCTACCCATAGGTCAGGGTTTACCAATCTCAACATATCTTGTGCTACATGGACTTCTAATGCACAAAAAATCGATTTGATTGCACAACCACTTGAGATTGTTGAATGTATTGCTCTATCTTTGATCTAGGATCCTAAAGATGTGTGTAAGTTGTCAAAACAAAACTTCTCCTCTTCAAATCATAACTTCCTTGAAAGAGCTATAAAAAAAGGTCAGTAGTTTGGGTTGACACACCCTTGTGCCACCAAGGTAGCACTACTCCAACGACACTTCAACCTACATAATTCCCCACCTATTAGAAGTGCAATTGTGATAATACAATCTACATGTATATATGCAACTAGAATTTAGTCCTTGAACACTTGATAATGTTTGCTTTGACTTGGCTTAGATTGCTCTTGAATTGGCTTTGAAAATGTTTGCCTTGGTTTAGAGTGCTTTAGACATGGTTAGTGATTATTGGAAGACCAAGGACAAGATTGACCAATAGGTACAGAACCAACCAGTCAATCATGTCTCTTCTAAATGGTTCTTTTAAATAGGGCAAAAAGCGTAATTGATGATCTTGAATGGTTTTCACATTAGATATAAGTGGTTTTTAACAAACATAGGTATTCATGTAGGTGTTTAAGTAGTGGAATGATGGAGTACAAGTCTCAGGATGACATAGAATAGCATGTTTGACCTCTATTTCTTTACATCAATCTTGTACAAGGGATATAAACTAGACCCACATTATAAGTTATTAAATAACTACATTTACACCCTCTTTAATTTAATAAATGAAATTGTTAGTTCAAGAAAATGTGTACCTAAGTGTGTAGACACACTTTGTTCTTGCTCGAACACTTTGTGCCTACAAGGTATCCAAAGTGCAACCTACAAGACAAAAGTTTACTCAATGTCCATATTATGAAAATTGAAACTTCGACTCTAAAACTAGAACTTAAAATTGAATATGTGTAAAACCCTATGCTTGCCCTGTGAAAACTAAGACTCCTTACTGAAGCACACAAAGAAGGTCATGCCCATCGATAGGGCACATGTAGAGGGAGACTCTTATTAAATAGGACAAAGAATTGATAATGATCAATCCCTATTTTATAGAAACAACACTAACCAATAAGGTTGAAAGCGTTATAGACCAAACACTTATGATTTCAAGGAGTAAAGAATGTACCACTCAAAAAGGGGAAATCATTATAGGAAAGATGCCAACTGCGATGAGTGTCACTAGACCCATTCTACTTAAACCACGCCACTGCAGACATATCCTAGTTCCACATTTGCATGATTGCAAAAAAATGATGATTACTCATGCCCCCAATCTAAGGGAAGTAAATATCTTGATGTTGACAATATTAAATTTTCATTTAGAAAGCTAAGCCATAGAATGTTGCAAACTATATATGCAACTCGGAATTTAACCATTGAATTAATATCATGTTCCCTGTATTCGTACCAAAACTGTTATATGCACCTGTACTGAAATGTGCGTCAGTTTGCCTAAACCATTGTGTATTTTATACCTTGTATTTTGTTTGAAAATAAGTTTGTCTTCTTGCAATAAGCCCACTTAAAAACCCATCTATTGAAACAAGGGAGACAAACTGTAAACTACTTTTCTAAAACGAAATGACGAACTTTGCCCTCTCGTGTAGAGGAAATAACATAATACCAAGGAAAATTGTGCCCCCTTTGTTAGTGTACAAACACTTGTTCAATTGGCGTAAAGGGCATATATAATATGATATTGTTTGTCTAGCCTATTACCTTGTGTAGTAACGATTTGAGAATGCATAACTGACCTTGAATTTAGCACAAAAATTCTTATTAATCCAATTTTTGAAAGAGTAACCATTGTTTGTAACAATTGTGCATGGTACCCCAATGCATGAGATTATGAGTTGCACTAAAATTGCATGTCTTTAACAATTGTGCTTCACAAGGGTATAGTCTCAACCCATTTAGTAAAGTATTGAATAGCGGTAAGTATTATTTTGTGACCAAACACGAATTCTAGATTATTCTTTCCTATGAGATTTGAACACCACTAAAGAAAAAGCTCAAATGACAATGAGTTGTAATTCTTGTGATGCAGCATGATTTAGGTTAATGCATTTTTCACATTGTTCAACCACTACACTCGCTAATGTGTACTTGAGAGAGAACAATTTGTGTCTCTGCATGACAAATATTGAAGTAATTGTCCATCAAATGTTAGCTCAAATAAAGACACCGTTTAATACATATCTTGTTACTTCTCATCATAATTTGCATTTATCCTATCACGAAGCATTTTCCTAGGCAATCTACATGATTTAGAAAATTGTAGATATCAGTGTACCATTTCGGATTATCCACACTACAAGTAACTGCAAAGGCTTCTAAAGCATCACATTGGCTATAATAATTGATGCATGTTGTAACTAATTTATAATGAAAATAGCATAGCATCATTGACATCAATAAGGATTAACAATGGGGCACTGGCCATTACATCAACATGTTTTTTATCTTTGCGAGATATATTGTTAATTAAAGAGAATTTGAGGATGAGTAATATTTTCACCATTTCATTGTTGGTTATTAACTACTCTTTCTTACAAGAATAAATATTAAAGACCTAGCTCATAATTAACCGAGTCCCCATAAATTTTTAAGTGTTTTATCCACAACGTGCATGGAATAGATAATCCAAATATCATTACTTCATATTTCACAATATTATTTCCTCGTGAGAAACCAAAACTACATATAAATGGGCACAGTTTCACCATTGGGTGTAATGAACACAATCCCTACTCCCACCCTAACCATTTCATTATAAGATATTACCTGCTCTTCCTCAATATGATAAATGTTTGAGACCATGTTGATAATTAATTGATTATCCCCGTAAATTTTATGGTGTTTAATCTACAACGTAGGCGTAGAAGATAATCCTCATATCAATGTATCATATTCTACAATACTTTTTGTACATGAGAATCTAAAACTACATACAAATAACATGTTTTCACGATGACGTGTAATGAGCACAATCCCTTCTCTCACCCCAATGGTACATTTTGAACCGCCAAAGTACAATCCATATTTTTGTATCAATAACATATGTATTGAATTCATAACAAAATGCTTCATTTATAGGAGATGGATCACATAATTGTCCATTGGCTAGTTGATCTGTACAGATATCTTAGCAACAAACTTGAATTTAAATTATGTTACCAACATCACCCATTTAGTTGTGTCCTGCCAATTAAGCAGATCCACTTTAACAATGACGTTTGTTTCAATGTTGAATATATAATGTCGCAAGTTTTATACAAAGACTAGTGGCAAACATAGTTTTTATATCGCACTATGATTATGCTCATAATGGAGTACGGTTTACCTACTGTAATATATGACTCGATCTTTATTAATGTCATCGTACTTATCCAACAAAGCTTTGAAAGCATATTCCATAACATATATGTATTATCACAATGGCCTATCAAGCATGGGAAACATAAGAACTAGCGGATTGCTTAGTTGTTTAATTGCTTCACAACATTTTTGACAAGCATTGACACTTTAATTTTGTGGTTTTCCTTAATGTGCGTGTGAAAGATTGTCTTATCGACCAAATCAGCCACAACACATCATCATTACTTGATTTTTTCCAAAGTTCATAATTGTATCAAATTCTCAGGCAAAGGCATATCTTCAATTACTTTGATTTAAGTGGTGTCAACTTGATCCAAAAAAATGGATCACGAATAGCCCAATTCTTTGTATTCTTTATATTTGATACTTGCCCAACTCATTATGTCTTCACAAGATGCTCTAGTCAAGCTAGCAGTGATCCGAACACCCCTAAATGACATTGGGGGCCATTTATGTTATGTCTCAGGGGATTTTCTATTGTCGGTTACACGACCATCTTGGCGGTTACGTAACCACCAATCTGCATTAAGTGGCAGTCATGTAACTGACGAAGTAGAAACGTGGGATCTCAACAGTTGCAAATGTTTGAGCTTCCCAATCGGTTTGTTTCGTCTTTCCACACCTTCGTTGGTTGAGCATCTATAAATACAAGCATTATGAAGGATTCCAACAAGTGTTTTGGGTGAATTCAAAGTTGTGAGCAAAGTTGTGAGCAAAGTTGGAGAGTTGATTCTTGTCATATTTGTTCATAAGAAAGAGTTCTTGTTGTTTGAGAGAATTAAGAGCAAGTAGATACAATTAGAAGGAGTCGCATCTTTCTTGAAGGCCAAATTGGCGGTAAGTTGTATCATTTTTTAGATTACATAGTGAAGGGGAGCAAATTTGATCACCCACTGGTGTTTTTCTCACATCGAGTTTCTCCAAGATAAATCTTGTCTCATTCTTGTCTCTTTTCCTTACAATTTGTAGTTTAATTGTGGTTGATATTGCACAATAACTAGTTTAATAATGAACTCACATAATTCATTTCTATTCACAAGTATAGTGATCTGTTAATTGTTAATATTATGCAGCTTACGGATCGAATTGGTATCATAGCAGTTAAGATTTCAGTCTTTTGTGTGGTTTGACTTGTGTTGAGATTGCAGTTAGATGCCCCTTACCCGAAAGGAAAAAGAAAGCGGTGAAAGTAGACTTATTCCTTCTGAAGCAAAAATTTCTACAAGGAAGTGCAAGCAAGGAATTTGAGAGATGGCTTGAAGAGATGATAATGGTGAAGAATGTTTCTATAAGTTGGAGGCAAATGTGGCAAGTTTGTCCAAGGATGTGGGTAGTATTTCCTTGTCATATGGAAGTTGGAGTCCATCATGGGATTACTCATGGAGAAACTTGGTGTTACAAATGACACACCAAAAGCCAGTGAGGAAGATGCTCATAAGTATGAAGAACTGTGGCCCCGTGCCATTCCCACATTTCCACCTTTCAAAGCAGAGGCCAAGATAGAAATTCAACCTTATAATGGAGACATGGATGTTGAGAAGTTAGACCATTGGCTAGCTCAACCGGAGATATATTGCAGTTTGTATCACATTAATGAAAGTCAGCAAGTTTTCTTTGCTCGGTTAAACTTGACCAATCATGCGTTAACTTGGTTTGAAATTTATGTCAATTCTTTAGTTATTAAAAAGCTTCCTCCTAAAACAAAGTGGGATGAATTTAAAAAACTAATCAAAAAGCAATTTTAACCTATTTGTTACGAGGAAGACAAGTCCATGTACTGGCAGTATCTCAAGCAGAAACAAGGCCAGAATGTGCAGGATTATACCAGTGAGTTCCAGAACAAAGCTATTCAGATAGAAAAGGATGTAGCAGACCAGGACATGTTGATGAAGTATATTGGTGGACTTTGTAGCCATTTAAGGAGACCAATCCTCTTGGCCAAGCCAACAGATGTAGACGAGACTTGTTCTCAAGCACACTATTTAGAGATGGACAAGAAAACAAGTTCATCTACCTCTCAGGATGCTTCAGAGAAAGAAGAAAACATCTAGCCAAAGGGAAAGGAAAAAGGGAAAGGTAAGCATAATGCTACTTTTATTTCTAAAAAGGATACTAAAATTCACTATGGGCATTTTGATGTTGACACTCTGTAATGCCCCCATTCGTCATTGCTCTGTTATTCTGTGGTGACCGAGCTTCTAAGGGCTGAACGTCGTTGTGTTCCCTTTGAAACGTTGTTGTCGTCGTCTTGTTGAGCTTTCTTTCTTGCGTCAGTGTCGATGTTTTGGTTGCTGGCCCGCAACATCCCTCGCGATTTATCCCATTAAAGGAAGACCTTGTTCTTGCTATATCGAACCTCATGTTGATTGTTGTTTGTTGCCTGCCAGATATTTTTGCCGTAGTTTTGGTCACTCTCATGCTCGACCTCTCGATTAAATAATTAGTATTATTATTATTATTATTATTATTTTTAATTGTTGTCACTTTTGTGCTAAGTCCTAAGCGACTTTTCGAACCTCGTCGGGTGTCGCAGCATTTTAAAACATAATAATAAAAAATGAATAATAAAAGAACGGATATCGGTTATACTTCGCAGTTGGTTACTGTCGTCAGTTTGTCGACCTAACGGAATTATTTTAAAAAAAGAAATTGTGATTAATTAGATTTATTTCATTTTGTGGATAAGTAATTTTTGCTTGACAAGTTGGTGAGAAGTGGGAGATTTTAATTGGGCCGCCTGTTTTCTGCCCTAGTCGGCTATAAAAATTAATGATGAAATTGACCTTTGCTGGATTGGGGCGCCTTTTCCCTCCATACTGGCCGCACTTCTCTTCTTTTAACATTTCTTGTCTTGTATCTTTCCACGTCCTTGTTGTTTTCCTGCAAATTTCGGCTCTGGCAGCGTGAGACCTTGGGAGGGCGAACTGTGTGTAGATTGGTGGAGAAAAACGTTAGAAAAGTTGCCTCCTTTTTGCTGCGCGCCTGGCCCTCGTTCCCTTGTTTTTATTTGCCTTCCATGGCCGCATTGGATCCTGCTCACGCCTGGTGCTGGGGGCATTTGGAAAACGTGGAGGAAGATTGTTGAGTGCGCGGGACCTTGGGGCGCTCCTCCCTGCTGGCCGCGTGGGTCTGTTATGGTGGTTTTAGATGAAGCTACAAGCCAGTGAAGAAGGCATGTTACCTCCACTTTCATTGGGTGTTGCGTGGTGTGTTCTTGTCAGGGGATCCATAGCAACGACCTGCAACAGTATGGAGCCAGGCAGCAGGCATGTTGCAGTATAGTAGAACCCTTTTTGAACTCTTCCAACAAGCAGGCTGTCCAACCATGTTGTTACCTGTTCAGTATTGAATGCATCCTCAAATTTAGGATTCTCCTTCAAGATTATTTTTATCATAATCGATTAAGTGACAATAAGAGTGTTTCCAGGAAACCTGATGAAATTTATTACAAAGATTCACTATTGAGACCTTACTTGTTTTACGATGTAACTCATGGAAGAGAATCTCTTAGAGGTGGATCTGTTTCATATCAGAATATTCATGAAGCACAATTTGTTGTTGGAGAGCCTGGTAATGAAAGCCTTCATAAGTGTGCCGCTTGCATTATTCATAGCAGGATGGGCTGTTCGACGGAAGTCTTTAAACCTGTCGGGTGGTTTTGCCGGGATCCTGGTAATGTCAGCATCTATCATGGCTTCCTTCAGGTTTGGAGCTCTCCTCCTCGTGTTTTTCTTCTCATCCTCAAAGCTCACAAAGCTTGGTACTGAAAAGAAGCGCAAAAAAATAAAAAAAATAAATAAATAAATAAAATGATGTTGAATACAAGGAGGGAGGCCAACGGGATCGGATGCAAGTGCTAGTGAATAGTTCGATTTGCCACAGCACTAGCGTTAGGAGTTGCATATTTGACAGGCTGGAATGATATCTGTTTGAACTCAGAAAAGGCACCTTTGGTTACTGGTCTGATTGGTGGTATACTTGGGCACTATGCATGCTGTAACGGTGATACTTGGTCTTCGGAAATTGGTGTTCTTAGTAGTAGCCAACCTCGGCTCATTACTACCTTCAAGGGCCTGTTTCAGCATGCTCTTGTCTTGGGAAGCGCATTAAAGACATGATAAGCCCTAACCCTCTCTCTTAATGATTTATTTCCTTTAGCATTTAGATAAATCGATCTCTGCAATTTTGTTTGAATTCTGCATATGTGAGTCTCTTTTGGATTGTTGATGTGTGATTCTCTTTTACTAAGTAAGTAACGTTTTGGATTCTGGATATTATTTAATAATTATTTACATATATATGTTGACTCTTTCTTGAAAGAGATGCCCAAGAGAAATGGGTTTTCGAGTGACTTTTAATCACAATTTGCATGAGCTGATCTCCCTCCAGTGATTCTCGCTTTTCGACCCTATAAAGTTAGTTTATCATTTTGCCATGATTACTCCTGTGAACAGTGTTTTTTGTAGAAAATATTGTGGTGTGTGAATGAGATTTAGAATTTTTCTTGTCTTGTTTTTTATTATGTAAAACATGGCTTGAAAACGGAAAATTTTCTCGGAAGAATGCGTTGGTCTTTCAATGTGGATTGGTAATAATATAACCCCCCCCCCCATTAGGATTGGAGGCTTCTATTTGGGGAGAGTCGTACTGGTTCTTACTGGTCCTTCTAGGTACTATCCGACTCCTTTGATTATCGTTTACTTTGGGGATTATCGAAAACCTCTTACCAGGCCCTCTACTATTATTATTGCTATGAGCTTACTTTAGATTGGAACGCTCCTGAAACATGTGTTAATGGGGTTTCTATTTTGGGATCTTTTTTAATACGGTAAGCCTCAAGACGTTATTTTGTGTGGATAACTTATGGCTTAAGTTTGAGGCGCTTCTTAGATCTTCGAATCAGTTAAAGTAATAATGGATACATCAACCTCTCATGAATGTGTACATTCTGCAAGTTTGATTGACATGTGATGGCCCTCAGGCATATGAATTCAGTCAATGCTTGAAATATGAGATTATAAATTTATCCTATACTTTGACTTCAAAGCTTGTTGAAATGTTTGTTGGTAGGAAAACAGATGGATAGGGAAGTTATGAGAACTACCCTAAAATGGATTCATACACAGCCTTAAGTAAAGGTGACAACTACCATAATGGGACTATTCATACCTTATATGACGTTAAGGATAGAAGTCTACCTGAAATTATTTAACTTCATTATATAGGACAATGATTAATACCCATAAATTGAGATGTGCAAGTGGAGGTTGAATTATATAATATAATATATTATGCCTTCAAGCAACCAGTAAGGATAAATATGTTATTTCAATACTTGGTTAGCGCGTAGAATATTTTCTGGCATTTATGATGATTATTATGTTAGCTAAAAATTGGTACTTGCATCTCAATTGTGAGTTGAGATAATGTTGATACTGGCATTTATAGTGGCTCGGACCACGCTTGCATATTTTATCTAGCCAAATGTACCTTCTACCTATTAACAAAGTATGACGGTATTGTTGTTCGTAATTCATTCCCCTGAGTTGGACTCTTATACTAATGGAGGCATATAGAGACATGATAATAAACAACCGATAGGATATCTAAATAATATATGAATTTGCTGATTGGTGGAAACCTTGTTTACATAAGTATATTCTTTAAATTGTGAGATAAGTATCAAAAGTATACTTACATATCCTTGATTTTCTATAAAGGTTGATACTTGGGTAATATTGATGATTATCATATGATTGACACTTGTATTTATTATAGAAGCTTAATGTCGTTGGTGCTTTTATTTAATTGAAAGATAATATTGTTGGACACTTATATATGTGAAGTAGGTTGAGGGTATTAGGTGAGCGTTACTAATGTTACTGTAATTTAATTATGATTAAATGCAAGGTTAAGGTTGCATATCTTCTAGCCACTTGGAATTTTAGTTCATATGTAAGCAGATTTTAGGGAAGTGTTCAATGATGGGTATGGAATGTATTCTCATGAGATGTGCAGTTAAGATTTGAATACATGATTAGGAATTATTTGATAGGGAGTATTGAAAATTTTCATTTATTTAAATGCTAGATGGCATAAGTTATTAGGTGAGGTTTATATCTTATCATGCTCAGATCTAGCGAACTGACTCTAGTAAACATTTGTTGCAGATGGAATTTTAGCGAGTAGATGAGGGATAGACTTGTAAGCTTGAGCAACAACCTCAGCTGAGAAGTTCTTACACGAATCATTTTTATATTGTTCAACTATTGATAACATACAGTGGAAAATGTAGGAAAGGATCATGGTCTTAGTATAATGTATTTGTGGACTTTGTCATCTTAACTTTGGGCATCTTGGTTTGTTTGACCATCATTGAAAATATTAAAATATTGGTTACTGCTTGTTGAGTGATCTTATTGGATTATTGGTATTTTAAGTGTGGATGTAACCTTGTTTTGTTCTGGTGAATGAGTGTTATTAAACTCTACCCTTGAAAAGAAATGTTGAGTAAATCTTGCTATGTCTTATTAATAATGCGACATAAGTAAAATAACGTGGGTTGTTTGATACTTATAAAAGTTGAATTAAAAGTTATATTTAAATAAATTAACGTAGAGGTTACCAACTTGAGCGCAAGGAATTCTTTAAAGAAATCATAGGCGAGACTATCTTTGTGAGTAAGAATTATACAACATGATAACCCTAGCTCCTCTAGTGAACATTATTCCTTTTATGGTAAAATTTGTAAAATAACCCTAAGGTGAAATGAACTGTTAATTGTTAGAAGAGGATAAGATTTAATAAGCCAGAGAAAACTTAGCATTGTAAGAAGCATTGTACAAATCATATCTAGAGTCTTAGCAAACTATAGTTAAGGATCGAAAGAGGTTACATAAAAATAAATAACCATCAATAATTTCCTCATTGTGGCTTGCCCTATCTGTAGGTGTGTTAAGTGGTGGCTTCTTATGTTGTTTTGTCAAATAGAAAAGTAAACCATCCTTGGTGGGTGTGAACATTTCCGTGCTACCCTTGTGGTCATCCTTGTATTGAGTTATCCATGGAGTTAGTTGTGACCTCGATGGTGGCATGTCGTGTCGTGTTGTGTCAAAAAAAAAAAAAGTTATCCTGTATTTTACTGTGTTGTTTGGGTGTGAAATTTATTGGGTCGTTACACACTCATTCCAAGAAAAATATTGGAAGCTCCACCCAGAATTACATCCCTTCAAAAATAAAAATAATAATAAGAAGGCCATGGCTGCCCTCTAGGGAAAGGAAGTATTTTGCAGAGAAGAGGTGGATGAGACTATGTGTTGTGCCTGCATCCGCAGAGAGGTATGTTTGGGTAATAGTAGTAATGCTCAAGAAAATGAACTTACTAAGCTCTATCATATAAAAATTCAATTGAAGAAAACCAAAGTGGATGCTCTTTTTTTGTACTTTTCACAAGCTAATATGGTTAGTAAAGAGCTAGTTGATAGGCTTATCTTGGAAACTTACAATCATCCAAGTCCTTACTCGTTAGGTTGGGAAAAAAAAGGTGTAGACATCAAGGTTACTAAACGGTGTAAGATTACTTTTTGTATTGATTAAAAGTTTACTGATGAAGTCACTGTAGATGTTGTTACCCTTGGTGTGTGTGGCGTAGTGTTTGGCAGTCTATATTTGTATATCAAAGATGTCATCTTCACAAAAAGAGCCAACCAGTACCGTTTCGTGAAGGATGGTAAGAGCTACGTCATTTCAGGCTTTGCAAGAGACTCAAAGATTTCTTTGGTAAGTGACGCTGACGGCTGCAAACTTCATGTTAGTGCAATTTTTTCTTTACTTCTTTTGAGGGATAGACAAGTTTAGGAAGTTGTCACAGAAACCACTCATAGCATAATTACTAACAAAGAGCAAATGCAGATGGGAGAGTTTATTCAGCAGTTCAGCAAAGATACCTATGAAAAGAAACAACAATTACAGTCTTTGGTTGAAAAAGCACACATTTCAGGGGTGACTGGTCACTCTGATGTGACAAAGACTGTTGAACACTTACATAGGTATGATTTTTGGCTAAACATGCAAATAGTAGTTGCTAACTTTATTGACGGATTTGTTACATGAAGTGAAGGAAAGTTGAGTTTACATATGCCATTATTAGTTTCCTCTCAGCCATGGGTGATTTGGGATGACGATTTGACATATACACGCAACCTTATGACAAGGTTGTTCCTACTTCTAAAACAAAAACTCTTTTTGAGGCATGGTTTGGTCATTTGCCTAAGAGTGCGGGTGATGTTGTTTTCATATTACCATACAAATACAACAGAAAAGTGGGATTACAAATCCACAAAGATAATAGGTTCATTGGAACAATCCAGAAAATACACCTCCAGATGCAAGAGTGGTATTCCAGCGACGGTGTGGGAAAGAAATTTCCTCACCTTATCAATCCTTAAAGCTTTGAGGGACTTAAAAGTCTCAAATTGGGGAGGTATGATCCAAAAAATAGATCAGGAATAGCCCAATTCTATATATTCTCTATATTTGATACTTGTCGAGCTCATTATGTCTTCAGGAGATGGTCTAGTCAGGTTGGGGGTGATCCAGACACCTTCGAATGACATTGAGAGCCATTTATGTGATGTCTCGGGGGATTTTCTATTGTCGGTTACACGACCGCCCTAACAGTTACGTAACCGTCGCTCTATGTAGAGCGACAGTTGCACAACTGCCAGTCTGCATTAAGTGTCAATCTTGTAATTGATAGAAAGGAAATGTGGGATCTCAACAGTTCCAAAAGTTTGATCTTCACAATCAGTTCGTTTTGTCTTTCCACACCTCCCTAAGCTAAGCATCTATAAATACAAGTATTATGAAGCAATCAAGCAAGTATTTTGGGTGAATTCAAAGTTGTGAGCAAAGTTGGAGAGTCGATTCTTGTCTTATTTGTTCATAAGGAAGAGTTCTTGTTGTTCGAGAGAATTGAGAGCAAGTAAATACAATTAGCAGTCTCATCTTTCTTGAAGGCTAAATTGGCAGTAAGTTGTATCATTTTTGAGATTACATAGTGAAGGGGAGCTAATTTGCTCACCCACTGGAGTTTTTCCCACATTGGGTTTCTCCAAGATAAATCTTGTCTCGTTCTTGTCTCTATTCCTTTCAATTTATAGCTTAATTGTGGTTAATATTGCACAATAATTGGTTTAATAAAGAACTCACATAATTCACAAGTATAGTGATCTATTAATTGTAAAAGTTAGGCAGTTTAAAGATCACAACTTCGATGCCCTCATAGGAAATGATAAATTCGAACAACTTGCCTAATGTAACCTTGAAGACACTTTTGAGGGTTTAAACCTACATTATATTGATGTAATCATTTCAATATCTATCTAAACTCTTTATATGTTCCTAGAAGTGTTTAGATTTAGCTAGTATTTCACTCACAGTCCTCAACACTCTTATGTAGTTGTCGTGAAAATATGTATTAAAGCTCATTTATAAGTTTTTGCATTTTGTAACCCTAATGGCATAAGTTTATAGAAGAACATTCCCCATGAAATAATGAATGATGTATTTTTTTAATATACAAGTAATTTTTATATGGTTGTACCTCACAAAATCATACATGATTATACTAATCCAATTGCATCCAACTGTGGAATCGACAATCATATCAATTTTCGGCAATGGAAAATTACACTTAAAATATACTTTGTTTAAGTCACCAAAATATGTACAACATCAAAACTCAACAAGTTTGGCTATTAGGATTTGAAACCTTCTAAGAAAAATCTAATTCTCAAATAAACTAACATCTAAGAGCTTCTAATTTTTTCTTTACAAAAAGTGCTACTTTGGGATGCATTTTTTTAATCTTTTGTTGCACAAACTTGATATCCATGAGTGGTACTATGTTATGCATAATGATAGATGTGTCGATCCCAGGCATATTAGTGTAAGTACATGCAAATAACTCTAGAAAATCATGAAGTCTACTTGTTTGAGGACAATTGTTTCTTGTCTTCTAACATTGTTGCTAAATGTATCAATCGGGCATCTACAACCATACCAAATTTGAAAATGGTAGTTTTCTTCATTTTTCAAAGTAGAATTGTTCTCAATGTATGACATAGTAGAAATAGAATCTAAATCATCAAATCGAATGTCAAGGTTATGTTAATCACCTTCTGCAAAAATTGTATGAACTTTAGTTGCATAAGGAAGCTTGTTCTCAAAATATGAGAGAGAGAAAGCCTCATATGCCCCTAAATACTCTAAGAGGAATTCGTTATTAAAAATGCATTGTGTGTCTATGGTTTTGGGGAGACAACATCAATTAAAGTGAGATAAACACGTTCTAAAGTGGACGTCGTGCACATAACTTTCATTAGCATAATGTGCATTTGAAGGATGAACATAACAATAGTCATACTATGTAGTAGAGGTGATGTGGAATTGTAAAACCTTATCAAGACATGATAGTAGGCAATATATTTCGAAGGGTGAAGCTTTATAAAGTCATGGTAGTTTTTGGAACCTAATTCATCTTTAGAAAACAGATTCCTCTAATTAGAGTTTTTGGGACTTTGCATCATCAATTAAGACGTGATAAACAAGCTCTAAAGCAGAGGTGTGTTGCACTTTTCTTCCACTCGCATTATGTGCACTTAAAGGACAAACATAACAATATTCATATAACTAAGTATCGGAGGTGATGTGGACTTGTTACCAAAACCTTGTCATGCAACGATAAATGACCATATATATTGAAAGGGGAAGCCTTGTGTAGTGGCTTATGAGAGTTAACTATCCTTTAGGGGCAAGTTGCATAGATGGGATATAATTGTTTCCAATTTGTGTCATGTCAAAATACTTTTTACAGTACCTAATCAAAAGGACAAGCATATGTATAATTTTGATAACTAAACTTTAAGCATACATGTAAGTTAGAGCATACAGTGTGCATTGCACGGATCTACAACTAGCATAATAGTATATTATAATTTAGATCATTGAGCATGATGTGACATAATGTAGTCAATGTCAAAGCCCTCATGCTTGTCTAACGTGATACACATAAGCACCTTGCATGTTATGTTGCCGAAACCACAAAACTCATGGGTTGGAAAGTGAAGGAGGGACTTGTGTTACTTTTTTTTTATTACACTTGAATATTATAATTGAGGTCATTAAGCATGATGTAACATATTGTACTCAATGTGTGAATGAGGATATTAGTATTAACTTAAAACACATCTAAACATTCAATTAATAACAAGCATGTTTGGTTAATTTGGGTACATGTTAATGCACTAGAGCTTTTCTAGACATGCACAAGTTTGACCTCCAAAAAGGATCTATCAATAGCACAAGAGTGACCTACTACAATTTGTCTAGACATGCACAACTTTGACCTACTTAAAAAAATGGAATTATTATTACATAATGTGTTGCTCTATGTGCACTTAGAGATTTGAAAAATGTTCTCAAGTTTTTGAAAACAATCTTCTCTTGAAACCCTTCTTAATGTAATAGCTATTTGATTACTCCACTTAATGTATTCAATTAAATACTGAAATCAAATATATCCAACCTATTTAGTTATTTTAAAAGACTTGAGGATTTTTATTTTATGGGTATGGAAAATTAATAATATTAAGGTTTCTGTTCCTGCCTCTTATTATCTCTATATTACCAATTATTTTAACAAAAACATACATCTAAGCTATTAATCTAGTGTAAAAGAGTTATTTTATAATCAAATTTAAAATATTTAAAAGAGTTTAATTTGTCATCCCCTAGTATGCAATTGTAGGAATGTCTCTTAATGTAATAATGCTACTAAGGCCATTTATCGATGCACATTGTAATAATGATGCTAAGGCCGTTTATCAATGCACCAATAAATTATAGAATGTAGACTTCTTCTATCCCAAATGCGATAACAAAACAAAGGTCTTATATGCTACCAAAACTATATTAAAGATTTAAGGCATTAATGAGACTCCAAAAACAAATTAAAAGATGAAGATTGCTCAAAGAAAACACAATAGAATTATATTTATATCTCAAAACAAGATTACAAAAACAATCTATCGGATCTGCATACAACATAATAAAAGGAAAAGTTCATGAAGAAGTGTCTGTATAATGAGCCTTCCACCCTATTTGAACCAAAATTCTAAGCCTCGACGCTAGACTTCTAACATTATCTAATAACGAAGAAGACAAACCTAAAAAAAAATACAAGTGGAGAATAGCTTTTAATGGTTAACGTGAGACCATGTATTTCATCTAGTTAATCGACTATCATAAACATCAAGGTAAATCTAATTTTATTATAAATATGGAAGAGTTGGTAATGGAATGGGATTACTTGAGCATTATAATGAATAATTGTGATTCAAAAAATTATGGAAAAATGGGTTCTACAATGAGCCTTCCTATCTCTCGAATAAGCCTAGCATTTTTACAATGAGCCCTTTTAATGCCAAACCTACATTTTCCATCTTATCCAAACACAACACCTATGTTTTCTAAAACTCTACAAGTCCAAACATATGCTAAAAGAATTATATAGTAGTAATCCCATGTGTACAATGCAATGTGAACGCCGAACAGTATATGTTATTTGATTTAGAGGGATAGTTTTTATTTTTGTTATTGATTTTGCTTAAACTATGGCTGATTAATTTTGTAAGTGTAGAAATATAGATGAACCACTTCAATTAAAACACACAAACATGATGCCTAAGAAGAAGACTACTATAAATTGCGTGGTTATTTCTTGGCATTTTAAAACTATATGTATTTGTATGCAGATATAATGAAAAAGACATTAAAAATGCGAGAAACAATAAAAAGGAAAAATTCAACATGTATTTTAAATAGTGTAATTTTGTAAGTGTAGAAATATAGAAGAACCATTTCATTTAAAGGTATCATTTCTTCATTTCAAACTTGTTACAAATTTGTACATATACAATCATGAATCAACTAGTAACTTCATACAACCATGGATCAACTAGTAAATTCAATTAACGAGAGGAATTCTTGTAAACACAAGAGGATGGGCAAGCCAAAACATCATATGTTTTCTTTGGAAGGGGTACAACATAAGTTTAGCTGAAATTCTGCACATATTTGCCATGTATCTTTATCCATAACATCATCAGTGTTAATTCTAGATTAGTAGTGATCATTATGTATACCGTGCATACCCTTAGCACCTCGTAATGTATGAGAATCAGGCTGCATGCTATTAGAATTATTAAGTTGGCAATTCTTATCTTATCATTATTGCTTATCTTATCATTATCTAAAGACATCAACTTAATAATGGTTATTTATTTCCACTACCTTTAAATAACAATGATAGAACCTTCTTTGTTAATGGACAACAATAAATCAATAAGGTATTAAATTAATAATTGTTTACTTATCTACACTAACTTTTGCGTGCATAAAAAAGGAGAACAATTCAATTTGCACATTTTATGCATTTGAGTGTAGTGGGATGGTTTGCGATTGATGTCATTCGTTTCTGGTTAGTAGGAAAGTTTCACAGAAAGTAACGAGTTGTTATTCAAGATGCTATACTAAAAATCCAAGACAAGAGCCTTGAGATTACTATCTCCTAATTTTTTTCAGATAGATGTATTTAAATAACCACAAGCTATTTAAATGAAAGTTAATATTCTTTGTCTACATTCAAAAGTGACAACTAATTCTGAATTTCTATGTTTCACTTTATAAAATTCAATCCCCGAACTCCAGTCTAGCTTTATAATTCATTTATGTAAATAACGGGGATCTGTTTGGTGTCTTAGAGTTCTGACGTAATCCTGAAACTGAATGTGAATGTGAATGTGAATGTGAATATAAAGGGTGTGCTGTGTAAAAGTTATAACATCACACGTTACGCTTTAAAGATTCCTTGGCGGCGTCAAGAATGTTGGTGGTACAAAGAAATAAAGTAAATTGGTTTTTCTTGAAAGGAAGGAAAGCGGTATTTCATTACAATTGGATTAATTTGTTGTAAATTGGTTTTCCTTCAAAGAAATGAAAGTGGTATCTCATTTCATATAGTTGAATTACTTTTTTGTAAATTAGTTCATCTTGAAAGAAAAAAAGGTGGTAAATTGATTTTTTTTAAAGAAAAGCGATATTTAATTTCATACAGAAGAATAACACAATTGAATTAATTTATTGTAAATTGGTTTTTTTGAAAGAAAGGAAAGGATATCTCATTTCAAATAAGAGCATCACAATTGAATTAATTTGTCATAAATTGGTTTTTCTTGAAAGAAAGGAAAGGGTGTCTCATTTCATACAGAAGAGTATTACAGTTGAATTTCAGAGTTGATGTGGTTTGAAATTATTACTAGGGGTCAATTGGTTCAATCATATTGTTTAACAACTCTGTGTTTTGTAGGCTCGTGGATAGACTACTTGATGTGCAGCTTGCATTTATAGGAGATGGACCATATAGGTAAAAGTGTGCATGCACTAGGCCTAAAGACCTGAATGTAAATTGAAAATGCTTCCTTGATGGTAGGGATGGGTGCTAACTTATGTTTGTTTGCCTGTAAATCTTTGGAGTTTTCATATAGGATGGAACTTGTAAAAATGTTTGCAGACATGCATGTTGTATTTACTGGTATGTTGCATGGGGAGGAACTTTCCAAGGCATATGTTACTGGGGATGTTTTTGTTACTCCTTCAAACGGTATAAGTTATTTGATTTGGAATGATACGCTTATTACTTTCATAGTTGATGTGGTTTGAAATTATTACTAGGGGTCAATTGGTTCGATCATATTGTGTAACAACTTTGTGTTTTGTAGTCTCGTGGATAGACTACTTGATGTGCAGCTTGCATTTGTAGGAGATGGACCATATAGGTAAAAGTGTGCATGCACTAGGCCTAAAGACCTGAATGTAAATTGAAAATGCTTCCTTGATGGTAGGGATGGGTGCTAACTTTTGTTTGTTTGCATGTTTGTTGTTTACTTGCTGGCTACTGAGAGATTTCCCGAGAGATCTTCTTTGGGTGCTCAGACTGGTTGATCAGACTCATCAGAGCAATTGAGAAAAAATCTTCTTCACTGGATGATGTTAGGGAAGATACAAATATTTCTGTACCCACTTCTTTTCTTGTAATGCAATGTGAACCAAACATCATATGTTATTTGATTTAGAAGATTAGTTATTACTTTTGTAGTTGATGTTGATAAGGGGTGTGATTGATTTTGTAAGTGTAGTACTAGTAATATTGATGAAGCATTCCATTTAAAAGGTCTATCTCTACATTTCAAATTTGTTACAAAAGCGATATCTCATTTCATATAGAAGAACATCACAATTGAATTAATTCGTCATGTCACCTTTGATTACTACAATGTTTGAAATGTGTTTAAAAATAACATGTACATAAGCCCACGAATATCTTTGTGCGTAACAAATGTATATACAAGTCACCCAATGTTAAATACCTTTACCAAAATATATCACTAATGATCTCATCCGTAGTGTGCCATAAGCTGTTGATGTCCATGGTGTATGGCCAATCAATTTCAGCAGCATCAAGTATATTGCTACTGTTAATGTTTGAAGACCAGGCATCCACGTCCAACTCTAAAGAATAACTTATAACTCTAGGCGGTGCTGCAACTAGTGTTGGTGCTGATTGGAGGAGAGTGTGAACCTCACCAAGTTTGTGAGTGCTAGATAAGCTAAATAGTGCCGGTGTCGAGGCCATCTCTTGTGTGTCACTATCCACCAAGGTTGACACCCATTACACCTCGCCTTGGTCTACGTAATTTATAATGCTTTTATTATTTTGCAAGCATGTAGCTACGTTATGTTCTTGTCTTTCCACTATATTGGCTCCATTAATGGAAGTCATGGAAGATAGGTTGGAATAGCAATTAATGGTTTTGTACTGAGCTTGCGCTTTCTTTATCCTGGTTCTCTAGTAGTTCTTTATCTCGTTATTTGTCCTTCCTGGGAGATGCCTTGCAAATGAGTTGTAACAGCTTTTTCCGGTTCTTTTCAACCCTGAATAGTTGACAGTTTGATGTGAATGTCACACTCAATAATATGATATGTGAGAAAAAAACAAAGTGACCCAAGTGAAATTAATGAGTATGGAAGTACCTGCGCATTTGGCTAATGTGTTCCAACGACCTTCACCACGAACAAAAATGCAGCAAATAAGGCCAATGTCCTCCTCTGCAGTCCATGGACCCCTCCTTATCAGATCTTCCTGCTCTTCAATTTTACAAGTAACTATATTCTCCATGGAAACTGCAAAAGTGAATTGGATAAGCTATGACTATCACATTCCCCTCTTTCTATCTGAGCTCCAATTTGAGGGAAATTGAGATGAAAACACAATTTATAGACCCAAATCCGCACATGTTGACAACAATAGTGGAGAAGACTGTGTTATATATTTTATGTATTTTAGAAATAAGTAAGTGCTCTTCCTAAGGATTAAAAATGAAGTCTCCACGCGTGTAGGTACCTAGTACAAGTAGAAATAGAATTGTCCCACC
Organism: Taxus chinensis; assembly: GCA_019776745.2. Lineage (NCBI taxonomy): Eukaryota > Viridiplantae > Streptophyta > Pinopsida > Cupressales > Taxaceae > Taxus > Taxus chinensis. The sequence goes on along the minus strand of CM034152.1, from coordinate 196,425,395 downwards.
CGCGTTCGGTCCCGGAGCGCTGCATTAGTAACAACTTTGTTTGGGACGGGAATTTTCCCGTCTTCTAACGACAAATCCTGCACTGTGGAAGATGAAAATTTTATCGAGAGCCGACGGGAAACAGAAACTCCGAAACAAGTCAGCTGCAACAAAATCTCCCGTCTGACTCAGAGGACATGGTTTTATACAGGGTTCTGAAAGAGGCGACGCAGAAGGGGTGGACGTCGTTTACCCCAAAGGAAACAACCCCTGCAATTTCCGTCAAGAATCAAACAATTTCCCTTCGCAAGTTGGAAACTCATTCTCAGCAGTAGCCGATAAAGAGCGGCAGGCATTATACAGGCCAAATGTTAGTCAACGACAAGGAGCTAGAGCTTAAAGTTACATACCTCGGGGCTATTCAGATATTTATGTGTATTCATATTATGTTGACATAGAATTTACATTCAATTTCTACAAAAAATTAAACACAACATTTAGTAACTCGAGAGAGTGGCGAAGGGAGAGAGAGAGGAGAGAAACTGATAAAACTTTTTGATCTTTATTTTGCGCTCCAAGGTTGTGAAGAGGGGGTACTGGCTGAGGCATCTACGTCTTGGGAGGTCCTTTCTTACACTGTCAAATAAGAGACAATTCCCTTTCTAGGGGCAGCAATCTGATCCACGTAAGGTCTTCCCTATTGCACCTCTTTCTCAACATCATCACAATAACAAAAGCAATCACCTCGACCCTCGCAATCGCCATGACAATGCTGCAATCAATACGCAACTCATATTATTTATTTATTTCGGTCTTTCAAAAAAACAAAAAAGCTTCTCATATTACTTCAAGAATTGAAAAATTACATCAATCTTACCAAACGATTACATGAGATCTCTCTTTTTAAAAACCCTGGCAGATCATTTTCTTGAAAATAGAGATTTCTTTTCATAAGCCAAGTTAAGTATCTGTCGCATCCACGAAAATGAACATACCTTATTTCTTTTCTTTTCCCATTGAGAAAATTTTCCATGGAGCTCTCTCCCCCTTTCCCAGAGGCGCAATATCATATCGACATCATAACCCTGCGATTAATAGGAGGATCAGTACGCATGGATTTAAAAAGAACCAAAGCAAAGAACGAATGCTACAAATTGCATGGAAACTTGTACTTGCGGCAACTGACGAATGTATTCAAGAATTTTCATTATAAAGTGTAGAGTAACATGCAGCTTCATAAAAATCCAATTGTGCATAAAGTAGTTGATGATAGAGTTGTTGCCATTAAAATCTCTGGCGCTGCCATCCTTCATCATCTCGACACCTTTTGAGGACAACAAATGCACTGTAAATCTTGTGCATCAGGCCTCTCTTGCAGCGGTGCCCTTGCTCACGAAATATCTGGAGTGCTACTATTGTTTTCAGGGTAGCGGTAGTGGGGGAAATTTGCGACGACAGCTAAAACACTAATCTTTATCCGTCTAAAGAAGAAACGCATGTCAAAATAACTGTTAAAAATGCAAAAACATCAAAACCGTCGTCAAACCGTCAACTTTAAAACAGTCACAGAAACATCTGGAGGTCCTTTACCATAGCGGGAACACCTTCGGCGTAATTAGCAAAGGGCACTTGGTAATAAATGTTTCAAAAACTTTATAACACATAATAAACCAAGAATGAAGAGAATTCATTATAGACATACCATTGATGTAAAAATTAAAATACGAGTCTTTAGCTTGAACAATCTTTTAAAAGATATATGGCTCTAATACCAATTAGAGCAAAGATGATATTTCATTCATCTTGTTAGTAATTTTATATTTCAATTTGAGTTTTAAAAAAACCTAAAATTTTCTATCTTTTATTATTCTCTTAAATACACAACTTTATGTTACTTTTACATATATGAATTTATAAAAGATATCGTACATAATATTATTTTGGCTTCGAATTTAAAATGTTGACAACATTTTAAATTTTTCAAACCATAACCTTTGTTTTAACAAGCATTTTACAAAGACAATTGTAATTTTTTAAAACCATAACCTATACCTATGTTTCTTGTAGCATTATAACATTCACATCCATGTAATTTTTTTACGCCATAACCCAAGTTTTTGCAACATTAACTATTACATTCTAACATTCAATACACTTTGAATTCCACTTCATGATTACTATCTTGTTCACTTCTTTCTCCTCTTTTAGCTTAGCAAATTTGACATGGCGCATTACAAGATGGCTCTAATTGTTGATTGCCTCCTTCAAAGGACTCAGAGTGAACATTTATCCTCCTTTCTTAATACACACCATGTTAGTTATTCCGTAATGTTACATCTCACTATCAAATTACCATGGCCTACTCAACAAAACATGGCATGCATCAATAAAAATAAACTCCTCAAACAAGTTTACTTACCAATTTGCATATCAACTTCACAATGCTCGTATTCAATGATACTATGAACCTCCAACCAAAACACGATATATGGCTTCAAATGTGGTACACAAATCTCATTATCAAATTACCAATCCTTCAAAGAACTTGGCGATAAACCTTTTACCGCCCTTCTAAATACACACACTTTCTTGTCTTTTCCAGCATACAACTCACTATCAAATTATCGTGATTTCCTCAACAAAACATGGCATGCATGTACAAAAAAAAATGCCCCAAAAGAATTTGCTTCCCAATTTGCATATCAACATCTGAATGCTCCCATTCAATGATATTATGAACCTCTAACCAAAACAATGTATATGGCTTCAAATGTGGTACATACACTGTACGATGGAAAAATGAAATGCGAGCATAAGAATCTACAAGCAACTCTTCCTCGTACCCGACCTCCCGAGGTCGTGCCGAGACGGTTGGTGAATGTGGAATATATATGGATACGGACAAACTAGTTGGGCAATCTTATATCATCAATACGCAATAATGGAATCTGGAATCTAAGGCAAAGAAGGCCCTCCTAACCTGAATTGATGTAATGGATCGTTCGAATATAATAGCAGTTCAGAGGCTCCAATCAATGTCAAGCTCTGCCGAGATCCTATTTATTCGCTGTTGAATACGTGAGAAGTGACCTATGGGAGCTCCTAGCGTGATGGCTGCAATGTTTAATAAGCTGAAGTGCCGAGATCCTATTTATTCGCTGTTGAATACGTGAGAAGTGACCTATGGGAGCTTTGTGTATATTTCCAAACAATATCATGAAAATGGTGATAGGAGGTGCAGTGGATTTTCCGAGATTTTTATGGACGATTCTCTAATCTAGTTCAGAAATCCTTAGCTTGATTGGCTGCTATGTTTAATAAGCAGAATTGTGCAATAATGTCTGGTGGAAGTGGTGAGTACCTAAATACTAGTGTTCGTAAACTAGCATCAATGTCTAATTGATTAGTAGGCCCGTTAGGTTGTAAGACCTGCGGATCACAACCGTACGTTCGTGGTTGTGTCACTGTACGATGGAAAAATGAAATGTGAGCATAAAAATCTACAAGCAACTCTTCCTCGTACCCGACCTCCCGAGGTCGTGCCGAGACGGTTGGTGAATGTGGAATATATATGGATACGGACAAACTAGTTGGGCAATCTTATATCATCAATACGCAATAATGGAATCTGGAATCTAAGGCAAAGAAGGCCCTCCTAACCTGAATTGATGTAATGGATCGTTCGAATATAATAGCAGTTCAGAGGCTCCAATCAATGTCAAGCTCTGCCGAGATCCTATTTATTCGCTGTTGAATACGTGAGAAGTGACCTATGGGAGCTTTGTGTATATTTCCAAACAATATCATGAAAATGGTGATAGGAGGTGCAGTGGATTTTCCGAGATTTTTATGGACGATTCTCTAATCTAGTTCAGAAATCCTTAGCTTGATTGGCTGCAATGTTTAATAAGCAGAATTGTGCAATAATGTCTGGTGGAAGTGGTGAGTACCTAAATACTAGTGTTCGTAAACTAGCATCAATGTCTAATTGATTAGTAGGCCCGTTAGGTTGTAAGACCTGCGGATCACAACCGTACGTTCGTGGTTGTGTCAAACCTCCTATGGTAATATGCACAGTTAATCTCTCTTTCCGACTATCCAATATACGTCTTTTCAGCCTCTATGTTTAGAACTAGAAGTTGTGTAATTTTCTCATAATACCTTACAGATTTTCTAGCAACTTGAATGCGTAAGCTAGTATCTATGTCAACGAGGTCTCCTGCATTAGGTTGTGGAACTAAAAGATCGCAACCAAATACTTGTTCTCTTTCGAACCCTTGTATAGTCATACGAATGCCCTATCAAGGCAATCTATAGTTAGGATGATTTGACCAAAATGTGTATGTCTTGTCCTCTTCAATATTTAACTCTCTCAATTGTTCACTAATTGCTCGTAGGTTTATCAATGCTCGAAAGACCTCTATCCTAAGGTCTTGATCTATATCAACTAGTGTTGTGGGAAGATTTGGTTGAAGCACTATTGGTTCAAATATGTATTCTCTGGCCTCTCTAGGTCCCGTGATTGTCATGCAAAACGTTTCGACTTTTAACTAAAACTAATAAACATAATTATGAAATATGTATCTACACTATATATGTATTTTTATTTTTGTATTTTCGATTAAGTATTTTAACGAAAATTAAAAGAGCAACTATTTTAATATATTTAACAAATGGACAACTAATATAGTAACAGAATTAAAACAAAGAAAGTACCCCGGTGTAGCTTATTTACCTGTGCAGTTGTGAATTTATCATAATTATCTAAGCAACAAATTGTTTTAAATTGAAAGGCTCTCGATCCTACCTTAGAAGTGATGAATGAATCATAGTTTCTCAGAAACTATCAATCCCCACAACTTCCCTGGCGATATCGAGAGCGAGCTTTGACTGAAATAAAATAATTTACTACTCTATTTGATACGTTGTAACTAGAACTTTGATAGCTCAAACCTAAAGTTTACAGAACAGTGGTAAATCCAGTTGTGTGTTACTTCGTCCCCTCAATGTGATCTCCTCGTTCTTTCGAGTTGTCTTGAATCAAGAAAAACATATATATGATAACATCAGCAGAATAAGGTACTCAAACAATGACAGCTTTGGATATAGACCGAATACAATGCGAGTAAAAGAGATAGTGCAAGTGAACAGAGCTTGACTATGCAATTCCTAGCAAGATTTATTGAGGGAATACAACACAAATGCGCTGAGAATTCTAGAAACTATCTTTTGTGACTAAACAAAACCTACAACTCTAAATGGATTCCAATCAAAGAATGAAACTACCTTACTCTAAACTGACTTGCATGGAACAGCAATGAAGCAAGATTGAAACAAGATCAAATGACCTCTAAACAGCGAAAGAAGACTAACAATGGATGCAAAATATAAAACTATTGGAATTCTAAGCAAGAAACTCAAAAGACTGGATGATTAAACAAAGAAGAAGAGGGGCCATTTGTTCGAAAACAAGCTGGCTATTTATAGCAAATGCATTCACTAGAAGGTAACTTGGAATGAAACTCTTTTACCATTAAACAAAGTGAAAACACTATTCACAGGGCGGCCAAAACATAAATGGAAAGCAAAGTAGCTGAAAAGTGCGGATAGAAATTAAAATTTTACATTTGATGCGATCGTTGGAACTTTCTGAAAAACGCGTACAAGACCACCACCCTGTGCAAGGTGACAGTTACTAGACCGCCGCCCAGGCAAGGCGGCGGTCTCGTCACTTAAGACCAAAATGCAAGGAAAAAAGGGGACAGGGCAAAACAAAACACGTAGAGGCCGAGGGAGACATACAAGATAATTGTGTAGCATCTTTCTGGCAATGCAATACCCTACAACTTTGGGTACGTACATACACCATAGTCGAAACCTATAATTTATGTTGACAATAAATCATTTGTGCTTATATTATTAATTGCCAACGACACGTGTACAACTATCAAGACCCACCTTACAAGTAAACTCTCTTTATTTAAGTAATGTCATGTATTCTACATCTACTTGAACTATTGCATTACATTTCTTCTTTCATCATCCCAATGAGCATGACACTCGAAATCATAAACAATGTTCTTCACATTTGAAGTACATTCTACCGAATGATCTTCCTTCTTCCATAATTCTCTCTTTCATATCCAACTCCACCTCTTACTAGTTAGCTCTTTCCTCATTTTATTATTTGATTGATTCCTCTTGATCTCGTTTGGTTGTCTTCTAGACATCATTTCTTCCACTTGCAAAAACATATTCGTATGTCACTTCCACTTTACATATCATTACCTTAATTGTTCCATCTTGAAAATTTAACCACAATCTGATTATCCAAATCTATTTCTGATCTAGTAGAAACCCTTCATGGAATCCTTCACAATTGCCTCCCCCTACCTCAAAGTTTGTGATTTCTTCCACTAGTCCACCTCATAATCCGGGTGGAAATTTTCCTTTCAATTTGCCAACCATCATCTAACATTTGTAATCTTTTCCTTATCACTTTTATTCCTCTCATTTTGTACCTCTTTGCAAAATAGTGTTGCATAACCTTTTAATTTATTTGAACCACCTTTCCCTTCAACATACTCTCCCATCTTAACCAACTTCCCACAAAGCTTTTAACTCCCACGTTCATTCCTCTTCCAGTTCTTATAGGTATAACAAGCCGTTGTACTACATTTACCTTCTCGCCCACAGCACTGTTTGGTTTCTGACATAACTCATTGTCTCTCTCATATTTGTAGGAATTAAACCACTCCCACCCATCATTCTACTTGGAGTCATTTAATTAACATACTATTAATTCCTTACAACCACTTATCACGCACTCAATTAAATACCAACATATCATGTTCAAACTAGAGAGACAAACCTATATTAGTTTTCTTAAAGATTACTCAAATCCAAACAAGACATTAACCCAATTTTCCCTCTAGTTACAACATAGGGTAACCATCAACTTTAGGGGCTAGATTGAATTCATTGTTCATTTGTGCTTCTTCACTACCTACATGCTCTAACAAGTCTTTCATAGTAGAGAACAAAGACAAACCGATATTATTTTTCATGAAGATTACTCAAATTCAAACTACACCTTCACCCAATCTTCCCTCAAGTTACAACATGGGGTAACAAGCAACTTTATGGGCTAGACTGAACTCATTGTTCCTTTGTGTTTCTTTACTACCTACATGCTCTAGCAAGTCTTTCCTTGCTCAAATCTACCTCCTCTTTGAACCCTCCCATGCATTGTCTCGTTTAATGCCTCCTCAAACCATTTTTTGGGCTTGGAACAACCAAAAATGAGCATTCAAAATGTTAATGGTCAATTACTCTAATTGTGCAATTGCAACAAGCAAAATTGTGAATTTTATCATAAGATATAACTCCAATTTGGCAAAACCGTGAATTTTATCACAAAACAAAGATCTCCAATCTCAATGACTAAAACCATCGTTCCCTTTGTTCTAAGAACCTATAAAAGTGCCATTTACCTCATTGTATCCTTGTGGTGTCATTTTCACACTAGTAGTATTTCTTGTTTGATGCAAGATCATCCAATCAACTTAAAACTTACATTTATCATTATTCGCTACTGCTTATGCGGCTCATCATTCTAATGTGTTGAATATATAACACAAACATGTACAGTTCCAAGCAGTTGTTAAGATAACCAACAAATCGTTGTAGCTAAATATAACTATTGCTCCTCTCAATAAAATGAATTTGCCTGCATCATTCGAATCAATGCAATTTTGTGCTTCTCTTTTTTCTTGTTGTTTTATCTCTATGCTTCTAATATGTTCTTTTTCGTAAAATTACAAGGTGTATCGATATCTAAGCACCTACTTGAGCACCTACAAAAGATCTCTGAGACCAGTTGTCTTCCATAAATAAAAAGGTGGATGATGATGATATGGTGGCTTTAGTTCTAAATAGCTTGCCTTCTTTGTATGAATCATTTGTGGAGGCACTTCATTTAATGGCAGAGAGTCAAACTCCTACGTTTGACAAGGTGATTTCCTACTTGTTTCAAAAGGAACAAAGACAAACACGGGCTCAAGAATCCACTTTTGGACAATCTGAGAGCGTTTTTGTTGCTCAATCTAAAGCAAAGTGTAGATGGTAGGCTAAGACATCCTCTCTCCTAAATATCAAGTAAAATGTTATTATTCTCACAAACTTGGTCATGTGAAGGACTGTCGAAAACGACTCAATGCCCTTAAGAAGCAAAAGGGACAGGCACATGTGGCTACAGTTGAACACGAATCAGAAGAATAAGCTCTCATTACATCTTGCACAAGTAATAACAACTCTACTCGATGTTGGTTCTTTGATTCTATAGCATCACAACATTTCACAAATCAAAAGGACGGGTATGTCAATTTTAATTTTTGTTCTTCTGATTCAATTACTTCAGGAGACGGAAGATCACATGCTATAGAAGGTATTGGGAATGTTCGTATTATGCTAAATAATAATACCAAATTGCTTATAAAAAATGTTAGATACACGTCTAATTTGAATAAAAACTTGTTATCTATCAATGAACTAACTAATAATCCCAGTATCTCTATAAACTTTTTTGGTAAATAATGTATTATGTCTAACATCAAGCAAAATAAGGTTGTTGCCTTAAAGATTGGGCATGGTGGTCTATATAAACTTGTTGATCCTACCACGGTCAACTTGCATGCCTTAGTTGTTGAAGGCAATACCAATGTCTTATGGCACGAAAGATATAGCCATCTCAACCTTCATAGAGCCAACATGGTGGTTGGTTTACCTCCTATTTAGGAGAAATGTGACATGTGTATTGGTTGTTTGCAAGAATACAAAAGCGAAAGCCTTTTTCCCTTTGAAGGTGCTTAGCGTGCAAAAGGGCTCTTAAATCTTGCACATGTAGATCTATAGTAGCCATCATGGAAGACTCCCTCCATCCTTGGTGCACGTTATTTTCTCTTGTTAGATGATTAATCTCGAAAGATGTGGATCTATTTTTTGAAGAAGTCCAATTATTTTGCTTCTTTTGCCAAGTTCAAAGCCTTGGTAGAGAATCGAACCAACCAACGAAGACTTTGAGATCCAATAATGGGGGTGAATTTACCTCTAAACAATTTACAAATTTCTGAAGTAAAGAAGGGATTCAATGCCAATTAACAACCCCTTATACCCTGCAGCCAAATGGGGTGGTAAAACAAAAGAACAAACCCATCATGGAGATGGCTCGATGCATGATGCACAATCGAGAAGTGCCCTATAAATATTGGGAAAAAGTTGCTAACATAGTTAATTATATACGCAATCGAAGTCCATGCAAAGCTTTGCAGAGCATCACACAGAAGGACACTTGGTCCACCATCAAACCAGAGGTATTTGCATTTCGTATTTTTGGTTCAACTACTTATACTTTTGCTTCTTGCAAATAAAAGGAGTAAATTAGATTCCAAATGTTCTAAATATTTTTTCGCTGGTTATAATGATCGATCTAAGACTTATAAGTTGATTGATACTGTTACTAATAAGATCATTATTAGTTGAGATGTTGATGTAAAAGAAACAAAACCTTTCTTTGGTTGTAATCAACAAAGGGACCAACCATGGGGCAATAATCAACATGGGGTCATAACAGAGTTTGGTACTCTTTCCTTGCTTGATCATGAATCTGGTTTTTCTCGTACTCCACAAACTCCACGACAATATGTACAATCTCCCCACTAAGATTGTTGATTGTCCAAAAACTAAAGGTTTCTCCTCTAGAACTTCCGTTGGTCTCTCTTCCAAAAGCACCACAACCAGCCACCACGTCAACGGAGGCATAAGTAGTTTTACTCCACTATTCAAAATTTGAGGAAGGACGAATTATCTTCTCTTAAATGGAAAGTCTCGATGAATTGGCAAGCAAATTAATTATTCTGAGCACGCTCAATTTGCTCGTTTCTGATCTTCTTCATATTCATGAGCCACATAAATACTCTAAAACACAAGGCATACCGAAATGGAAAACTGCCACGCGACTAGAGTATGATGCCTTGATTAAAAATAATACTTGGATGTTGGTTCCATTACCTCCAAGAAAACACACCATTTGCTGTAAATGGGTGTATAAAATCAAGTGCAAAGCACAAGGTACTTTGAATAAATACAAGGCTCGACTCGTTGCGAAAGGATTTTCGCAACACGAGGGGATAGATTATGAAGAAACATTTGCTCCTACTGCAAAGATGGTCACTTTTCAACTTCATTTGGTCCTACGTACTCTCTAATTTTCAGTAATATTACATATCATTTATTTTTGTATTCCCAAGCCATTTCAGATTTTGATTAAATTTGGATTCAATGGCCAATCTGTCCACTTTTCAGGTGTTGAATTTTAAATGATATGTAATAAATAAGAAGACTAATTTGTAAAGGATATAAAAAGAGATAGGTTCCACTAATGGAATGTCAGGTCCTTTCCCCTCTTCAGTCAAGAAAACTAAATCACTTCACATCAAAAAAACACATTCTGCTCTTGGGAACTTATTAAATACATACCTTCCTATGTACTCTAATTTTCAGTAAATATTACATATGATTTATTGTATTCCCAAGCTCACATATTTTATAGCATTGCATTTTCTAAATTCCACCATAAGCACAAGTTTTTTGGTTCAGGTTTAGATTTATGTTCCAAGTCCAGTTTCAATTCTTATAGCTACCAAAGGCTAGTTGGTTGGTTTCCTGCAAGAATTATCAGAACTGTAGATTATCAATTTTAAATCCATATTTTAAATTCCAGATTTAGGTGAAGAGCCTTTACAGAAAAGGATTTAAAGAATTTCAGAAAAATTTGTGGAATAAAAACAAATTTAGCTTCAGGAGAGAGAAGAAATACGCTTTCAAGATTTCATATTTAGGTGAAGAGTTTTCACAACTATACATCAAATTGTTATAAAACCATATTTCAAAAATTCCATCTTTGGGTGAAGAAGAGTTTTCCCAACTTTACATCAAGTTGCTAAAAAATATCAAGTGTTTAGATCCTTCACGGAAAAGTCGTTTAAAGAATTTCAGAAGATTTAGAGGAATACAACCAAATTTAGCTTCAGGAAAGTGGGCACAAAATACTCTTCCAAATAAGGATTTATTGAGAGATCCAAGATGTATGGCTGCTTTTTAAATGCATGTTTAATATAAGATAATTTGCAAAATGCCAGAGAAATTTACAACGTCAAATCTCATAAGAGTACTCGAGAGGCAGTGAATGAATTGATGGATGTGTGGGCATTATTGAAATGCAACCTAAGCTATGCTAAAACTCTGTGGTAATCCAATGGCTTATAGTCTATTTTGTAAGAAGTTAAATTTGAAGTGTGGATATGTAAACTAAAGTACTCGGATGTACATAGAGGCAATTAACAAATTGATGGATGTTTGGACTACATGCAGTGCTGAGACGATGCAGGCATTCTAAAAACCTGTGGTAATCCTATGGCTTAGTTTAATCTGTTTTGTACGAGATTGAATTTGGAATTGAATTGTGTGAATATACAAACTGAAGTACTTTGCAAACATGAGGAAAAAGCTGTCCGATCTGTTAGACCTCAACATTTATGAATTGTCCTCAGAGATGAGGGCATTTTTAATTGTTAAGAGGGCATAGTATATAAAACCTTTTATCCCTAGGGAATCCAACAGCTAGCTAGCAAATAGAGGTAAAATTTTGGGTACAGCATTTCAAAGAGCCCATGAAACATTTTTTATTTATACCCATAATAACAGTATTATTGGGTTGTAAGCCCAACCAACCGTTGTTAATGTAGACAGGAACCACTTCACAGTCAATGGCAACCCACCATTTTGGGTAGTGGGCCCAACAAACATCTTTGCGGTTAATGTCTCCATATTCATGTCTAGGCTATTTGGTGTGACTAACAGATTCGTAATAAACTGAGAACATTATTTTCATTAATGGATGTGGAATTATGTCTAGTGGAGATTATTTTCCTTGTCAGCTCTTGGAAATTTTTTAACCTTATTTGGCATTTATACCTCTTCTCAAAAACAGTTATTCTATTTACTCTTCTATTTTCAGTATTATTACAGCTACAGCTACAGTTTATTTACTTTTTCTGAAGTTGCATATTGCAGTTTCCACAAATTTCAGATTTCAGACATTATTAAAAATATCAGATTTTATAGCATTTTCATTTAGATTTGCCTGAAATTTATGTTCCATGTGAAGTTTCAGTTTTCGAACTTTTTTTCTTAGCTACAGAAGTTTTTCAAGCTCATTAGAGAAAATCTATACATCACCTCTGTCTCTTCACAATCTTGCTATTACAGTCGATAAAGGTTTTTTTGCATGAACAGTAACTATTATTGACGTATCACAACAAAATAGTCCTCTAATTATCTAGGTGTCCTAAAATGTCAACCTCAGATCATACTTGCAACTGTTTTTCTATCTATTATCAACCATTATTAGATGGGAACCCTTTCTAATGCTTATGCTAGCAAAGATGGTTCGGAAAATTTTCATCTTAACTTACAAATCATTCCACCCACCCACCTTTCCCATTTAATTATTTTTCTATGACTATTAACAACCATTATTAGATGGGAACCCTTTCTAATGCTTATGCTAGCAAAGATGGTTGAGAAAATTTTCATCTTAACTTGCAAATCATTCCACCCATCCACCTTTCGTAATGAATTACAAATTACTTGAAATATGCATATGCATTTGTTGTCTACTAATAAAGAATATGCATATGCATTTTTGTTGCCCACTTAATAGTTCCTGGAATGGAACTAGCTGACGCATAAAACCCCATTTTTTATTAGTGAACAACAAAATGCAAATACACTCTTTGTAAGTAGAAAACACAAATATGCATTTCGCTGTACACTTAATTGTTCCCAGAATGTAAATACTTGATACACATAAACTTCAACTAATAACTGAGATGAAATGGGCATTACATGGCAATCTGTAATATCTAGCACCCTGATACGTGGTTTCTTATGGTATATTCAAGCAAAACCCTCTATAACTATCTAAAAATCAGTCTTCTCTTATTTATTTGAGGTGAATTCCTAATATGGCTATGAGTAAGATATATACCCATGTACATATCACAAATTTCTAATAAAATCACACATACCTACTATTAACGATTATCACAAATACCTGGTAAGCTGTCTCAAACTAGTTATATAAGCGAAAAATACTGCACCCAGGAACTAAAATCAAATAATAAACTATAATGCTCGACAATGTGCTCAAGTGTGTCATTGTCTGAAGTGAATGCAGGCCAATAAGAAGAAAATATTATTATCTATGAAAAGATTTTACCTCACATGTGAATCCACAGCTAGAAATTGTAGCTTAACATAATCACGGTTCAGTCCATGTCCCCTGAATCCAGCTGGATCTAAATACTGCAGGTTGTCATGTCAAGAAAAATGTCATGATTACAGCAAGCTCAATTCCACAATAGCCAGTTTGATGGCCAGGAATATCACAATGGCAATCTTATTCATAAAAAGACCCAGGAAAAGTTTTACTGCCTGTTGAAATATTAGACAAGATATACAATAAGTTTATAAGAAGATGGGTTTGAAATGAAAATCTGTAAAAGGGCAACAAAAATATTAAGCTCATCTGGTAAAGAAACAATATTACTCTTACAATCATTAACAGATACAGAAATACTATTAGAGCTGTAACATGGAGACACAATATTAGAGCCTTACTATCATTACCAAATACACACATATAAGGAACTATTAGGTAAGCAACATTGACTAGAAAAATGCAATCAGGAATCTTGCAAATCATCTCAGGTAAATCAATCCCTGTGAAAGAGCAAGTAAATTGTCATTTCTGACATTTAATACCACCTGATCCAAACTGAAAGTACACTACATATGATCCAGGTGCTACAAATCCCAGCACAACATTAGAAAAAGTGATGTGTCACAAGAATGGCCACTATCTAAAAGTACAGAAAACAGCATAGAGACTTCTATCCACAATATATAAATTCCAATTCATATAGCACACAAGTCATCCATGCATACAAGAAAATAAAGGTCAAGCATATATTACAATTTTTATTCACTGAGCCTCAAAATGTTCTAGTGAAGTTATTTCATCAACAAAAACCTCGGTCGACATTAATTTCTTATGAATGCAACCTTGCCAAAAAAAAACACTTAACCATCCTTAAGAATGCAACCTTGCCACTATCACCAATACCTGATAAACCTAGGAAACAAGCTTCAACGAAAAAATTCATTGCAATGAAAAAACAAGTAATTGCAGTAAAGTAATTTAGAACTGTAGACTTCACAGTGCCTTGAACTTTTGCAATTGTATATTACTAACACCACACTGTACAAAAAACTTTGAAAAAAGTCATCTTATCATGTTTGCCCATATAACCAAATCCCAGCAGAAATGCAAGAATTGGGAAGATTAAAATTTGGAAACACAAAATGATATCATTATAATAGTTAATTATTATTATTATCAACAAACACATAAAAATCTATTAAGAAATTTTTTTATATGTTGCTCTCTGTGAATTACAAATATATCTGTTGTCTTCTCTTATTCATGGCTTATTTTTGCAGATTTTACACATCACCTTTACCGAGCACTACTCATGTCAAGGTAAGTAATGTTAATATCATCGAGGTGAATTATAATGCACCGATTAACCATCATCCAATAGGATAAGATATGCATGGAATCACATGTAAATGCTACCAGCACTTAACAATTTTGTTAATCCAAAATGATCATAATAAACTGAAAAATGGTGAAGTCAGGAATAACAATATTATTATTTACAAGTTTCAGGCATATCACAATATCTTGCCATGGTAATATCAACAGATAATATCCAAAGCAATAAAGATGAATATAAAAACAGTGTCAAATCCACATTTCTTGCTCAAAAATTTCAGGGGTGCCACCAATAACTAGCATGCCAGCAACAACTCCCATCAAGAACTAGTATTATGGATATCCAAAAAGATCAAATCACTGAAATTACCTTGATGCAGATATTTGCCTCCAACCCTTTGTTGTACATATAAAAAGCAAAGAACTTGATCTCCACTTTTCACCAGACGTTCTCTTGCACCAAAAACTCTTAAGATTAAATATATGACATGGAAGATTAGAGATCTAAAGAAACCTGATACCATTAAATATATCCATCCCTTTTTTCAGTCATATTCATTATTGCAGATCAATGTATCTTTTAGTATATTACAAATACAATATGATATTTACAAGTGCTTTGAAAATGGTAATGATTTGAACAGAAGCATCTAAGCTACATTTCAGTAACTTAATGATGCCATTTAATCTTTAACCATACACATATCTGATGCATAATTCACCTGGTTGCAAATACCCTCCACTGAAGACTTGATCTGATGGACCTGCTTGTGCAGTACATGAAATATTGGAGCACTTCAAGACAGTCCTTCCAATGCTAGTAATGGTATTGAAATGGTATCTTGGAGATTCGTCAGAAACAATGTCTATAAACGCATCAAAAACAAACTGCCTTGTTATGCAATAGTTCCTCCTAAAACAGTCATTGGCAATAAAATCAGCCAAACAAGCCACCGAGAACTAGTTCACCTTGTTGTGCCTCCTTTCCGCATCGGTCTAAAGGATCTGGGCTCTTCCGTAACCTCCTTGATTGTCTGGAAAGAGAATAATAAAAAGCAGTAAATAATAATGTGTGTATGCTAGAAAGGTGAAACAAACATTCAACCAATACACTCAACTTCCAGAAATAACAAAATCATAGTGACACTGGGAAAACATGAGTCCACTCTTGACACCAACCTGTTATGATCACTTCTAGTTGGATAGGTTGGCATAAACTCTTTTGACTTTGGTAAGGGCAATTCCCTAAACCATTCATGATTGAGAGCTTCCTCTGCAGTTATCCGCTGCAGCACAGATCCAGAACACAATGAGAATAGAATAAAACAAGCGAAGAAATAATTTTTTACATACCTTCCACTAGTCATCAAACCAGAATGAATGAAAAAATTATGCGAAATAGTTACCTTATTAGGATCATAGGTAAGAAGACGATTGAGAAGGTCAAATCCACACTCAGATAAAGTTGTTGTCCCAGTAAATGATGGTGCTGGAAACCTTTCTCGCAGTCTATTATATCTGGAGCAAAGCATTTATTTTTAAATTTAAAAGAGGAAAATATGCAACACAAACAAAATTATAAGGGTAAATAGACAAACAATCTCACAATATAAACCTGTTGAAAAGCAGAAAAGTATACATGTTTAACTACAATCTCAATAGCCATTCACACATTGTAGGAAGTTGGAACCATGATATACGACAATAATTTTTAGATCTCAAATACTCACTGTTGTTTTATAAATCTGCACTTTGCTCCGGGCAAATTAACAAAGTCGGGCCAAATATTCTGATTTGGAGTGCCCAAGGTCCTGAATATCTGCAATAATTCCAAATAAAACCCACAACTTTAACCACGGAGAACAAAAGTAAGCATTCTAGGAAATAGAAATTTAAATTTAAATAAATATTCTACATGGTTTGGAAGCCTGCACAAACAAACCTTGTCTAGTTGATCTATTTCACTCTTTCCACTAAAAAGAGGCTCTTTTGCTAAAAGCTCTGCCATTATACAGCCCACAGACCACATGTCAACAGCTGTTGAATATTTCTTAGCTCCCAATAGAAGTTCTGGCGCTCTACACAAATTGAAATAACAAATTCATGGTCAATACTGCTTAAGGCTAAACAATATGAACTCGAAAGCATATCTACATGAACAGAAACAGAACCAGGACTAGAAGAAAAAAAACATTTAGCATGTAAACATTTCTTATTTAACAAATCCTCAACAAGTAGTTAAACCTTATTTCAGTGCATCACTAGCACAATGACCATGAAAAATAAATAAAAATGTGCACTGGCAGAATTTAAACCATCAAAGTAACTGTACCTGTACCATAAGGTAACCACCAAGTGTGTGTAAGTCTTCAAAGGACTGCCATACTGCCGCGCCAAACCAAAGTCACAAATCTTTAGCTCTCCCTTGTTGTTAATTAAGAGATTTGATGTCTTCAGATCCCTGTCACAAAGTAGGTCAATAACATAGTGGTTATGTATAGCTTAAGACAAAATCAACATATGCAAATACATGTTAAATCCCATGCTAAATGAACAAAGCAAACAGAGTTGGACCAAAGAAAAATTCTAATAGTAATTTTGAAATAAAAAGGGTATAAAGCAGGTACCTGTGCAAAACCCAATTGTCATGGAGATAATTGACACCCTCGAGAAGCTGCAGAACCAGGCATTTTACCTCGCTCGTGCTAAAAGGCTGCTTCATCATTCCTATAAAATCCTTTAGATCATGCTCCATATATTCCATCACCATAAAAATGTTGTCTAAACTGCTTCCTACAACTACTTCCTTTACATTAACAACAGAAGGATGTTGTAAAGACAATAATACGTTGATTTCTCTTAATGCAGACATTGGGAAGCCTTCTCTCTCTCGTTCCATTTTGACCTTCTTCAAAGCGACAATTTCTCCAGTCTTCTTGTTCCTTGCCCTGTAGACAATACCATACGTACCCTCGTTAATCTTATTCAATCTCTCAAACTCATCAACATTCCTGCAACCTTGCATCATGTCAATCCTTCTTACAGCCAATGCCACCAGTGGAGTTAATATGGGATTATCGGAATCAGAAGACAACTCATTCAAATCTGATCCAGCTCGATCATCCTCTCCATCCAAGTTCACTTGATCTTGCTCATCTTCAGAAACCCCAATTTTTTTATCATGCGCATCATCAGATACCCCAATTTTTAAATCATCCTCACTATCACAAAGCTCGATTTCTGGATCATGCTCGTCATCAGAAACTCCAATTTCTCCCCTATACAAAATTTCACTGCTTCGGCGACTGCCATCACTATCTGGACAGATGGAGCTTTTACCTGACCCGTGTGATCTCTGTCTTTCCGAATATAGATTCTCAGGAGACAAAGATTCCCCTCCACTATTGCTCGCAGAAAGCCTTATGTTATTTTTATCTGGAGTTCCACAATCGTCTGGGTCACAGGAAATCTTTGCCCTTTTAGGGTTTGGGCTCTCAAAACCCTCATCATCAGCCCATCGAGAAGCCGCTATATTTACCAACGGCTCCTCTTCCAGATCTAACTCCGGGCTCTCGGGAATCAGAATGTCAGATCCCATAGTGTTTAACAAAAGCTTTACACTAGTTTCGGAAGAAAGCATCGCACCGCTAGTGCATGGAGATTGTTTTAGACTATGGCCTGAAAAAGGCTTTACGACAGGGCTTAAAAAAGGTTGTACAGTGGTGCAATTTGAAGAAAGATTCCCACTTGAGTCTGAAGAGAGCTTTACAGTAGGACTTGAAAAAGAGTTTTCACTATGATGGGAAGAAAGCCTTACACTAGCGCCAGAAGAAAATTGCTTACCAGGGCTTGAAGAAACCTTTACTCTCTTAGGGTTTGGACTGCCAAAATCCTCGTCATCATCAGCCCAACGAGATGCCGCTATATTCCGCAACGGCTCCTCCTCTTCAGGGCTCTCCTTAATCTGCCCAGGCTCGTACTCATCATCCAACAGCACCGAAGTCCGCTCTTCTTCACCGATCGTATTATTCCAAGCATATTTCCTCTTATTGCAAAGATCGGACGACTTTGTCACCTTGACTTCATTATTCCATGAGTATTTCCTGTTATTATTCATATCCGGCGATGTTTTCACATCGCCTTTAAAATCAAAGAATTCTTCGCACAGATCTCCGCTGGAAATCTCGCCTAACTCTTTCTCTGAATTGCTATTCCCAGAATTGCTACGGCTGGATGTACGGTATCCCTGTTTATCCCGATCTTCGTAGCCACTAACCCTAGCAGTGCCAATTGCCCTAACCTTGGTTAGGGTTTTTAGGGTCTCAACCTTGTTAAGCGTTCGGTGGCTACTGTGACGCGAGAAATAGGTTTCGGATCGGCCAGGGTTCGAATTCCCGTCCGCATAAGAAAACACGGATCGAGACCGAGAGGAAGCATGATGAACCCTCGCCGTCGCCATTGAAATAAACTGCTGCTTAACGCTCCTTCCTCTCGTAATCCTTTTTTCGCCTTTTCTGGAAACTGCAAATAGATAACCGAATATAAACCAAAGAATTTCTACTTACAGAGATTTTGACGCATTCGGCTGCCGTTTTGAGGAAAAAAAATCGCTGTTTTGTATCATGAAACCCTTGCCCTTCACCAGAGCTTAGCATCAACGCGCTCTGCTTTAACTCGTGTTTATGATAGCTTTATTGGTTTATTTTATACGGGGAAGCTTCTGTTGGCCCCCTTTTACGGTCATATGACCGCTATAATAAAACGTGTATTTTATGTTGCGTGTTTCTTTGTAAAATGGTGTGTATAGATGCGTTTTGACCAAAATTAGGGTGTTTACGTAAGAGTCCGCCTCAGGAAACCTTAACGATGTATTCACAAGGAGGAGGAGGGGCTTGACGGACACGGTTAAATAAGATAAGGTTGTCACGTGGATGTTATATTTAAGAGGATTTTAAGAGTCCCACAAGCAATTTATCAGGCAACCAATCGATTATTATAGAATCAATTTCTCCCCCTAGCATCAAGTTGTACAATGTGAATGCCGAAAGGGATATGGCGGAGGCGATGGGAAAGGCCAATTCGGAATTAAATAATTTTGGTAGGAAAATTTGAGAAGGGAGATTGTGGAGTGGGGAGACACGTGGAGGGAGTTTGAGAAGGGAGATAATGGAGTGGGGAGACGCGTGGAGGGAATTTGAACATGTGAAAGGTAAGGTTGGCAATGATGTTTGTGAGTAAGTCGTTATGTGGTGTGAAATGTGTATGTAATTTGCTAAATCTAATACATATTATATTGTTCTCCACACCTTGTAATTTATGTCTTTACATTTGTTTTTGTATATAAACAGTAGGACAAGTCAACATAAAAATGTTTAACTATTATGGTAGATGAAAAGCAAGAGATGTATTTGGGAATGTACAAAGAAGGAAGTGCAATATATCGATAAGCAGCTAAATTTTTATGGAAATGGAGAAATGTGTTAAGTTGCCAAAAAAAATTGTAATTTTCCTTTTCGACACGAGAAAAACATGAGCGATATGAAGAAACACTTTATAATTAAGTGTTGGAAGATGTTAATAAACACCCTAATGTCTTAGTATTGTTAAGAAGTGTGATCTACAAAAAGGGAGAATTTGGCATAGCATTGAGTCGGGCCTCTTCAGCCTTTCTTTATTTTCACGTGTGCCCCAAACGACATTTTGGAGAAGCGATCAAAGGAGAATGGAGGTGAGATTTGAAGGTCCTTAAGGGAGGGAACCCTAGAGATAATTGTGAAATTAAGGCCATGTCATTTTGTGGTTCCAATGTCAATTGTTGCTTTATGTCAAGTAAGTCCTTGTGATTTGTGGTTTGTAAAAGCCCGAGCCATTTAAAGTGGTAGTTGCCTACGCAAACCTCTTGCAATTGGAGGCACTGGAACATGTAAAGGATTATTTATATCCGAACAAGGTCCAATGTACCTTTGAAAATTGAAAACAACAAAAAAATGGGAGTTCTGGTGGAGTGGTGCAGCTGTTGTAGACAATGTCGACAATATTTCTTATTGCACCAATCTTTCTTATTATATAATTAACCCACAAATTAGTTGTAGGCATAAATTTTTGTTGTTTACAAAGAAGTATTTTATGTTGGAGTTGATCATCATCAACTTTTCCAGATTCACTTTGTTTGGTAATTTGTGTAATTGATTGAGCTAATAGAATATTTAATTATTTTAGCATATGAAGATTGTGTTGATCAACCAACTCATTTGTAGAAAAAAATGGGGCACATATTGGAAATTGAGAAGCTCATCTTTTGAAAGTTGTGTATATGTTCGTGACATAAGGCTCTTCCAATATTCAAGAAGGGGAGCTACATGTCATACGTTGAGTAAGAGATCACTGAAATGAGCTTGGCCATGATTTGAAATTTGTTGACGAATTTTTTTTTTCGCAATGTGATAGAGGCGGGAAATGTTTTCCAAAGTTTGGTGACCATAGGACTAACTTGCATATAATGGAATGTCTTTGACATAAGGCAATTGACCAAGGTCATCAACAAAAATGATAGACCTATTACAAAATTGGGATGTTTTAAAATGAGGAAAAACTTGACGGTGGTGGTAGTCTAACATAGCAAGTAATTTGGGGCCAATGAAGCTCATCTCATCAACGAGTATATATTGAATATGATTCATGGAATATTGAAAGTTTGATAAAGTAAGATCATCCAATGGTTTTATTCTTTAATTAATATGCACAAAGAAGCATGTATGGTTGATGTGGAAATGTTGAATGTTGCGACACCAGTTGTCGCTAACAAGAGAAGGGGCCATTTTGTTTCCTTGTTTGTGGGTGAGAGTGCTGACATTGATTGCAGTAATGAGATATGATTTCCTAGATCCATGCGGTACCTTGGATTATCAATTTTAGTGGAGGCACCTGGTATTTGAGTATGAAGTGGTAAAAAACAATATCAAAAGCAAGTTATTATTCTAGAGAAGAGAGGCGATGAAGGTTGGAATGTGGAGGGATGATTTATACTTGTATTGATTGAACCCTTGTTAGATTTAATGAAAGATGCAATAGTTTCCTATAGAGGGAGAGGAATTGTAGTTATTTCCCAACAATGGTGAATTTCAAATTCTCACTTGCCTAACTATATCAAGACTATCTAGGCTCATGTGATTTTTTGGATGGAGGTAGGATAAAATTTCCCATTAATCTAAATGATCAGATGCAGTTGTGTTAAATTATGACATTTGACGGGTCTTCATCCAAGAGTTCATCAATATCTAGGGGTATTTGATTGACATGCTAAGGGTGGTACATGTTATGAATAAGGTCCTAGTTAGAAATAATTTGAGAAGGGAGTGATACCAATATCATTTGAAATTTCACAAAATGGTTTATATAGAATGAGTTCAGTCTAACAAATTTATTGGAAAGATTATAAAGTACGAGGAGGAACTTAAAAAAATATAGGTGAGACCCTAACAATTGCTGGAGTAGCACATATCTTCCATTTGCCTCCTTTACAAAGTTTATTGTAAGACCATGTTTTGGTAATTTTAATAAGTGAAAGTGATTCCATGGATGTAGATATCTATTTGTAGATGTCAATGAAATGAGAAGATTCTTGAGAAGGATGTTCTATTTTAGTGATCCGCCTTAAAATGTTTTAAGAAATATTTGAAGAAATGAAAGTTCTGCTGTAAAGAACAAGAGGCAATTTTTGAAACATGTGGAAATTTTTCTATACACTGATATCATGTTTGACCACACATTTAGTAATAATTTTATAGAAGGTGATATGGGTTGGCTGATCAATTATGACATTGTATGAAATCCTTGAGAGCATTTGATGGTAGGTTTCAGAATGTTGTTCTGACTTTGGAAGCATATTTTGTAATATATTTTAGAATGACATGTTTATAAAGTACAAGTTGATAGTCAATATTGGATCTCCATAGGGATAAAATTGATTGGTTATGGGTATTTAACCTATCATAATTTCTCAAAAGTAGGTACTACACTTTTCCTTTTTCATCGATAGAAAAGTGATGAATCTGAATGTTTTTCCCAAGGGGTGTTCTAACAACATTGAAGACCTGAACCTTTTTTCCTCAAGCATGTCTTTTCTGAACATTTGGTGTGGCGCTGAACTTGATTAACCATTTTTTCAATGTTAGAGAGAGTATTAATGAAGAGTATCTTGTATATATCCAATAGGAAAGGATCATCTTGTATGGGGCAGTACACATTGATTTTTTTGTTGTTTAATTCCTCGAGGGTTCTATGCAAAAATATATTTTTCAAAGTAATTAATTTTTTCCTTAATTACATATGGTTCATTACATTCTAATGATTCTATATTTGGGGCATCGGGAAGCCACATAAAACTGTAAACATATGTTCAGATTCCTCTATGTTCCCATTCGTATTTGGGAAAGGAAAAGAAGTAGGGAATTAGTCTATGAATATTATAAGAACACATAAACAAAAGTAAACAGTTATTTTTTACTTGTACCAATAGTCTCGGATGTTTCTGGAGCACGTCATCATGGAAGATTGTGGAATCTTTGATGCAAGTATGGGAGATGTTAATGATTTCTCCAACATGCTGAGCTACTCAAGTAACTTAGTGGGGGATTCCCGACCATAACATTATGGAGGTCTGGCCATTTTGCATCTACTACACTTAAAGTAAAGGATAATGTAGGTGGGTCTAATTTCTAAACCATGTCGAACAATTAACTTTTACTACATGCCCAAAATGATTTTTACATGAACGTTTGTTTCAAAACACATTAGACTATCTAGGAGGCCGTCATGAGGGTAGTATTAAAACCTTTGATGAAGATATTCTATAGTTATTGGAAGGCCATGCTCCAAATCCTATTTAATGAATATTGACACTATTTCTTGGCTTCTGTGTCACATAATAAGGTTGAGTAAAAGGCATATGAATCGACGGACTAAGAACCTAATCATGACCCTCATGGTAGCGCATTAAGATGCATGGCATATTCATGGAGCTAGACTTGCTTCAATGCCAGGTTCGGTGAACATGGGTTTTCCTATGTAGGGAATAAATCATGGAAAATCCATTGCGAACATTCCCTACTGTGTTGTATTCATTTATAGTTAAAAATGCCAAGCTCCGAACCAAGTTGGTCGTAGTTGAACATTGTTGAGTTATATGGTAACAAAAAATGTAAAAATATGCTTTAATAATTTCACTTCCTGAATTTGGAATCGATGGCACAAAATAAGATGTGACACCTGGGATATCAGATGGGGAACCAATAATTTCGATCAAAGGGATCCATAGTTGTCGACATCAAATTCTTGGATATCTATTGTAACATTTCTAGGGAGAAAAGAAACATTTGTAGACTCAAAAGTAAAAGAGGGTAAATGCATCATTATCAAGAAAGACATCTTTATAGTATGGATCATGTGTTATTTTAAATTTAGTGCATTCCATACAAGCGACCTGCTAACATAGAAGTCATAATTTGTGTGTTGTGGACCTTTTCCTCTGTATAAACAAGATGTCCAAATCTCCAAGGTAACACAACAGGTATTTGGCAATGGAGGATACATTTTGCGAGAAGCAAGTGGTGTGCCCCGAGTATTAATAGCTACAAATTCTATCAATATCCTCACATATATGTGATACAAAGCCCATTATTAAATTCCTTTGACTCAAATTTTGCTAGGAAGATAAATATATGCAAATGAGAAATTTATTTTCCACTTAATTCATACATACTCTCTAGATAAAAAATACAATATATTGTGGTTTCAAGAATTGATTTTTGACGTAGGGGTGAACCCTACTTTACATTTGCTTCATGCCTTTTATAAGCTTCTTTTATTCAAACGGTTAAACAACTACTTATAACTAAAAGCAACTTAACCTAACCTACATTTCACACCACTTACCTTAATTTCTCATCAAAACTCACCTTGCACTTTTTCACATATACAAGAGTGTTACATAATATGATTCTAACTTCACATCATTAATTAATTCTAAAAAGAATTAAAATCCTCACAACATAACTCAGTTAACAAAGTGACCAATTTAATACACGTAACATTTAAAAGTACATTCAAAACTTAGTTTATTATTTATTAAATTAATTAGGCACAATTAATTAAATATCTTGTATTACTTGAAGGCTCACCACAAATAATCAACCAAATGTAGAATATTTTTAGTGCAAGAAATGATTGTGGTTTTTTAGATTTAATAAATTATGTTTATTTATTAATTTTTGAACATTAGACATGTGAAACACAAGAAAGCTCCATGATCATCGGTCAATTTTTTTGAAAAGGGCGTTGCACAATGTGGGGTGTGGTGGAAGCAATGTGCGTGAAGTTGTCACATGAGATATAGAGGATTACTCTTCACCTCCATATGAAATTCATGTGATGTTCTTTAACATTCATATCGTGGACGTCAAGATTTAGATGTATACCATAATCTTGATATGTGTCGACTGGTACTCAAGTGATATTCATCAGAACTAACATTCTTATATCACATGATACAACAAAGCGAAAGAGGTAATATTTTAATTAATAATATTTGTAGTCATAATTATAATTTTATTAGGGTTTTAAATTTATTATACCATTGCAAATCCGCCTCTTTAGTGTCATTGTATTCATAGCCCCCTACATCTCATGATCGATTATTCAAAAGTGGTGACATTTTTTTAGGTGGTCATATCATGTTTCACCTACTTCAAGGGAGGAAATGAGGTAAAATATTGTTTCTATATATCTTCTTTCTTTGTACATAATGGTTTCCAAAAACCAATCCTTCTTACTTTTAATATCATGGAAATCTACATAATCTTATTTGTAGTTATATTCTGAAATTATTTTTAAAATTTATTTGATCTTTTTAATTTATTATAATTTGTATTTAACGTATAATTACATATCATCTTTAGTGTTAGGGTTATCACGACATCATGCATCTTGCGATTAACGATCCAGAAGTGGTGACATTTCCAAGGTGGCCTATCATGATTCCCTTGTGTAAAGGGAGGCAAGAAGGTAAAATGTTATTTATTTTTATATTATTTGTAGTCATATTCATAAATTATTCTTAGAATTTATTTTATTTTATAATTTATTGTATAATCACATCCCATTGTCTTTTGTACCAATGTCTTCCATGCAACCTCATAAATTTGGTACACGCCAATTTAAACAATATGAGACCACCCCACAAGTGTTGAACAGGTGTGGCCTACAATAATGAGGGAGGATATAAAATCTTCACTTGATTATGATGAGGACCGCCAATCTCGTCAAACATTGAATGAGTACAAGTATTAAGTATGGGGGAGTTTTCATGTGAAATTGTATGTGAACCATGGCATGAAAACATTTCAAGATGTTTGTGGCAAGTAAGAATTAATTTACATTTTGTTTTAATTTGATTATTTTTTACATGTTATCAAATTTGCCAAAATTTTAAAATTTTAAAATATTTTTATTTTCTTTCAGGTACTTCAAAAATAGAATTATTATACGAGCAAAATAAAATATTGCCACTTGGATTACAAATCATATTTTTTGAATTTAACTGACGATTTGGTTGGTTAGGCGATTTTTATCCTAAAAAAGAATTTGGTAGTTCGAATTTTGATCATGGTCGAATATGAATACGAACACGACCCTTGTGACTTAGATTACAACCCAACCATGTATTTATGTTAAGTTGAAGGCCTTCACACATTATAATGGGTAAGTTGACAGGCTTTCATACACATTATAAATTTATGATGTGTGAAAGCCTTCAACTTAACAGTAAATACATGATTGGGTTGTAATGTGTAGGTTAATCCCACATTGGTAATATGCTATGAGACACGGGTGATGTACTAAGCGCCATCCTATCGATTTCCAAAATGCATCTTGCGAACAGGGAAAGATAGCTAGAGGGTGAAAAGTGGCTCAAATTAGTAGGTTACATTCACTATTCCTCGCCCCTCCCCCTGGGACTAACAAATGCTAACAGCGCTTTTGTGCTAAGTGGGTCCCTTGACCTTGTGATTATTACCAAAAATGCATGGGGAATTCAAATGTCATTATGTTATATTGTATTGACATTAATAGTAGGTCATCTTGCAAGTGATCTTACGACAAATCACGAGTAAAAATCAATAATCAAATTAGGGGAATGCTCTGGTGAAAGCCTTCAACGTTTGAGACATAAATAAGCATAGACGAATGTAGTTGTAAATTGGTAAGTTAATCCCACGTAATGTACGTAATAATATGTGAGACAAGGGTGATGTATCAAGTATATTACTAACTCTCTAAATAGCTTTGCCAACGGGGAAAGAGGCTATGAGGGTGAGAAACTCAAATCGGTGGATCACATTCACTGTTCCTCCCCCCACTAACCCAAATGCCTTTGGACAGTGCACTAAGTGCACCCCCTTACCTTGTGCATTATTCCCAAAAATACAAGAGAAAGTAAGATGTCATTACATTAATGAGTACTCATCATGGTCATTTTGAGATGAAGTTGGTAAACACACAAATACATGATTGGCTTGAAATATGGCTTAATCCCACAATTTGAAATATTATAATAAGTGTTAGACAAGGGTGATGTATAAGTGCACCACACTCTCCAAAAGCTTTGCCAATGGTGAAAGCACTGTGTTAGAGGGTGAGAACCTCAAATCAGTGGATTACAATCATTGTTCCTCCCCGCAACTATGACAAATGCTTACGGTGCTTTATTTTTTTGAATAAATGCTTTATAGTTCATACAATAGAGATAACGAGCACATAAATTATCATGATGATGGTAATGAGCTCTTAGGTGATGATGAAAATGAACTCGATGATGATGGTAATGAGTCTTAGATGATGGTAATGATCTCTTAAATGACGACGATGACGATGATGAGTAGTTGATGATTCAACTACTTTGTAGCAGTAGTTTATTTATATATATTGTAATTCAAATTCATATTACGAGTAAACATCCCATAAGAAATTAGCTATTATCTCATTTTTGATGAGCACATTATTATCTTTCTACTCAATTGCCCCTGACAATTTTTCATGAGTGCTTGATATGTTGCCTGTATTAAAATCCATTTGTTGATACTCATTATATTTTCGTCCAATTGCCCCTACAATATTATTCATAGTGCTTATTGTTAGCTTGGGTACTCACTAGGTGAAAGTTGGAGCCTTCCCCAAACTGGGACAATGCTGGGAAAATCTTCTTTAGGGTTGAAAGCAGGTGATTGGTGTTTCATAAATAGATCAGATTTTTCATGAGCCAAGAGCCTCCTTCAACTAGCTTTGTATCTAGTATTCTTGTTTAGTAGAGAATTGTAATGCCAACAGTCATGAAATATCTCTATTGGCATTATCAGGACCTCAACTAGTTCCATCTGGTTTCCAATTTTCCTGGATCACAGATCTGTTAGGGTTTTTGCACCCTGGATATGCTCCCATAAAGCTACAGATCATTGCTGTTTGTAATTTAAGATGTCATAATCTGATTTGTCCATTTCAATCCTCATGGTGAATTTAGACAATGGGAGGATTTGTATGATTCGTATATAATAACCATTTGTCCTTCTAGTGGAGGGATTCAAGATTAGTATGACAACTTAATGGTCCTTTGAACATGGTATTGACATGAAGCTATGCGGATCTTCTATATGCTTAAAAATGGATAAATGTAATCCATAGATTATTGCAGATTTGAAGTAGATTGATATTCGGTCCATCATTTTTAATCACCTTTTAGACAGACTTTTATGTCACGATCTGCGCCACAAGATGACATGTAATGTAAATGCTTTATCAGACCCAGTTCTTGTGATGAAACATATCTAGTTGCGTTGTTCATTATGGGAGGTGTCGTGCTGGATTGGTTGGTTTGGAGGGGGGATGGGCATACAAGAAGCACGCTGAGGACATGAACCCAAGTACTCATTAATTCTTGACGCTACCTCTGAATCAAATTGTTTCACTATTTGCACATCTAAGAAATAAGTTTTCAAAGACAATATAAAAGTTTGATTGCATTCAAACCAATGCAGGTTAAGTTTGGTCAAACGTAAAATAGATTCTTCATACACAATCCTTCCACATAGTGATAGATTAATTTTTTTGAGTACTAGGTTGCAAGCAT
This sequence comes from Taxus chinensis, assembly GCA_019776745.2. Classification (NCBI taxonomy): domain Eukaryota; kingdom Viridiplantae; phylum Streptophyta; class Pinopsida; order Cupressales; family Taxaceae; genus Taxus; species Taxus chinensis. The sequence goes on along the minus strand of CM034152.1, from coordinate 196,396,560 downwards.
CTGTATGACTCCCAGTGGTTCTTCACAGAAGCCTTCTCCTCCTACTTAATGGAGAGGATGCTGATACATTCTTGTCATGAGAAAGCTATTATGAAAAAATACAACATGCAGGAACATAGTATGTGCAAAAATCGCTGAGTTTATCGGTGATTTGCAAATTCCACTTGTGTTGCATTACCATGAAAATGATAAATCTGATTGAAAAATCGCACATTTTTGTTATGGACCCATAAAAAACTCTCTCATTGGGAGTACCCATCGTGGAAAAAATGTCGATTTCCACTATTTTAGACCTGTTTCCTCTTGCCGCAACTCGGTTTTGCTCCTGCGACTCACATCTTGACTCCATTATGTGGGCCCATTCGACAATGTGTATTTCTCTGTACATGTAGGGCATTCGACGTGGGCATTCGAAAAGTCTTGTGGTTGCAGCGAAGTGGAGGGCACGACCTATGTGCAGAGTTCATGGCTGCAGGCTAGCATGCGAAGATTAGCAGTAATAAAAAAGAATATTACTGATCCTTTGATGGAGTGGGTCGACTTTCAAAAGTCACATTCTGATCATGACTCTATGGCAGGCATTTTTGTTCGGCGCAGGAACTTTGTACTTCAACTTTTTTGGTCAGAGGACCACTTAATCGAAAACTATGCATATGGGACCTTCTTGTCCTCGCATTCTATAGAGTCACTTCTCTAGGGATCATTTAACATTGTTTGTGGGTACATTTAATTTAAGTATATTTTACCGAGATTTAAATGTTCTTCTAAAAGTAGCGATCAATGAGTTGCCGATTATCTGTCGATTCCCGGAGTTTCCAATTCAAAATTTGGTTTTCTGCCGATTAATCTCCGACTTTACGAGAGATTTTCATTTGAACTATGTGCAGGAAAACCCTTACCAGAGAAGTCAGTACTATCGGGACCCACTTGGATCATAATGTTCAATGCTCGCCTAAATCGTGTTTATGGGGGGTGTTAGTGTAGGATATTTATTTTCCTTGTATTTGTTTATTTACTTGGAGCTTTCCTACACTCATGGGATATGCTTGCTTAGTTGTAGCAGTTGTGTTGAGTTAGCTTACCAGTTAGGTTGAGTTAGCTTACCAGTTGTGTTCAGTCAGCTCACTAGTTGTGTGGAGTCAACTCTACTTCTAGTATCAGTTAGTGAGAGTTACTCCCCACTGATCTAGGAGGAGGTTGCACATTCACCACCTATCTGTACTTAATTTGCATTAGTTTATCCTATAGAGCATATGAAGCATTGAGTTGATTTGGAGCCATTCTTGTCTTGTGAGTTATTGATCATATTGCATCTTGTTGTTAGTTATTTTGATTTCTACAATTACTCGTGCATTTTTTCTTCAAGATCCAAAAACTCTAATATTAAGGAATACTCCAACACATACAAAAGCATGGAATCATCTGCTAACAACTAATTTTTATGTTAGATTGAAGGATTTCACTAATAATTTAATTTGATTATTAGTTTTTGTTATTTTTTCATGTGTTAGTTTAAGTCGTCTTAAAATGACCTCCTTTAATAGTTACTAATTACGTCAATAGGTGTGCCCTTATTGGATTCAAGGTTGTTTTTAGGAGAAACAAATGGTTAGAGATGGGGTGTGTTGAAGTACGATGGAATTTGAATTGTCCACGTGGTTTCTGCAATAGGGATGTGTTGACATAGGTTGAGGTAGCAATGACAACAACACGGACTGAACTATATCGTACTTCTAAATTTTGTGCCGGTATGAACAAGGATGTCAAAATTTGCACAGTCGCTAATAGTATAATGTTACACATGCACGCATTTTAACTGGTTGAGGACCAACAATTTTAATGGTATCGTCCACTTGGTCTCATTAGACGACACAATAAAATGCCTTCCCAGCCAGACAATATTTCTATCATGCTCCTTTTAAGATGATCAACATTTTAGAAAATGTAAAATACTGCTTAAATTTAAATTAACGTAATTATTTGGCATATGCCTCCAATGGCCATGACAAACCACTATAAGAAATTTTCATAGTCATAATCAACTCTGTTGGCTAGCCATATTCCTCATACTAGGGTGGGGATGGACAACAAAAAAGTGGTGAAATTAAGTAAAGTGATGAGGGTGTTGCTGAAACAAACCATGGTTTAATAACCACAAATGGAATATGCAATCAATCTTTAAGAAGGGGCTATTTATAAGATTAAAATTTGACGAAATGAGAAATGCAATTGTAATTGGAAAAAGAGAGGAAGCTCCCTAGTTGGTTTCCGTGTTTGGTTTCAATCTCAGTCACCTTTCCACTTCCACTTCCACTTTAAATTGTAACTGTTAATCTAGGATTTTGTTTTCCATGAATGTCAACACTAGGGCTTTGAATTTCATTGTTGAGCAAATTTATTATCTTTACTAGAGTGTGAAGCCAAACTTTCCCAATGTTTTGCATTCTCCAAGGAAGCTTCTCTCCACACATTTTGAGTTCAAATCTGTGAACACCTTCATCACAATTTATCACCATTGGTTAAAACACCTATGTAAACAAAACCATAATTGTTAGCTTTGATTAAATTATTGCGGTTGTAGTCTCTAGTTGCTCTTTTCACTTCTGCCATCGAGATCTTCATATACTATATTTTTTTATAGAAGTTGATTGAGATAAGGGGTGCAATATTTTCAGCGAAATGTAGGTGTCTTTTATCCAAAACCCTATCCCGATAAAACAAAATGTTGCAAATACACCAACGAGTGCAATAATTAAAATTGTCTTTCTCTTCTTCTTTGACAAACCAGGCACCAATTTCATGAGGCACTAGATCTGTTAATGTGTTTCAAGGTAAATATGAAAATGAATTTAGATTGTAGAGGTTGGCAACTTCTAAAGGTAGGGGTATCCTTCCATAGAAACAATTCATTTATTATGTTAATAATATTTAAATTTATTGAATTTGTTATGACCACAACATCCTATGGATATGTCTGAGGCCCTCTAGTTGTCTTATGAGACGTCATCTCCGCTTCAATTTTACATTTTTATTAGTATTATGGAAGAAGATATATATCTCTTTCATGCTTTTAGGGTAGTGAATATGTGCACATGTTTTTCCTTCTAAATCTTTGAGCAATTAAGAAGATCCAATTTTGTAAATAATTCTTTGGCATTTTGGCTTTTGTAATGGCTAGATTAAATTTTGTGATTAGGTGTATGCTAGGAGTTGACGTCGCCAACGATCCGATGTATCCCACATATATTTTGTTAATAATATTTAAAGGTATTGAATTTGTTATGACTCTTGTAATTTGTGTCGAAATTCATTCTTGATATACCATGTTTTCATGTTCCGAAGTGTTTACATATTTTAATTATTGTCCAATGCTTTTATTATTAAAATACACAATAATTTAATTACAATGATCCCAAAAGTTATAAAACCATTGCAAAGTTAGGGGTTTTAAGGTCACAACTATTAACCAAATTAACTTATACTGAATTGAAGCTTTCCAACTCTCACACATGAGTTAGAGATTGTATGAATGACATATTCTTCTTTTTGGTTTTGTTCATTATCATAGGGAATAAAGCCCACTATTCCTTTGAATGTGGACATTGTGTCTAGGGCATCCATATTAATGACATAATATGTTTTATGATTGTTTCCCCGTTTACTACATGTATTTTCTTGTCTAGGATTTTCTTGCCTCTCGCTTCATTGTCATACTTTTCCCTTCCATCTTTCATCTCTGTCACCTCTTTGTCAGGACGTGTTTAGATCCAACAAACTTGAAGTTCATCTACTTGTCACTCATATGAGAAAAATTAGAGGGGCTCAATTATCCATCATTGTTTATGAATCCCCTATTTTCTTCCAGTTACTCAAGCTTGAAATTGAAAAGTGGGATCACAAATTGCTACAATAAACTAGTATTTCATTGGTTACATTTTGGATAGGGTGTCATCAGTTGAACTGAAGAGCCACGTAATTTTGAAATCAACCACGTGGCCCCTAAATTGCCCATCCAACAAAACATTTTGTAGTTTTAAATCATAATTCACTATTTGCGGGGAATAATCATGATGCAAACAAGACATTCCATGGACCATGTTGTAAAAAATGCCCAGCCACCATTGTAATCTCAACCTCTTTTCCACTTCTACTTCCACTTCGACATCCAAATGATGTAGGCTTTTGTTTACCATGAACAACAACACTAGGGATTTCAAATATGTTATCAAGCACATTTATTATCTTTACTAGATTGCAATTCCTAAGTTTCCCTGATGTTTTGCATTCTTTGAGGAAGTTTCACTCCGCATGTCCTGAGTTCAACTCCATGAACACTTCAATTTTAAAATTGAAATGTGGGGTTACAAAGTGCTACAATAAACATGCATTTCATTGGTTACTTATGGCAAGGGTGTCATATTTCGAAATGAAGAACTACACAATTCTAAAATCAATTGTGTGACCCCTGAATTCCTCATTCAACAAAACATTATGTGGTTTTGATGTTATGTAAAATGAAACCCAAAAATTTAAAATTTAAAACATGAAAACTAAGCCACAATGTATAATTATGCCTTATGATCTTCCTAAATCCCTCCCCTGGACAACCTGCCTCCTATGGCATCATTACCCTAGTCCTAATACATTTGGTAAACATGTCTCAGTGTGTAAAGAAGTATCACAAGGTTCATGAGTTCATTCAGTGAAGTGCGGTGAAAAAAAGGGGCCTATTTTTTGAGTTGCAAGCAAAATCAAGTTATGAAACCTATTCCATTGATCTTATAATTTGTTTTGGTTGGAGTCAAAATAATATAATATTTGACTCCAAAACATCATCCTAAGCCTTCAGGATGAAAGAAGTAAGTTTTCATGTTATTTTTGGTCATCGGATGCAAAACAAGATTTCCTTTTATAGCTCAGGTGCACTTTTGACATCCATGTGTCCCTATTGTCCCCTTAGGGATAAGGGGAACACGAGGGACACAAAAGCTCACCATCATCCTCTCCCCATAAGCGCACTTTAGAGCACTTGATGTCCCAAGTGTCCTATTTGCACCCAAGGTGCAAGGGGGACATGAGGGACGCACAAGTGTGCCCTCATTCCCTCACTGTTAGTGCACTTTCATATCCCTATTTTCCACTCTACCTAGGGGGACAAGATGGATAAGAAAATGTGTCCATGTGCAAACCTAAAGCTATGGACGTCTATGTGACCTCTCTGTGCTTCGTAGAGGTGTTTCTCATATCATTCATCTCATCCACACTTGCTCTTGTGATGCCACTTGTATTAATCCTTCTCCAATGCACACTTTGGAGCCCCCATTGTAATTTGTTTCCCCATTGCATCACCTGCACTAGATGTTAACCACATACAAACTTAGTATTAACCCGAATTCAAACCAAAGCTAGTAGCGTAATACAAAAGTGCAATAAAACATTATTTTGGTTAATTTCTTCTACACAGTAGTCATTTTGGTGAAATTACTATTGTCACACCTTCCAACATCCACTAATGGTTGTTATTCCATAACAACAAGATGACAACAAGATCCTTCTTCGTTTCCTGAAGATCCAGCGGGTGAAATCACCTGAAAATTGGAACAAATGATCCTAAAAAATCTACTTTCACACGAACTATATTTTTTCATTATGAAGTAGATTTTTTTTAGGGATATTGAGGATTGAGTTTACTCTCAGCATTTTTCCCTCCACGAATAATTTTTCACTTTCCTAAAGATCCGACAGACAAAATCATCTGAAACTTAGAGCGAAGGATCCTAAAAAAATGTAGCTTTATCAGAACCATTTATTGCACAGTGGGGTTGCTGATTTTTAAAGATATGGATGACTAAGTTTTTCTCAGTATTCTTTCCCCTCTGATGAAAAATTCATTTTCCCACTCATCTGGATGAAGGAATCATCTGAAAATTGGAGCAGGGAATCTTGTAATAAAACCTAGAATTTCAAGAATGTTTTCATTGCAATACGACACCTGTAGTACACTTACTAAAAAATAGCATGTGTTCATGGTAAGACAAGTATAAAAAATTAATTTGTCAAAAGAGGTGAATTCTCAACTAAAAATGCTAAAAATGAAAACATCAAGCAGTGAAAACAATGAAAAAATGCTAAAAATAACAGTCCTGGTGTAAACACAAAATCTATGCACTTGGGTACATTTCTAGGTCTTAAAGCATACTAATGTATACATGATTCCTTAGAAAAAAAACTAGTGGTTGACAATTTCTTTTGGGCCTTTTTCTTTGTCTCATGCACTTTTATTGGCCTTATATATCCTACATCCCTGCCGACATTTAACTGATTTATCTTTTATGGCCTCAGACACTAACGCCCAGTTAGGACAGAAGCGCTTAGGCGCTCCTGTCCCTCCCGGGTGCTCTTGAACTTCTTTATCTTCTTCTTATTCTTTTGGGTATCTTATACTTCTTGTTCACCTTTTAAAACTTTGGGTAGTCCTTTCAGTTGTCAATTACGAAGTTCGAACAAGGGAATCATATATATATATATATATATATATAGTTATTTCTCTCAAATAAAGAGTCCAAGCACTAAGCATTATCTACTATCACCTAAGCTCGCATCTAAAGGTATGCAAAACATTACAAAGCATCCATCTAGCATGTCCATATAAGGGACAAAGGCTACATTACACACCATAGGAGGGGAAGTTCATTTTATTCCATCTCACACATTTACATACTTGGAGCAATCTAGATCTAGCCCGCTATCATAGTGAAAATTACACAAGGCTAACCTAGGGCATCATTACACACGCATACACACATAACTACATGGAGTTTGAGATTTAGTGTAGTGTTCAATCGTAAGATCACTCTTCGGGTGACCATCGGGGTCAGTTTGACTCCCCATTTTGCAACTTATTTATTAGGTTTGATGTCGTTTGTCGGAAAGTGTATCTAGTTATCTATCTTGTAGGTTACAGGTACAATCAATGGCATTGGAGCGAAACCGAAGGGATAAAAGAGGATAAACAATGAAGCTCTTATAGCCTATAAAGGATCATAACCTAAGCATCTTAGTGGAAACTAGCACCCAGATCAGTCACTAGCACCTAAGCGCCCTTGTCCTCCTGTAGGAGCTTCTGTCCTATATAGTCTTGAGTCTCAGAACCCTCAGTGAGCCTTGATGACACCCTTCCCAGTTTGTTCTAGTAGTTTTTTCAACTAGAATCACTTTCAAATTACTCAAAAATCAGCTAAGTCACCTTCTCTCTCTCTCTCTTATTTAGGGTTTTATATCTTTGCATGCTTGTTACTTGTCTATTATTATATATTATCACTTGTATAACATTAGTTACAATAGTTACTGTTGTTGCAAATCAGTAGCACCCCCTGGATGTTGATCAGATTTCTAGTTTGATCATTCTAAGCATCCAGTGTGATTGCACAACATTGAATCCTCTTCCCAAGTGTGGGACTTGTAAAAATGGAAAAGGAATCTCTAGATTAGAGGCTGGGTCCTCAACTCCTCTGATCAACTATGTTACTTACACAATTACAGAGGTTTAAACTCCTAAATCTACTCTAAATTCCAAAGGGACAAGGATAGAAAATATAAAAAGAAAGAACTAATGCTAATAGGTGATGCACCAAAGGAGTTGTAGACACCTGATGCTACATGAAATACATAATCCAAAAGGAAACACAACAAAAAACATGCACAAATGCTCAAAATGTAATGAAAGATCAAGAAATAAATGATAGATATATGAAAGTATTGAGGGATTTTAATCACAAAACATATATCAATATCTCAGATCCAATACAGTACATTACAGTGATCCAAAGGCAGGAAAAGGTGCTGCATTACATGGAAAGGTAATTTTTTTTCACAAATGATGCCAAGGAGGAAGAAAAAGGATGTTGTAGAGCTGAAAAAATGTCTCTTCTTGCAAAATGAACTCATTCTAGATTTTACAGTGCAAACCATGACCCCAGGAGAGAGAAATGTGGGAAAACATGCAAGGGGTTCAACCATTGACCAAAATTCCATCAAAATAGCATGTACACCCTGACAGACCCATTCCCTAACATTTTTAACCATGCTGGGAGAGAATGCAAGCCATTTTTCATTAAAAATAGTGGTTGAAACATCATTTCTGTTCATGACCACGTGCCAGAAGAATTTTTTGATTTTCTCTCTCCAAACTCCACCAAAATGCAAAATTGACCCCAGAATCTTGTAGAGAATTTCACCAGCTTTCCATTGATATAAAGAACGTAAAAAACCAAGCTCTGGATTGAAAAATATGGCGATTTTAAGTTTTAGGGAAAAACAGGGCCAAATCGGGTCGGTGAGCTAAGGACACATGGCGCGTTCTCATTGGCTGTGGGCCTTTTAGGGGAAAATTTCCCACAAAAACTTTGCCAAGACATAACTTGAAAAATACATGGATTTAGGAGGAAAACTTTAGGTTTCTGGAAAGTTGAGAAAGATCTCTATCCAATGGTGCCACTTCCAGAAGGTTTTGAGTGCCTGAAAAGAAAATTTTTATGACTGAGGCACAAGAGAGGGAAGAATGAGAGGAGTTAGCCACAAAATGAGTAGGGGGCACATTTTGGATAACAATTTTGGTGACTCAGAGGGGTCATCTGCCTATTGGATGAAGTTACTAGTTGCCTGAAGCATCCATTAGGCATGGAGTCATGAGTTGTAGCCTGCAAACTGATCTGAACTTTGAAAACCTCCCCTCTGAGCCACTTGGAAACCCACTGAAATGGACTGTGCAAGAGAAAAACCAGCACCACAAAAAATATGTACAAAACTAAAGGTTATACATGCTCCAAAATGGAACATGCAGAGTGTGCACAAGCACTTCTTTTACTGAAAGCAAAACTACTTATCCTACTCTAATTGGAAGCAAAAGTGGGCTAAACAAACCCTGCAACTAGTTGGGAGAAATAGCTTCCCTTTCTCAAAAGTTACAACCATGCAACTGATTTGGCACTGAACATGGCTGATTGGATGAGTGGAAAATTAACAAGAATCTGGTCTTCTACCCCAAATCATCAAGGTGTCAACTGAAAACAAATCCAATACCTCTTTTAGTTGCTCTGCATTTGGATTGAAGAGGTGGGACCAGCTGATCCTTGGTACTTTGTAGCTCACCCTCATGCTTAGAAGTAAGCATGACTGGTTGTGACTTCTCCTTTGAATCCAATGAAGTCAAATACCTTATTGGGCAAGGTATGATCCATTTGATATGCCCATAGCTCTGATTTTCAACTCCAAAAATGGAGTCTTCTTGTAGACCTTCTAGGGTGGGTGATGTGGAAGCAATGGTAGGAATTTTCTGCCCTTTCTCTTCCTTCATGGCAACATGGAGCTCTTCTATAGTGTGCAACTCCTTGTTATTGATTGAAACATCCAATGAAGTTACTTTTGCATTGTTGTTACCTACTGCAATACATTGTTGGCTTTGGAGCTCCTCCATTGTAGCTTTTGGAAGATCAAATTCTTCCAGATTTGATTCAAGAGGCATGTTGCAAACTATAGGTTGTTGTCCTTGAAATATTTTGTCCATGGCAGCAAGTTCTTGTTGTTGGAGGACGAATGGTGAAGAAGGAAACATGGTAATTTCAGCTAGCTCTTCATCTAAACATTCTTCTAAGTCCTGATGGCAAATCAAACTCTTGAATGTCTTGCTGCAGCAAAGTCTCTCCCTCTTCTATGGTGACCTCCAAATCTACATTTTCTTCACCCTGTATAACTTCATTTTCAAACATGAAACTTGTCAATCCAAACTCATCCCAAAAATCAGATTGTTGGAGAGATGAAGTGGGAGAGAAGCATGAAATTTCTTGTGCCTTTTGTTCACAATTTGGACCTATTTTTTTCACGTCCATAATGGCTTCATCAATCAAATCAGCCCCTTCAAATGAAAGTAAAAATGTATCAATAATGCTTCCTTCTTCTACTATTGTAAAACCTGACTTGACCTCATCCATTTGCTCCTCAAAGATGGGGTTTTGAGATGGTTTTCCTTCCTTCTCGATGGCTGATTTTGCAGTGCAAACTGGATCAGCATTTTCTTTGGGAAAAGTGCCAACATGGACACCTGACTCATCACCAACAAATTGCTGTTTTTCTCGCTTCACTACTATTATAAAATCAGCCTTGTTTTCCACTTGTTCTCCAACTTCAAAATCCTCTATTGGTTTCACCATCAAGGGGTTTTTTGTAATCCCAAATTTAAGAGCCCAACTCTTCAGACTTTGAATTTCTTCATCCTTGTTTAGCTCTTCTTTCTGCTGCTATTTTTCCTTGATTGACATTCTTATTTTTATCCTCCCAACATGGATTTGGGAATGCAAGAGGAGAAGTGGATTGTAACTCAATTGATTTTGTAATTTTTTGTGGTGGTGGAGGTTGGAACTCTTGTTTCTTTGGAGGGAATGGCTGTTTGGAAGGGAAAAGGATAGAAGAATTGAGATGGGGTGGAAGACTAGGAAATGGAGAAATGGATTCAACACTTGGGACAATAGATGGAGAGTTTAAAACTTGACACTGCTAAGATAAAACAGATTGGGAAAGAGGGAGAGAAAAGGCATGAGATGGTGTACTTACTTGTTAACAAGGTTGTTGAATACTCCTCTCGTACACCTTTATTCCTTCAGTCCAATTTGCAAGCAATGGTAGAGTTGTAATCATGAAGGCTAGCTTCTCTTGAGAACTGTAATGCCTTAGAAAAGGTCCCACCCATGGACAAGGTGCTCTACAACTGATTCTAAATGCTTTCATTTGTGCTTGAGCCCTGGATAGCACCATGTTTACCTCCATCTTTTGGATTTGTTCCAACAAATCTGTATTTTCTTCTTGACTGCCCTCACAACCAGCATAACCCTTGTGCTTGACATGCTTCATATCCAAACTGACTTTGGCACTGCTGCTCATATGGGTAAACATGCTGATTTTGAATTTGATCAAAATGCTGATTTGGAGGATTTGTAAAAACATGTTGGAGGTGTGATATACTGCTGTTGTAAATGTGAATTCCATGATGGAAATGAATTCATGATTACACAACTTCATGGAATGGAAAAGAATGAAAATGATGGAAAGAAGAATGGATGGAAATGAATGGAAAAATAGGTCTGCAACTCAGAGAATGAGTTGTTTACCAGATGGAGTCACCAGATGTGATTTTGAAAGTGCCTCCAAAAGGCTGAATCTTTAACAGGAACACACCAACCTATCAAAGATAAAGTGAAAGACCTCTAAGGTCCCACTAGGCGTGCCAAAACTATTGTTCCAAATCAGCAGCACCCCTTGGATGTTGATCAAATTTCTAGTTTGATCATTCTAAGCATCTAGTGTGATTGCACAACATTGAATCCTCTTCCCAAGTGTGGGACTTGCAAAAATGGAAAAGGAATCTCCAGATTAGAGGCTGGTTCCTCAACTCCTCTGATCAGCTATTTTACTTGCACAATTGCAGAGGTTTTAAAATCCTAAATCTACTCTAAATTTCAAAGGGACAAGGATAGAAAATGAAAAAAGAAAGAACTAATGCTAATAGGTGATGCACCAAAGGAGTTGTAGACACCCGATGCTACATGAAATACATAATCCACAAGGAAACAAAATAGAAAACATGCACAAATTCTCAAAATGTAATGAAAGATCAAGAAAGCAATGATAGATATATGAAAGGATTGAGGGATTTTAATCACAGAACATATATCAACATCTCATATCCAATACAATACATTACAGTGATCCAAAGGCAAGAAAAGGTGTTTCCTTACATGGAAAGGTAAAATTGTTTCACAAATTCTGCCAAGCAGAAAGAAAAACTGTCTCTCCTTGCAAAATGAACTCATTCTGGCTTTTACAGTGCAAACCATGACCCCAGGAGAGAGAAACGTGAGAAAACATGCAAGGGGTTCAACCATTGACCAAAATTCTATCAAAACAACATGGCACCCTGAAAAATCCATTCCATGACATTTTTAACCATGTTGGAAGAGAATGCGAGCCATTCTTCATTAAAAATAGTGGTTGAAACGTCATTTTTGTTCATGACCACGTGCCAGAAGCAATTTTTTGATTTTATCTCTCCAAACTCCACAAAAATTCAAAATTGACCATGGAATCTTGTAGATAATTTCACCATCTTTCCATTGATATAAAGAACGTGAAAAACTGAGCTCTGGATCGAACGATATGGTGATTTGAAGTTTTAGGGCAAAACAAGGCCAAATCGGGTCGGTGAGCTGAGGACACGTTGCATGTTCTCATTGGCTGCGGGGCCTTTCAGGGGAAATTTTCTTGCACAAAAAACTCTGTCGAGCCATAACTTGAAAAATACATGGAGTTAGGAGGAAAACTTAACCTTTCTGGAAAGCTGAGAAAGAGCTTTATCCAATGGTGCCACTTCCAGAAGGTTTCAAGTGCCTGAAAAGAAAATTTTGTGAGTGAGGCACAAGAGAGGGAAGAATGAGAGGAGTTAGCCACAAAATGAGCTGCGGGCACATTCTAGGGGAACAATTTCCCACAAAAACTCCGCCGAGCCATAATTCTATGAAAAATACATGGAGTTAGGAGGAAAAATTTACCTTTCTGGAAAGATGAGAAAGAACTCTAATCCTTATGGTCGCACACTTCCAGAAGGTTTTGAGTGCTTGAAAATTGCCTCCATATTTATTGTGACTGAGGATACAATAGAGGGAAGAATGAGAGGAGTTCAGCCAACAAAAGTCTCTCAAGGGGCACATTCTTAAAGATAACAGGCCCCAATGTGACGCTTAAAATACAATCCTTTTTGTCTAACACTTGCCTTCATCCTAACACTTTTCTTAAGTATATGTATTATAGATTCACTACATCATTATCTTTTACCAAAGATCATATTACCTTTATATCTACTAAAATTTCTTCTCAGTCTATTTTAGATAATGATCCACCCATTTACATTCAAGTTTGTATCAATGAAATAAGGGGTTAAGCGAGCTTTAGGTTATAATGGATCCGGTCTTAACATTTTTGATCTAGCATTCCTTTAGCCACTTGGAGTTTCCGAAGCCTCCCTGACTCCCTCGTATATTTCTATATGTGGCTTTGATAATATTCCTTAAAGGGTATTAGGTATAATAACACTTCCCATTATTTTTAGGCCACTCACTTTTCTCGTCCTATTCCATGTAATGCCTAATAATCTTAATTATAATATTCTTCTCGGACGGCCTTGGATCCATGCCATGCATGCAATCCCTTTAACCCTTCATGCATGTATTAAATTCCTATACCATGGTGTGGTCTACGAGGCCTTATCAGATCCCTCCCCATTTTCCTTTTGCAACACTATTGATCATTCACCTAAAACCCCTACTTTTGCTACATCTCCTCCTAATTTCACACAACATGGTCCTGGGTATCAATATATGCTTCATTACAGTTTCACTGGTACCAGATTAGGAAAAAATGGAAAGGGAGTCATAGAGCCTCTTTCCATTCCCACACAATCCACAAAACTCGGCATCATTTTTCTCCCTTCGTTTGCTCCTTTTATTCGTGTCGCATATTCTCATGAGGTTTACACTACTTTACTCTACCCTGAGCCTATTAGTGATCCCGCTTCTCCCACTTGGCATACATTAGATAATTTCCTTGCTTATAATGTTTTACTAAAATACTTGGGTACTTACATCCATTCTAACCCTTACCATCACATAAAACATTTTCCATTTGTTCTCAATGCTACAACTTACTTTGGAGAATTTGGTCCTCCTAATACCAATATGAATACTCCTGACCCACTTCAACATCTGCCACCATGGCATGGTCTCTCCTACATTATCACATAAATCTCCATCACTTGTACACTTTGGGGCATCAAATTTCCCCCCATAGTCACATGTTCTAATCCTCAATTGTTTATACATCGCATACAATATATACCTTACTCTTACTTTACACTTTGAGTCAATCTTTCTAGTAGCACTCTTTCTTCTCTACACTATGGACATGCCTTGCTACATTTATCGATGTTTATGGATTCACATTCCACTCCTATAACATTCCATACACACTTTTTTACTTATGGATCCTTTTATTCATGGAACACATACTACTTTCTATATACGATATACATCCTTTCATGTATTATACACACTCTGGCTATTCTTGCTCATAACAATCACATTTATTTACCAGTAGCTCCTTATAGACACACTTGGGGGGTATATTACATCCCCCCCACCACTATTTGTTGTCTTTATTGCTTACTCATAGCTTATCTCCTACACTTCATGCTTTGTGCTTCATGATACATCTTTCCTAGCATTACCACATCGTTGGTTCACATACTTTAAATTCATTTCATGATGATGCACTCTAGTTCCATGGTTCATAGTTTATTGTTGAGGGTCCATTTCTTAAATGAACTACACATCATCTACTTTCGCTACACTTCATGCTCTATGCTTCACAAAAAACCTTTTCAAGCATTTTCACATCTCTGGTACACACATTGTATCATCATTGCTCGATGACGCACTCTCGATCCACATTCTATACTTGACTATTAAGGGAGCATTCCTAAATGATCCTTATCTCATGCACATCCACTCGGGGTGAACACTTCTCCTATCATCCTCACATCTTGCATATCACAACACACCATCACTTTCATACAACATTTACATATCTTGGTTGCATTTACTCTTGTCATCTTATACTACTTACATGTTACACTTTGTTTCCTATGCTAGTTGGATACTTAATATGTCATTGTCTTTTTATACATACACATGCGTGTTCACTTGGTATCTTGAGGTGAATGGAGGAGCTTTATAGATTCTCACATGATGCATGATGCTCAACACTGCTCTTTACTAGTCCTGTTGAGGATCCTGGGGCAATCTACCTTTGTTACTCACACACTCCACATATTCAGGTTTTATTGTTGCATTATTCATTACTCATTGCTACTACCAATTACTTTTAATTGATTTATACATGCTTTGACATACTAATTATCTTACTAACATTCTAATGGGTGCTTCATGTGTAGCATTTTCCTTGTAAGATCTATATAACCATGGTTATATGTAGCTTTTTGCATTTTATTGTTTGCAGGTTATGCCCTATGTCATGCTTGCTCATTGTTTACTTCTGACCACTTCGGCCTTGATTGTCTTGTGACATTGTAAGTGATGTCCCATGTATGCAACCCAATTTTCACAGTCCATCATGTCTTCATACTTGATTGCAACATTGTTTTATATTGCATGCTAGCTTTGTTTACACTAACACTTGGTACTAGTCTATCTTGTTTGCACGTACCTTCATTTCTACCATGCACATCCTCTACCCCTTGCAGGTATCCAATCTCATATATGCATATCAACTTCAAGTCCTCTCCTTTGGGCCACATTCTCTTGCATTCACCACATGCACCCCAAACAAGGGGGGACATCTATTGGGTGAACAAAACACCCTTACAACTGCTTAAAGATCCAGAACAACACATCAAAGTACAAAATTGGCACAGGAACACAGTTATAGAGAGGTCCAAAATTAAACTTAGATCATAAACACAAAGGGGACACTAGCTCCCAGTAGCAGATAGTAGTAGTGGGCACTTGTGTCCTGAGGTCAAAAATAGTCAATTTCTCGATTCAACGCAATCTCCAATAGTTTACAGTACAGTTCTCCAGTAGCAAGCACTTGCCTCTAGTTATAAAATGCAAATCAATCAGCTAAGACAGGGATAATAGGAACAACATGAACACTTGGTTACAAATCAGGGACGTACTATCTGCAGTGGTGCTTATTTCGAAGCACCATGGAAGGAGAGAAAAAATAAACCTCTCCCCCCAAAACTCTTATCTTAGTGTCAGATTGCCCAAAAAACTCGCTCTTGGCATGAGATTTCCCAAAAAACTCACTCTTGGCGTGAGATTGCCCAAAAAAATCACTCTTGGCATGAGATCACACAAAAACCTCACTATCAACAACATCTCCAAAGAAAACAGGACAACCTTATATCATTTACTCCCTTATACATTAGGTGCACACTTTCCTTTTCACACTACTTATACATACATTACTTTAGTTTTTCATATACAAGACTTTGACTACTTACTTTCTCTTCTTTTGTAGGTTCTTCCTTATACACAACAAGAAACAAGCCACATCAAAAAATCCCAAGATCCAAAATCACGCTATTATGCATGCACTTCACCCTAGGGTCTACTTCCTTCTCCTAGTTTCGAGACTTCACATTGCGATTACTTCACGCTTTACTTATCTAGTTGACATGCTATCGGTTACACTCTTCTCTACAGGATTAAAAGGTACATATATTCTATCTACTTTATGTTATCGAGTATTAACTCAATCGCATAAAGAGGGGGCAAATGTAGACACAAAATCTATGCACTTGGGTACATTTCTAGGTCCTAGAGCATAATAATATATACATGATTCCTAAGTGAGAAAACTAGTAATTGACAATGTTTTTAGGGCCTTTTGATTCGTCTCTTATACTTTTATTGACCTTACATATCCCTACAAACTTGTTGGTATTTGACTGATTTATCTTTTATGGCCTCGGATACTAACACCCATTTAGGACAGAAGTGCCCAGGCGCTCTTGTCCCTTCTGGGCGCTCTTGACCCTCTTTGCTTTCTTCTTCCTCTTTTGGGTCTCTTTTACTTCTTGGTCACCTTTTACAACTTTGGGCCGACCTTTTAAACTTGTCAATTACGAAATTCAAACTAGAGAATCAAATATATACATAGTTATTGCTCTCAAATAAGGGGGCCAAACACTAAGCATTATCATACTATCACCTAAGCTTGCATCTAAAGGCACAAAGAGTATTACAAAACATCCATCTAGTAAATTCACATGCAAGGGACAAGGGCTGCATCACTCTGTATACACAACATAGGAGGGGAAAGTTCATTTTATTCCATCTCACACATTTGCATACTTGCTACATTCTAGATCTAGCCCGCTATCACCGTGCAAATTGCACAAGGGCAATCCTAGGGCATCATTACACACTCATACACATAGAACTACACGGAGTCCAAAATGTAGTGCAGCGCTGAGTGTACTAAGCTTACTCTTCTGGTGACCGAGACCGAGGTTAAGTTCGATTCCACATACTGCATTTGTATTTTGGAGGATTTGATGTGGTTTGATACAGGTACAAATAAGTTAGGTATGCATGATTTTGCAGAAGTTACAGGTCGAACAACGACATTGGAACAAATCCAGAGCGATTAGAACAAAGATCAACTGCAAAGCTTTCTCCTGCGGTTCCAAGAGGATATCACTCCCTTGGGTAGGCCATGTTAACCCCCGTTGTCAGATTACGATAATTAGATCGTGAACAAGAGTAAAAATCAAGCATATGGAATAACATATAGTACATAGCTCATGTGCTGCTATGGAAATGAAGGGGGCATCAAGATGGCAAGATAGAGACACTGTACATAGCTATCACCCAAACTTTTCGGTCATCCAAAGGCACAAAGATCCTCCTTTTCAAAGTCATCCATCTAGCACATTTTTTGGTCACAAGGGACAAGGGCTTGCATCACTCTGTATACACAACATATGGAGGGGAAAGTTCCATATTTATATCTTAGACATGAGACTCATACTTTTGCATACTTAGCTACATTCCCAGGGTCTAGCCCACTATCACTGTTTAGGGATATGATGTGATCAAAGGGGTAATCCCTATTTTGACATCATTACACACAAGTGGAGGACATGAAATGTAGTACAACGCTGAGATACTAAGCTCACTCTTCTGGTGACCACCAGAAGGTCAGTCTAATTCCATATACTGCATTATGTATTAAATAGGATTTGATGTGAGTTTGTGGGTGATGTGCAAAAATTGAGATTATCTATTTTGTAGGTCCATAGCAATGACCATTGGAACAAATCCAGAGCGACAAACCAATATGATCAATTACGATAAGCTCCTCCTGCACAAAAAAGATCAGAACTTGAGCATTTGAGATGGACACTAGCGTGAATCAGATTCAGGGCACTATACGCCCGGGCGTCTACATTGTCCCCTCGTTGTTGACGCTGGTTTGTCCTAGCACATTTTTGAGTTCCAAAACATCCATTGAGCCTTAGAGGACAGATCTGTCCCATTCTTTTTCAAGACATGTTCCTCAGTCCAAGATGCCACTTCTTGAATCGCTCAGAAATAAATTAAGTCACTGGTGGTCACTCCCTCTTGCTTAGGGTTTCATAGGACAATTGCACTTGTCTCATTACTGTATTTTATCACTTGTATATCATGTTAGTATAGATAGTTACTGGGTGAAGATTAGATTTAATTTAATTTACATGTAAATCAAGATGACCAATTCGGATTCAAAACTAAGAGAAGACATCAAAAGAAGTGCAACTATATGCAAAACTCATGTAGGGCCACTACCAATTTAGGATCAAGCCTTTTGAGCGTGCAACAATATTCGAACTACATTTCAGGCATTGATGAACCAAGTATTTGAAGATAAAAATTCCTAACATAAGTTTGTTCTTGTAAGACAAAAATGAGTTATCCTGTGTTTATAAGTACAAGGATCAAAAGGATGCCGACCCATGATTGAGCATTTAGACATTGCCATAATGGAGATATCCTAGCTAAGGAGAAGTCCTGTATGGGGAAACATCATGTAAATGTGACATGATGCCAAGTCATCT
This sequence comes from Taxus chinensis, assembly GCA_019776745.2. Lineage (NCBI taxonomy): Eukaryota > Viridiplantae > Streptophyta > Pinopsida > Cupressales > Taxaceae > Taxus > Taxus chinensis. The sequence continues at coordinate 196,377,833 of CM034152.1, read as the reverse complement.
TTGGCTACCTTGGATCACATTATGATCTATAGAAGGGGTGCGTAAATGACCATGCAAAGATCAAGGTTTATATGTAATAGGCCTATTCCCAAGATTCTTAGCAAACTTAGATGGTTTTATCGAAGCTTGAAAGTCTCATTTCTATCGGTAAGTGTTCATAGAGGATACTTCTCCGACAATAGCAAAAGTAATTTGACTAACTTATTAAGATGGATGCCTTCAAGTGGTCCATTGAGGCATTGAAAACATTATGGTATCTTCTCGAAAGAGCTCTTATCTCTACTCTAGTTGGGATCTAGATTCTTGATTAAAGTCTTTGGATCATTGAATGCGATGTCTTCTAGATTTGGAACGATGGCTAAAAGATATGCTAGGGTTCTTAAAAAGAGATGAGATCAATGTGGCAAAGACGTTTGAACAAGCAGGAAATCGAGAGGCATGGATGGTGATACATAAATGTCAGACATATATCATTTGTAGTGGTCGAATGGCAATGTAAGGTTCTTTCTAGGAGCAAGTTTTTATTTAAGACTTACCAACTCAGACCTTGATTACTTGGTTGACCCATGGGACAAGAACATAAGATTGCAATATGAACGTGACATTGATCACCTATAAGTTTATGGACTTAGAGATCCTTTATAAAATAAGAGTGAATCCCTAGTCTTTGATGCGATTTCCAATCATCCTGCTTGGATACAAGGAATTCTATAGATGAACTCAACTAACCTTACACAACCAAAGCTTAGACAAGAAATCAACAGAGCAGAGGATGAAATCATGAAAAAGGGAGAGAGTCCATTTGGAACGACATCATATTTGATCAAGGACTTATTTAGCTTAGAGGGACAAATTCTCCCCTGTAATGGTAGGCACATGAGCATGATAGAGCACAAGAAAATTCGTTTGCACTCCATAGTGAGGAAATCCAAGGTAAAGAACCTATAGAAACATAAACTGCATGGAACTGCATTCTCGCATGATGCCATGATAAAGGCATACATTTTATAATTTGTAGAGTGAGGTGTTCACACTTGGAAGTAAGGAGGAAGTGTGCAACCAAATGCTAGAACCAAGGACGATATAGTGGGAATTGTATCAATAAGACTTTATCTCAAGTCTTCAGAAACTCTGAGAAGACAAGGATGAAATTTATGGTCTGAAGTAAGTTCATTCCCACAAGAGAGGTGGGAAGAAATGCTCTGGTAAAGTTTGGTAAGCATTGTATTTCATACATGTGAAACTTGAGGGAAGGAGTGACATCGTATTCCAAAACAAATCGATATGCATGAGGTGAGTGATATGCATGATGACGAGACAAAGCTAGAGCTAAGGTGTACTATGAACCTAACAACAAGTAGATTGCAATAACAAAGCTAGTTCTACATAAACAGGTGGCAAGATAAAGCCATTAGAAAGGAAAGCTTAGGAGAGGCAATGCATCTGAATGGATGTAAAAATATGAAATGCAAATCCATCCTTTGATGATCAGTAGGAAAAGATGGGACAAAAGATAAGACAAGGTGAGAAAGTAAAGGAAGAACGAGAGGAGGAACGCCAATGAAGGGACCATTAGGAGAAGTCCTTCTGATAATGATCAGAGGACACAGTAGAAAAGAGGCGAGTGAAGCTTGATCAATGGAGGAGGTCCAAAGTTGAAGGATTCAGGCTCTTTAGCCAACTACTCTTGAGCCATTCTTAGGAGAAGTCTCTTACCGACTAATTAGCCAGTGTAGAAAAGGAGGCGAGTTTGCTTGATCAACGAATGCCTTAGGAGAAGATCAATGACAATGCCGCTTATCAGTATGGGGGTACAGATGTGGGATAACTCAAGGACATGTTGTGAAACTTGAGTAAAGAAAGGAGTGGGTAAGGTTCTTTAGGATAGTTTTCCAAGACGAGGAGATACTTTCATCCTGGATGAGATGTGGGATAAAAAAGAACTTTATGGATTAGACAAGTGATGAAATAAACTTAGAAGCAATGGTTAAGTAAGATTACCCAGCGGCGGATGATGGAGATGAACAAGGGACCAGTATGAAGTGGTGTTTGTGAGAACAAAAAAGGAGGTGAGAGGATGTGATGACGGGGAATGATAAGAAAATGTAGATGGAAAGAATGTGGGTTAGTGGGGGAGTGCAGGATGACAAATCATGCTTAAGAGGGACTCTTAAGTAAGATCGCCATGCCGCAGGAGGATTTAAGTAAGATCACCAAACTGGCAGTGATGATATGGAAGGAGAAAGACAACATTGTATTGGATGTAGTTGTGGAAGGGTTGATTGGAATGGATGAGTACGATGAGAGGTAGAAAACAGAAGATGAGGAAGAGATGATGGGAGATAGAAGGATCAAATGACCAACCATTCTTAAGAGAAACTCTTAAGTAAGATTACCCTATGATGGAGATGGTTAAGTAGGATCGCCAAACCGAAGAAGAAGAAGAATGATGAAAAGACTAAGTAGTGTATACCAAAATGTAACAAGAGATGAAAGGAGGTGATAACAATGTGATAACAAGGAAACAAAGGAGTGTGACATGAATGGATGGAGGAACATATGCAGTGTAGATGGAGAGTGTAAGGGAAATCCTTAATTGGGATGCCACGTGGTGGTAGTGATGATGTAAGAGTGTTAAGCGGAAAAGGAGTGGAAAGACGTTTGTGGTGGTGATTGTCGTCTGTTGAAAGAGGAAATGGTGGAGAAGCTTCTACAGCGGGACGATCCAAGGAAGAAGATATACCTTAACTAAGGTTCTCTAACTATATGGATGGTTAAGCAAGATTGTCAAACTAAAAGCAGAAGAGTAACAGAGAAACTCAAGAGGAAAGACAAGTAAGATATTTGGGGTCGTGCAAGGGGACAGAAAGGTGAGAAGGATGATGTGGAGACAAATGGTGATGAATGGACATGGAGAGCGAGGATCAATGGATCAAAAATGGTGTTGAACATGTTGAGAGATAAGGAGCTACAGGATAACAAACTTACCTTGAGAAGGATCCTCAAGTAGGATTCGCAAACTGTAATGGTGATCAAGTAGAATTCACAAACCGATGAGTGTATTTGTAAATGCATTCATGGATATTATAGATAGACAGTGTGAAATTTGATATGATGTTGATAAAAGATGACTTGGATGAGATGAATGGAATATAGCTGTAGCAAGGGCGTACAGGGAAACTATGTTTCGGACTAGATTGGAGATAAATAAGAAAGGGGACCACTCAAAGCATTACAACTGTAGCCAATAGTGGGTGTTAACACATAACCAACGATAGTTAGTTATACTAAAAGATCATGAGGGAAATATGGATGAAATACACTCATAATCCTAATGTTGACATGACAAAGGGATCAAAGATGTGACTTGTACATAGGAAGAGGGATCTCTAAAGGTGGTGTTCCTTAAGTCTATGCCCCAGCTTTGGGAAAGGGAAAGAGCAATAGCAGAAAGCTAATCAATGCGGGAAGCTTTTGAACAATGTTGATAAAAGAAGGTTGATCAACATGGAAAACCCCCCAGATGCCATAATAACAGAGTAGCCATCCTTCAAGGGTATGGTCTACTTTATACATAATATAGATGACAAGAATAATATGATAGTTGTCCTTCAAGGGATCGGCCTATTTCTTTGTATTTTGCTTGGAATTTGATTTGTATACTTTTCTTTTCCTTTTTTTGTATGAATAGCTGTCCTTCGAGGGATCAATCTATTTTTTTATAACTTCGATTTTTCCTTTTACATACTTGAGTTTGAGCTTCACATGGAGGAGAGCTGGGAATAACTAAGTAAACCATTTAAGTGGGGATAAGGAATGTACAAGAGACACCCTGGACCCTTCGCATGGTTGCAGTTGGAGAATGTGAAGATAATAGATGTAATGGTTATGGGATCACATCAAAGTAGTGAAGACGGACCACATAATTCAGATCATTATAATGACAAATGGAAGGGGATAAATATGGTAGAACAATCTAAGGATATAACTAAGTTTTCATTGGTAGATATGCTAACAGTAGACTGGACACAAGTGAAATGCATTAAGAAGCCCCATCTCTGGTTTACCACCACGAGAGGGAAGATAGTGAAGTTGCAATTAGATGAAATGACAGCCAAGCAAGAAATAAAACTAACATATGACCAAAATGGTGGGTGAAAATAAATGATGATGCCGTAAGAGAGACATAAACATAGAAGGACAATCATGGCCTCAAAGGAGGGCTTGATGAAATAAAAGGTGTCCCAAAAGAGATGCACATATAGCCATAATGGTGGACTTCAAAATAGATGGTGGCCCTAGAAGAGACACAAATATAACCACAAAGGTGGACTTAGACAAACATGGCCTCAAAGGAGGACTTCAATGAAAAAGATGATACTCCCAAAAGGAGCATAAACATAAAAGAACAAATATGGCCTCAAAAGGAGGGATTAGAATGAGATGAGGATGTGGATATAACTACTTTAGATTGGATGGATGTGAAGAAAGGTAGATAAAACAATGTCAAAGAGCGAAGTCCCCTAGTAATAAGGGATCTGTACAGATGATGTGTTCAAGGGCGAGGGAAGATTATTCTCCTAACAAGTTAAACGTGAAGGAGGTAAAGGAAGTCAAAAGAGCTTAGATGAGATTGTTTTAGATTTGGATGGGGTAAACGATCAGAGACCACAAGTGTGCTTGGTAAGATAAGTGACATTGATGAATAGTGGAGGGCATTCCTTAGGAGGAATGATATGGGATGGATGGATATTAAGGGATGATGTGGATGGAGGGATCATGGGAGATCTAACAGATGTGATATGGATTGGATTCAAGGTAGATGGAGAGAGAACTTTCCCCTAAATGAGGAAATCATCTTTCTCAATAAGGTTGTAGATGATTGACCAAAAGGCCTTACAATATTCGATGTCGTGACCTGGGGTATGATGATAGGCGCAACTGCAATTAGGATTGAACTATGATGGCTTGGGACCATAGGGATTAAAGGCTTTAATAGGAGGAAGTTTGATGGCAGATGTTCGAGTTAAATGTTGAATGATATCTACGTATGACCCCATTGAAGTGTCATGGGGAAGGTAACTTTTGTGGGTTTTGATAGGATGTCTTAGCTTAGCGTTAGGAGAAAACCTAGATGTAGATTGGATGTGTGAATTTCGTGTTTTGGAGGACAAATCAAACTTGGTTGAAGGATGATATTGTTTGGATGTGGATTAATTATTGCAAGATGTCATAGATGGAAAAACTGATCTTGACATGGATGTTGTGGCATTAGATTGTTGAGAAGAGGGAAAACCTGAATGTTTATGTGGATGTGCAAGGGACTGTCGGGGATGTTTGTCCTAAGCCTTAGACTTCGACCGAGAAGATTTACCTTTAGCAGGGATGACAATAATCTCAATTGGAGGATATGATAGCGGTTGTGTGGTTATCAATGGAGAAATTGTTCTAAAACAAGATGAAGACATTAATGAAGATATAGGTGTTTGTATGATGCGATTAATGATATCTATGTGAGACATAGATTGTTTCAATTTTGGCATGGGAAGAGTTAATTTTTTTAAGGGAGAAGGTAAAACATCTTTATTTGATCGAGGTGGATGTGTTGGTACAGTAGGTGATTCAAAAGGTATCTTGGGTAAGGTTGCAGATCGAGAGGGTTTGGTTGGTGTGATAGGAGGATTGGGTAAAGAGTATTGGGGTAGACTGGGTGTTGTGGCCACGGGCAAGGTTGTCAAGGTAGAGATAGGTGGACTTGTTGATATGATAGGTATAGGGGTAGCTAGGATAGATAAAGATGTAGGCACTTTTGGAATATGTGAAGATGCGAGTGATGTGATAACCGATGGAGCAGACCTTATGGGTAAGGGTAATCTAGTAGAACTGAATTTTGTTGGGATGGTTGTGAGTAATGTAGATGTAGTAACAGGTATATTTGATGAAAATGCCTGTGAATGAATAGGTGTGAGAGATGTAGGGATATGTGTGGAGCCGAAATAAGTGTTGAAGATGAATCTAATGTGACCGATTTGGGTGTATTTGAAGCGGCGGAAATGGATGATATAGTTGAATTTGATGTGGATGTGGCAAGGATAGGAGGAGGTATAGATTCAGGATAGGTAGTGAAAGTTGATGTAGATGTGACATATTCTGAAAAGGGATGGGAATAATGTCTACCGTGGGAACATGTGGAGTTGGTGATGAGATAAAATCTTGATTGACAGTGTCAACCATACAAGCATTTGATAGTCGAGATGTAAAGGGGATGACGTGATTTGTTGGTGGTTAATTAGTTTGTGCAGTAGAGGTGTCAATTTGGATATCACCTTGATTTACAAGTTGTTGGACACGATCTTTAAAGGAACGACATCTCTCAATGTCGTGACCTTTGATGCGATGATATTTACAAAAATGGGCCTCGTGATACCAAATAGGCTTGGCTTGCGAGTTGTCTACGGGTCGTATGGGAGTTATTTGGATAGAGTTTACGCTCATCAACTTATCAAATACAGAACTGTATGATTCTCCTAAAGGAGTGTAGTTAGATGTTGATTGAGAAGATCGTTGTCGAGACCATGTGCTTGGTGTAGATGGGGATGAGGGTTCAATGACCACAGTTTTGGCCGCAATCTTGAACTCGTCATTATGTGTGAATGGTTTCGTGGATTCAATTTTTGATTTAGTTGAACTTAATTTAAGATGACCTTGCTCAATGACACGAGTTTCGAGCTTGCGAGCCATTGTAAAAGCTTCATCAAAGGTTTGGAATAATTAGATCTGTAAAGTGGATGATATATGTTTGGCACACGAACGTGAGAATAAGTCGACGAGTTCGGTTTGTGGGATAGTGAAAGATAGTTGGTTTATAACAACATGCCATCATGTGACGAAGTATGCATTGGGCTTGTTTTCATATTGTCGAATGGTATATAAATCAGTGATAGTGGTCTTGCGTGCGATATTGATAGAAAAGTGTTCTAAGAACAACTGTACAAGTTGAGTGAAAGAGAATATGGAATGTCATGGGATACAGTTATACCAGTCCAGCCCGGGAGCAGACAGAGACATGGGGAAAGTGTGAAGAATTAAATCATTATCATGCGCAATAAGACAACATGTGTGTTTAAATGCGAGGAGATGTTGTTGGGGATCTTCTTTATTATTGAACTTATTAAATGCAGGAAGTTTCCAATGAGGGGGATAAGGTTTAATTGGAATCAACGGATGAATCGGTTCGTTACAGATTTGTTCATACGATAAGGTATTCTTGGGTGGTACAGTAAGGGTTTCTAAACTGGCAAACCGATTCATTAAGGCGTGAATTGAATCACTTGAGGTGTTGTAAGGTTGAGATTGGATTGGCCATATGGTTTGAGAAGTAGTTTGATAAGGCAAATGATAAGTTTGTGGGTGTTGGGTGAAGTGTCTGATGAGATGGTTGATAGGTTTGTGGATAGGATGTTTGCGGAATGGTTTGATAAGACAATTGATTAATTTGTGGATATGTGGGTGTTTGGGGAGTTGTTTGGTAAGAATGAACATGTGTCATGGGTTGAGTTTTTTGCATAGGTTGACTTTGAATAATAGGAATATGGTGTGTTCGTTGAAGCTGGGTAGGTTGCTGTGGTAGATGGTAGGTAGGGCTATGAGTGTTGAGGGGTTGAGACTGTTGGAGCATAGGATGGGTAGGGGTGTAGGTATTCAAAGGATGAGATTGTTTGATGGGCATACTAGTGGCGGATTAAATAGAATTGACAAAAAGGGATGTGGGTGGAATGTGATCCACCAATTGAGGAGATTGGAAGGATTTAGAGATTGTAGGAGATTTTTGGGGTAAGAAGTCATATATGGGGTTAGGAGGAGATTCAGATGTATCTAAAGGAGCAAGAGATGGTGGTACGATTGATTTAGGAAGACTGACTTGACGGGGAATAGGAGGGTTGGTGTCAAGGTGGGGAGAATTTTGTATGACATGGTTCTCATGAGGTGAGACCATGGAGACGGGAGATTGGGTGATTGAAGGCGTGGTTTTGAGTTTAGAATCTCGTTGGGCAAGATCATCAGAGGAAGTAACATCATTGGATAGAGCAGATTGTTTGTTTGTCTCGATTTGGGAGAGAGTGACAATAGGTGTGAAGTAAAGAAACATCTATTTATGTATGTTGTTGACAAACAAATCAAGCAAAAAAAAAATTAGCATCATGATTAATTTAGAGGATGTGAACAGAAAAGAAAAATAAGTAATGAAGGTGCCTAAAGGAGTCTAAGGCTGGTTTCAGGCAGTTATGGATTGGGAGATGTCTGAGACGGTTGCCTGTTGGGTGTTTAGGTCCCAATCAATTAACCAGGTGAGAGGAGAGTTTTGACGTGTTAATTATGTTTGTGCAGTTGCAGTCAATGTGTGATAAGTGAAATGCAAAGAGTTAAATCCTTTTACTTATGTGATCAGGCAGGATGCTTAAGGTTCATTTTAAACTAAAATAAAATGTGATATTCGATGCAGACAATCACTCAGAAAAGAGAAAGTTAAATGCAGAAAAGAGAAAATAAAGAAAAATGAGGAATACCTGGAGAGTCGCTTTTCCTAGTTATTTAAGTGCATTTGATAGTGATGTATTTAGAAGCACCGGTTAATGACCTGAAATGCGTGGGTACCCTAAAATGGCACCGTTTGACTGTAGGAGGAGTTGGTACAAATGATTTGTGGTGTGTTTTATGTTTTGCAAAGTGAGTGATATCTGATGGGGTTATTGGATGATTGTGAATTTGTTGATTTCACCTGGAAAATAAGACAAATATAATTAGTTGATAAGGTTAAGAAAGAAGATACAAATGTTATCAGAAGTTACTTCGTCAAAAAGAAGCAAGATAATAATAATGCAATTAATTAAAAAGTTATAGAAAGCTATTAATAAATTATAAATGATTAAATGCTATAAACTATAAACTATAGTTTATTAATAGACTATAAACTAAAGACCGGTTTTTTTTTAATTAAAATAAATGATTAATGAAACGATGAATTAAATAAACATATAACACAAACGACGAAATGATTAAATGTTAGGCAATTAACAAACTAAACCTAAAACATATACAAATAAATGATAAATGGATAAAATAATAATCTAAACTCCTTAGGAACAATGAAATGGGTCTAACGTTTATTAAAGTAATATGGAATACATTATAGCGATTTGCATTTATTTACTCGTAGATGAGGACTATCGATAAGAGTCACTTCTAATTAAATGATTTATTAAGTGTCTTCAACTTCTACCCACCCATGTGTGACCGGACCAAGATATTGCCTTCCCATGCACTAAGATATCCTATAATAATGCGACAAGAAAAAGAAGTGTTTCCAGATATATCTAGGTCAAACTTTCTCATTGACAGAGCTTTGGATCACTTTTAGGTATGCCCAAGGTGGTCCTACTACACATGGACACAACTGTGCTTTATAAAGAAAATCACAAAAGGAATAAAATAAAATAAATAATAATAATAATACTAAATCGAAACAGGAAATATGTAATATCACACATAGGACGTGTTTCTGTCATATGTGATGGATTGTATAATGTGAATCACAAAGGATTTTTAGAAGCTAATTATTATAACAAGACTGTATAGTCATTACCAAAAGCTTGCTTGAATTTAAACTAAGTTCGAAAATGGTTGTAATGAAGCAAACTCGATTCTTATTTAAAAAAAAATTGTAAGCCAATCTTTATGGGCTATGCTCATTTACAAACCGTATCGTAGAGAAATGTGATCCTGATTGCTATGCAGCGCCTGATATAGTCATTACCCAAAGACGAAATTGCTTGTGTGAATTTGATAGTACAGAGTTGAAAATAATCTTGAACGCATCACGCATACAGAATCTTTTGAGTCTACCATGGATATTCCCTTATCTACACATGGAAATTGGCCAAAATGATTGAGAGAGACAGTGGTTCTGTATTCAACGCCACGAGATCATATGATACTAGTCTTCCATGTCTCCGGTTTGAGGTCACGTATACCCAGATCGGCATGCGGTCTGGGAAAGCTCAAAGGAGATCAAGGGATGGTATGAACGGGGACATGGAAAGAGTTTGTTTTAGGGTGAAATGAAATCAGTGATCAGGCAGTTAAGGAGCTCGGTGGCTCAAGTCTGATCACTGGTTACAGTCAGAATTAGAAAGGGGATAGGGTAGAGAATGGAGTTGGGGACCCACCCGTCACATGGATTAAAGAGATGCTGAGGTGTGAGGATGGGTGAGGCTACAGGTCTAGTGGAGCATCAGGTGGGGAGGAAGTGGAGTAAGCCAAGGAGTGGAGAGAGGTGGGTGATGGTCGAATGGTTTGAGAGGAAGGTGTGATCAAGAGGAGAGAAGTTGAAGGGGTGTGGGAGGAGAGAGTTGGGGATCGGCTAGGGGGAGTGTGGCTGTAACTCGACATAGGATGGAGGATGGACGATGGGATTGCGTGGGTATAAGGTAGTATAGGGACAACGATGATGATGTGTGCGTGGAGCTGGGGATGGAGGATAGGAGCAGGCGAGAGAGAGACGAGAGATCAGCTGGCAGCGTGTGGAGTTTATGGTGCGTAGGGAGAAGTGGATAGGAGACGAGGCAGTGTGGGAGGCAGAGGAGATGAGAGAGGTGGAGACGTGGGTGGACTAGGTGAGGACGCGACCAAGGGTAGAGGAGATGAAACGGAAGGAAAAGAGATGGAGGTTTGTGAAGAATTGAAGCAAAGGGTAGTGGTAAAGAAGAATGGTGGTTGGGAGGATGCGAGGAGATGTAGGGAAGAGTGGAGTGTGTGTGTGTGTGATGAGAGGGCAGATAGGTAGAACAGGGAGTGGGATATGCATGGTGAGCAGAGGGTAAAATCCGTGTGGAGAGTGGAAGCGAGAAGTGGCAGGTTGGTGGTGAAGTGGACCGAGGGATGGTGGTGAAGTGGGGAGAAGGGACAATGATGGAGATGGGGAGTGGAGGGGAGTTTTGAGAAGCCGAAGGGAGACGGGGCAGGTGGGGATGGAGCTCAGGAGGAGAGAAAGGAGACGGGGCAGAGGAGAAGGGAGATGTTGGAGAGGAGAGGGTGATTGACGTGGATATGAGGCAGTGTGTGGCTCGGTGCAGCCAGTGAGGGAGGTGGGATTGAGAGGAGAGAAGGGAAGGGGTGGGGACGTGTATGGAGATGGGAAGAAAGGACATGACCGAGTGGAGCAGTGTGGTCTACGGGGAGATGAGGAGAGGGAGGTCAGTGGTGAAGTGGAGAGGAGGGATGGTGGTGAAGTGCGAGAGAAGGGACAATGATGAAGATGGTGGTTGTAAGTGGAAGGGAGATAGGAGCTTGGTTAGGGCGATAGGTAGTTTAGGATAGTTAGGAATTTTTATTTTTATTTTTTGATTTTATTTTAATTTTTTAATCATTTATTTAATTAAATATAAAAAATGAATTCTATAGTATATGTAAAACAAGAACAAAACTATGATGATTTTTTTTCAATCAAATGAATATGGATTATTACAAAGATTATAGATTCTTGTAATTGTGAAAAATCAAGATCTATATCTATGGTACAACTAAGACTGCAAACGAAAAGTCAGAGAATACGATCATTTTCCGGATTTATTTCCCATGTGAATAAAAATGAACTTGAAACTTAGTACCAGATCGGTAATTGAACACTAGAAGAATAATTACCTCGAAGATGACACTAAACGAAACTGCTATCGGACAAAGACTAAGGTATTGCAAACCTGCACGAGGTAGAATAGATAATGCACAATAACAAACAAATATGACCAGATCTTGGATCTTGGTCCCCACTGGGTGTGCTAAATGTTGATATGCGTTTCCAGCTTGTTGTCTAGATGAGTGTACAAGTAATCAAGAAACACGAGACCACATCGAGTATACAAGGGCTTAGTACCCTGGAGATGGAGATGAATGATACAAGCACAAAGAAAGCAGATACATGATATCAAGAATCTAGATCTGTAAAATTGAAACCAGATAAGATTAGAACACAATATGCGGGGGTTGCCCGGATAGTACCAGTTCCAAGAGGATTTAAACTCCCTTGGAGGATGTCAATCCCCGTGTCTAGACAAGATAATTAGATCGTGAACAACAGTAAAAATAACAAGCAAATGGAATAACAAGAGTACTTAGCTCATGTCATGTTATGGAAATGAACTTGACATCAAGATGGCAAGATGACAGACATTGTCAGAGCTTTCTCGTTCTTTTCAGTCTTCCTTTTAAAAATATATCCTCCTTTTCTAAGTCTTCCATCCCAGGTCCTTTTTTGATCCGAGTCCAGGGTCTTGAAAATGTCTCCCCCCCAATATGGGGGAAAAAACCCCATATTTATATAACTTAGACATGAGACTAAACTACAGGTTAGATGATACCCAGGGTGTAGTAAAGTAACCTGAGTTAGGGATATGATGTGATCAACGTGGGTCCCCTATTTTGACTTATTAGGCAAAGTGGGGGACATGATTTGAATGGGAGGGTGAGATAAAGATTTCATTTTGAAAAGAAGGTGTCAGATGGGTGCATTTTGAATTAAATAATTTGTGAGAGATGGGGGGTGATTCCAAAAATTGAATTATCAAATGGGTCCATACAGAGCCCATTGATAATTCAATTTTTGGAATCACCCCCATCTCTCACAAATTATTTAATTCAAAATTCACCCATGCCCATTGATAATCAATCAAATAATATGAACAAATAGATAAGATCTTATTTAATTTAAGATAAAGAGAAGCGGGGATGGAAATTGCATGAATATAAGATGTCGGAGGGGCGTTATACTGAAAATAGGTGTCTACAACACACATAACTACATGGAGTTTGAGATATAGTGCAGTGGTCAGTCGTAAGATCACTCTTCAGGTGACTGTCAAGGTCAGTCAAACTCCTAGTTTTGCATCTTATTTATTAGGTTTGATGTGGTTTGTGGGCATGTGCAACTAGCTATCTATATTGCAGGTTACATGTACGATTGATGACATTGGAGCGAAACCATAGTGATAAAAGAGGATCAACAACAAAGCTCTTCAAGTTTAGAAAGGATCAGAACCTGAGCATCTTAGTGGACATTAGCGCCTATACACTTATATCCTCTTGTGGGCACTTCTTTCCTGTACAGTCCTAAGTCCCATAACCCTCGGTGAGCCTTTGATCTATAAATTCTACTTTAGAACTCTATGAAATCACACAATTATGTTGTTCTACTTTTAACTTTGGAAAATGATAGAGTGATTGAAGATTAGAGCTTTGGTGACTGATTATCTAGTGCTATAAAAAGGAAATTGCAGAGAATATGAAAGAATTCAAACTCCAAACTCCAACAATTTTATCCTGGAAACCTCCAATGGAGGAAAACCAGTCGGGAAGGACAAAACGCTATTTCGTCCCACTTTTATTGGTCAATTATAGAAAATTACATATTATAAGAAGTAGAAAATAGAGACAACAATGTAAACCTCTTCCTTCATATGTTTGCTTGCTCTATTTTTACACCTTGCTCCTACAATTCCACTCCAACAATGAAGATATTGCTCACTAGCTCTCATTAAGCTTAAAGCTTTGCTCTTTGATCTATTTAGATCTCTAAATGCCTTAATTCTCTTACTCCTCCTTATATTTAAAGCCTTGCACTAGAGAATGGGAAAGGTCAGGGAGGGAAGAGACACAGTTGGGCGCTTCAAATTCGCATCCATTCACACTCCATTTCTCTTTTCTGTTCAGAAGTGTTAGGACCGCCACCCTATGCAGACTGACAGTTTCAGGACCGCCGCCCTAGCTAGGTAGCGATTACAAGACCACCGCCCAAGTTGGGTGGCGTTTTTACAACCGCTACTCTACGTAGAGTGGCGGTTCTGTTAAAATGCTGACATAACCTCCTTTTCATCATTTTTCTTCACTTTTCCCTCTTGGTGCTAGTGGAACTGATGAAGTGGTGTGTTTTTCTGGATCCCTATGTATCATACCTCCCCTGCTTAGGAGGCTTTGGTCCCACAAAATCTTAGTGGGGGAGTGGTAGAGGAATCAACTCCCTCTTTTGCTCCTTCGAGTACCACTAGGCCTGCCTTGGTGTCTTCTCTCGTCCAACATGCCAAAACTCCCATGGATCTTTGGTTTGCTACTCCAGTGGTGCATCCTCCTCTGAGTTGACTCGAGTACAATCCTCTATGGAAGGTGTCTTCTATGTGTTTCCTTCTTTGTCATCCAGAGATGACTTCAGTAGGTGTGAGCTCTTGCAACTTGTTATCATGTGCATCTGCATGAAGTATGGCCTGAAGGTTTCTTTTCCAGCCTGCTCAAGTATGGCAAAGGTCCCATACAGTAGTGGTTTATTTCTTCTTACCCATCTTTGTCTCTTGAGATGGATTGGTTGAATCCTCTCCATGTACGATGTTGTTATAGTCACCATTGTTCCTTGTATCTCATCTTCTCCTTGCTGCCCCGTGATCAGGTCCAATGACTCCATAGGTAGATACAGTGATTGCATAACAGAAGTTTGTTTTGCTCCTTGAATGAGTAGTTCCTGTGGTGGCTTCTTCTGCAAAAACTGACAAGTGTTATCCAAAATATTCGTGCTCTCAAGTCCATTTTGCTTTTCTTCCAATGAAAGTAAACAAAACTGATGATTTGCCTTAATAAGTCTTTCGACTTGGTTGGCACTTACCATAGCCTTCTTTAATTTGCTTTGGTGTGCTCGGATGTTGAAATTGACTTTGTCCTTGACCCATTTGTACCGGTTCTCCCTCCTTGTGAACACAACATCCCTGGTATACAAGTAAGGACTTTCAAAGACAACATCAAATGCATCAAGTGGAATGATATTAGCCTCTAATACATCAATATATTGGGTATTTATCCCGAACTGAAACTTACACTTTCTTGTAACATGTATTTCTACACCCTTCTTCACCCATCCCAATGGGTATGGGTGTGGATGCGCGTAAGTTTCTAGACCAAGTTGTTCTACAACCGCATCAGAAATCAAATTTGACTGAGAACTAGAATCTACTAAAGCGTTTACCTTAGTCTTCTTGATTTGGATTTGGATTTGAAAAATCTTACTCATCTCTTCTTCTTCTGCTCCCCCATACATATTAGTGGCCGTGCATCCCAACCTTTCATCTACATCTGAATCATCCTCAATCTCCACCTTTCCTTCTGTTTTCATAGCGGCCATGGATTTCTTGGAATCCTTACTTTAGTGCTTTGGGTGTAATTTCGGATGTAACTTCCAACATGTGGTGTCAGTATGTCCATTTATATCACAATTCGCACAAATTTTTTTAGGATCTTTACAAGTATGCAAAGCAATAGCGACATGCTTACCTTTCCATTTACCCCTACTACTCGTCTTCTCTTATTCTTTTTCTCGTTGATCTGTTGACTGGTCTCCCTTTGGCTCTATTTCTCCTTTCTTCTTCTCATCATCAATGTAGTAGGCTTGTATATAATCTTCATTGAGATCCTTGGGCTTTGTGGAGATTACCTTCCTCCGAAGTTGAGTGTGAAGTCCTCCCAAATACTCGGTTAGAATGTCCTCATCCTCCAAGTCCATATTAAGCAACACGGCTTGTCTCTAAAATTTCGTAGTGTAGTCTTGCACACTTTGACAGTTGCCCTACCTAAAGTATTGCCACTTAATCATCATGTCAATCTTATGGCCAATAGGATAGAAGTTAGCTCTAAGCAATTCTTTAAAACCTCTCAAAGTACTGACAATAGGACGTTTCTTCTTCTCACAAGTGGCTAGACGGGTTTCACACCAAACCAAAACATGAGCTTCCATTTTGAGACATGCAAAGGTGATCCTTTGTGCCTCAGTGACATTATGCACACTAAAATAAACTTCTAACTATTTTAGCCACTTATCAAGCAATTTTGCATCTACTTGTCCTTTAAAGTTTGTTATTTCCACTTTCGTTTCAACTTTAAAAGGTGTATGAGCAGATCTTACCTTCTCGCTTACAAGTGACGTCTCTTCTTCACGCTCTTCCCATTCTTCATCTTTGTGGCTCTTTTCGATACCAATTTTTTTGTCCAGTGCTTGAACCACTGAGTCCATGGAATCTTTCTTAACCGAAGCCGTCTTTTGCATATCTGAAATCTCTTCTTGTTTTCTATGCAACCTATCCATCATGGTCTCTAGCATTTCGACTCTACGGACCAAGTTATCTTCCTCCATTTGAGCTTGTATTCTTTGTTTCCACTTCTTCATAGAAATATCTGGCTTGCAAGGTAAAACTTCTTCACCTTTGGACCTTGTCACTATCATACAAATCACAAGAAAGAATTGAATTCCACAGTCTTGGATATATAATCAACTCTGATACCAAAATGATTCATAAAATTCTACTTTGGAACTCTATAAAATCACACAGTTATGTTCTTCTACTTTCAACATTGGAAAATGATAGATTGATTGAAGATTAGATCTTTAGTGACTGATTACCTAGTGTTATAGAAAGGAAATTGCAGAGAATAGGAAAGAACTCAAACTCCAAACACCAACAGTTTTATCCTGGAAACCTCAAATGGAGGAAAACCAGTCAGGAAGGGCAAAACACTCTTTCTTCCCACTTTTATTGGTCAATTATAGACAATTACATATTACAAGAAGTAGAAAATGGAGACAACAATGTAAACATCTCCCTTACTATGCTTGTTTGCTATGTTTCTACACCTTGCTCCTATAATTCCACTCCAACAATGAAGATCTTGCTCACCAGCTCTCATTAAGATTAAACCTTTGCTCTTCGATCTCTTTGTATCTCTGAATGCCTCAATTCTCTCGCTCCTCCTTGTATTTAAAGCCTTCTCCCATGTCCTCCCGTGCATTGGAGAATGGGAAAGGTTAGGGAGGGAAGAGACACAGTCGAGTGCTTCAAATTCACATCCATTCACACTCCATTTCTCTTTTTTGTTTAAAAGTGTCAGGACCGTCGTCCTGTGTAGATCAGCGGTTTCAAGACCGCCGCCCTGGCTGGGCGGCGGTTACAAGATCGCCGCCCAGGTTGGACAGCGCATCTGTAACCCCCGCTCTTCCCAGAGTGTCGATTATGTTAAAATGCTAACGGAACCTCCTTTTCCTCATTTTTCTTCACTTTTCACTCTTGGTGTTGATGGAGCTAATGAAGTGGTGTGTTTTTCTGGATCCCTATGGATCAGCCTTGACAACACTCTTCCTAATCTATTCCAACAATTTCTCAACTCATATCACTTCCAAATCACTTAGAAATCAACTAAGTCACCTTCTCTCTCTTGCTTAGGGTTTTATATATGTGCATGCTTATTGTTTGTCCATTACTGTATATTATCACTAGCATATCATTGGCTACAGTAGTTACTCTAAAATTAAGGTTTAATTCTATTTAAATTAAATCACATGGATAGGATATGCTCAAAATAAGTCCTATAATTGAGCTCAAAAAGTTGTGGCAATTCCCATTTTACTTATCTCGTTGATTTTTTCCATCATTGCAAGATTGGGAAGGTGTCTCGTGGTTCGGATGAGGTCAAAAAACACTATGCAGGCTCCCTAAACACCAGGCCATAGGTGATTTTTGAAAGGCACAGTTCAATGAGAAGAGGTTGAATGGTCCATATCATCCTAATTATGACAGAAGAGAGTAATCCTATGTAGGTTTCCATTAATGATCAGAAACATCAAGAGATTCATTCAAGTTTAAGTCACCAACAGAATGATCATCATGAGCATGGTGTGAGAAGCTCACTTTGAGTGAGGATGAAGGTCATCTCAAGTAACACATACCTCTAAAAGTGTTTCTAAACACTTGATCCATGCTCGATAATGAGCTTGCATCTTGCAAGTCAAAGGAGGTGGAATTTATCGTGTTTCAATGTAGTGTGGAGGACAAGAACATGGAAATAATTGTCATTCATTCCTTCAAGTTCTTTCAGAGGTCGATCTTGCTACAAGGAAGAAGGAAATCATATCCATGAGGCACAATTGAGAAACAGGGTGTTCAAACACCATAAGGATGTTTCCACTCATGGTCAGGAAAGTGAGTAGAGGAGAGGTCATCATGCTCATAGGTGAAATGTGTGACTCAAGGAATGAGTTGATAATCCTCATATCCTGACTATATCATTTCAAACCTTCTCCAAGGAACACGTCAGAAAGAGTTAGTCCAAGAAATCTAGGACCACCGGGTGTGAAGGATCAAGAAGTTACCTATTTCTATGAGAAACTCATGAACATGAAGTGTATGAGTTGATTCCATTCAATGAGGATTATGGAGCTAGGAAAGGTAATAAGGTAAAGATTCTCATTTGGAGCATCGTATTTACAAGAATGGGAAATAATGTCTATTTCATTTGTTGTCATCCACTTGGTAGTGTTCTTAAACACTCGGCTAAAACATTGTGGTGTGATCATGCTTGAAGAAGGAAGGACATTGCATTACCTTATTTCATTCCAATGGGAGGCGACATGAGAAGAATTTGATTCAGGAATAATTCTTTCATCTGCATGATGAAGGCCTATTTCAGTAAGAGAAGAATAAACATCAAAAGGTTCGAGCATCATAGTGAGCCTCACTCCCATAGTAAGATTAGGAAAGAATCATCATGAGTGATGCCCACAATCATCCTAGGATCGCATTGTAATGTCTCACAACAATGTTCCTAAACACTCATTCAATAGTCTGGAGTGTTTGTTCATCTTGTAAAAGGAGGAGATTGTGATCAACATGCTTCAAAGTAATAAATTCTTCACCAACAAAGTCTTTATCCTCATCAAATTAGTCAATCCTTCTCTCTCTCTATCTCTCCCTTTCTTCCCTCTCCATATTCTAATTTTCCATTAAGAATGTGTTTTTCTATTTTGTCATATTCACTTAAGTGACCCTCAATTCAACATTGTAAGACTCTTTTTTCACTAATAAGAAAAAGAATCACCTCCTAGGAATGTGAAAAGTCACAAGTGATGAAGATAGGTGAAAAGTCAGGCGGGGTGAGATGAAAGGACAGTTTGTAAAGTTATAAATTGGAGTGGCTTCTCCATTCCAAAGGGTTGGTAATTGTTAATTGATTGTATGTCGTTGATATTTACCACTACTACATCAAGCAATAAAAGTTGCAATTCTTCTATTACTTTGTTTATGTTCATGTACTCTCTCTATACTTTCCAACTTTGTATACATTCTAATCATGTAAAACCAAGAAAGGTGTATGCGCCTTTGATCAATGAAGCAATGTAATTTTGTGTCTATGATTTGTTAGTCTTATCATTATTAGAATCGTTGTGTTATTCTAATTGAATGCAGACCTACTCTGGTTATTGTATGTGAACTATGTAAGCCTACTCACAACAACTATTTCAGCCCTAACCTTGTGCTCATTCCCCTTTCATGAAAACATATACCTTCTCGATGAAAGGTGGATGGATAAGATGAGGCTTGATTCTCCCAAGGATGATTCCATTAAAGATGAAAACCTTCTCGGCAAGGGATTTTTGAACAAGAACACATGTTCACCTTTCAAGGTCAACTCCACTCAAGGAAAAGGTGCTTTCACCATGAAGCCAAATTTTGGAGCTTAAAATTCCAGAGATAGGGAAGATAATTCTTTTCATCCTGCATATATGAGCTTGCACCCATTTTCATTTCAAGAAGATAAATATCTTTACAAGTCACATCATAACAAGCAATATGTCAAGAAAAAGCTGGAGTGGGTGAAAAAATATTGCTTGGAGTAATTGAGAAACTGATGCAGGAACATCACTCCTAGGTTGGAATTTTGATTTATCAAGGAAAATATGGATTGGAAAGTTGTGTAGAAGGATTAGGAATCATTAGAGAGTCACTAGGTATCATTTCAAGGGGTTAAGTTGAGTCTAGATAATCAAATTTTCAAATTTGGAGTTTTCCCACCATTTTGGTAAATTTGAATTTTTAAACTTGTTTAAGCCATTTTGGGTTGTGTAGTAGGAATGTAAGGAGTCTAGTTGGTTTAAGAGTTGGTGTCAATTGTATAGTTATGTTTTAAATGACTAATAGGGTATAAAGGAGCAAAATGATGTACTAAAAGGCAAAAAAAAATCCTTTCCTATGCTTTGGAGTCATGACATGTAAGCATAAAAATAGTTAGGTTTTGGAGGTAAAGTGACAAAAGGGAAGGGAAAACTCGAATGAGTTAGTTACTCATTCAATCATTCGATAACTCCGGGAGGAAATTACATGACAATGAGCTTTTGTAAGGATTATAAGGGGATAATAATGTGTGCATTTTGACTGATATATGCAAGCTTTTAATAAGCTTTTGGATTGATAAGTTGATTCATTGTGCATGGATAATTATTGGAAGGTGAAACAACTTTGTTGAAGGATTTATAGCACGTAAAATGAAAGTTATAACTCTGTTTGGATCTTTGAAGGTCTTTGTTTACTTGGAGCTTTGTTTTGTTGTGTATAGTCCAGGAGAGAAACATGCCATTTTCAAAGTGTGCTTGTCATTTTGTCTTCATTGTCAATTTATTCATGCAGAGGAGGTGGAAATAGTCCTAGAAACTAAATTTCATAACTTACAGTTGAAGATAATTTGTTTTACATGGTACTTTCCCTTACCAGATAGTCTAGAAACCCTTACTAGGGTTTATGGGAAACATAGTTTTTGAATGGGTTAAAGAGCAAATTGAAACTTAAAAAATTCACACAAAGTATCTTAGGAATGTGAAGAAATATATTTTTGGGGTTAGAAGGTTTGACATTGCTCAGGAAAGCTGGAAAATTTGATAGTCTCCTCTTTAATGTAACTATATAGTATGGAGACCCGATTTCAAGAGGTCAATATTATAGAAAATATGTTTATACTGAGTACTTGATTTTAAAACTTTATATACAAGTATACAAGGATAAAGGGTGCCCATAAAAGTGAAAAAATTAGTCTTGAAACCCTCTGAGGAAAAATATAAGCTTGAAAAACTAACATTGTAGGGCTACTAGAAAGTTGAATTAGTGAAGAAGAGTAGGTTGAGAAGAGTGGGCCTAACCTTAGAGTTGGAAAATAAAATTTGGAATGCACCATAAGAAGCATAAAGGTGCTCATAATAGTTTTTACTTTTCTTGGAAACCTTGTAGTTTATTCCAAACATCAACCCCTGAATGAATTTGATCTTGAGAACTTAGTAGGACAGTTTGGTGGAGATAAGGAAGTTTGAAGTTCCTCTTAGTTTCTCATTAATGCAAATGGTGTTTTTACATGGATGAGAACATATAGACATGGTGCCTTGATAGAATAAGGTCACATAAACAAACAAGACCAATTTTTTCTTGTTTTGGAAAGATTTAGGGTTAAGAAAGTGCTTCCTTTTTAAGGTATAGGACAATTTGGCAAAGTTGTGATTATTACTAACCTCGTTGATTGGTTGAGTGTATATGTGCTTTGCATTAGAAACATGGAGCATCAAGAGGCTTGTGATAATGTTAAATCTCCTAAAACATCTGCCAAAAATCAACTCATGAAAATGGTGGTCATGAAGCAGATGACAAATGAAAAACAAATGCCTATCAAATATCATAGGTCTCAGTGTGAAAATAATGGGTCTAATGTGATCAAGACTCATCATTGTAACATTGAATGAAAATCTAGTGAATGGAAATAATTTGGAAATGGGATGAATAGAAGGAAGAAATATGTCATATCCACAAAGATAATTAAATGAATCAAGTGGGTCATCAATTACACTAACAATCATGTGATAATTTCTCAATAAATTGAGGTCAAGGGGTAAAATTGAGAATGAGCTCGTCAATCCAGTTTATAGAATAAATGCATTTGCAACAATACACGTATTTGGGCATGCATTCAATTTGAATTGAGTGCTACAGTGAAAAAGGGATTTTCCTCCATAAATAACATAGGTGATTTAGGATATTTCATCATGTTTCCCTTTTTGTTGTGTGTTTCCCTTCATGTTTTGTGCTTCATTTACCTATTGTGTGTTGTTCGTGTTCGTCGTGTTTATAGTTTTTTGTGTTGCTCAGTGTAATGAATCTATTGCCCAATATGAATAAGGCATTGATCTGATCACGCCATGAGAAATATTTTTTTCTCTATTTCCCCTTACATGGTCTAATTTTCCTCGAGTTAGATCTAGTTGTTGTCATGTAAAATGACCAGCCCGAAAATTCAAAAATTAAAACATGACAACTAAGCCACATTGTATAATTCGGCCTTTTGATCTTCATGAATCCCTCCCCTGGCCAACCTGCCTCCTATGACATCATCAACCTAGTCCTAAAAATGGTCCTAATGCATTTAGTAAACATTTCTCAGTGTGCAAAGAATTGTCACAAGGTTCATGAGTTCATTCAGTGAAATCTAGTGAAAGACTAGTTTTGCTGAATGCCTAGAAAGGCTAATTTTGGCCATTTTAGAGCATGCATACATCCTATGGGAGAGTTCAGAAAATTTATTAAGCATCTAGAGGTGGTTTCAGGGAGTCTTGAAAATGTTAGGAGAAATTTAGGAAGATTTAGGAAAGGTTTGATCATTCAGGGATATTCAACTTAATAACGAGTTTTCTAGGTGCAGGGAACAAACAATCTAATGACAAACCTTAACTTCTCGAGATGATTTAGGAGATCCAAAAGATTTAGAATGAAAAAATCAAGAATTGGAAAGGTATGATAATTATCTACAAGTTGGTAACATCGATTTTTCTCCAAGGCTTGAAGGTTTCATGAAGAATTTTAGATAATGCACTTGTTTCTCGTTGTCCTGAACAAAAAGGGGCATATTGTTTTAGTTTTAAGGTAGAATAAAGTTAGGAAACCTTTTCCATTGATTTTAGAATGTTTTTTGGAGTCAAAATTATATAACATTTGACCCCAAAACATCATCCTAAGCCTACGGGGTGAAAGAAGTAAGTTTTCAGGCTATTTTTGGTTGTCAAATGCAAAACATGCTTTTCTTTTACAATTTAGGTGCAATTTTGACCTCATTGTGTCCCTATTATCCCCTTGGGGAGAAGGGGAACATTAGGGATATAACAATTTCACCCTCATCCTCCCCTCATAGGTGCACTTTGGAGCACTTGGTGTTCCTGTCTCGTGTGTCCCATTTGCACCCAAGGTGCAAGGGGGACATGAGGTACACACAACGTGTCACCCTCATTCCCTCACCATGGGATGAAACTTTTGTGTCCCCATTGTCCCCTCTTCATACAGGGACAACAGTGATAAGAAAATATGCCCATGTGCAAACCTTTTTTAGCTCTTGAATACCCTCCATGCATTTATGTTAACTCCGGGTTGAGTCTAAGATGAGTTAAGGTGTGTGAGAGTTAGGAAAAATCTCTTTAAAATCCATACTTAGCAAATTTTCCACATGAAACATGTCAAAAAAAAATTCTCAAGGAAAACTTGATCCAAGGTGCACTCTAGTGATCCCTTTTTTCCCCATTTCACCACTTTCTTCCAGCTCATTAACCACACATGAACCCAAAATCAAACCATGATTGGCAAGGGTAAGGTAAAACTTCACTAGAACTCAGTCTTACAACTCATTCTCAATGCACAGTTAGTCATTTTGGTGAAAACAAATTGCTATCACACCTTCAAATCTTCCATTAATTTCTTCCATGACACAGTAGAAAAAGGATAGTAAATAATATTTCTTCGTTTCTTGACAAAGATCTGAAAGAAAACACTTAAAAATTAGAGCAAATGATCCTCAGTAAAATTATACTTTCATGCAAGCCATTTTTTGTCGCAATGAAGTATCTAATTTTTACAGATATTGAGGACTAATTTTCCTCTCAAATGTTTCCCTAATCAAAGAATTTTCACTTTCCCAAAGATCTGACAAGTGAAATCGATCTGAAATTTGGAGCGAATGATCCACAAAAAATCTATAGTTTCATCTGAGACATTTCTTGCACTATGGGGTGGATGATTTTTTAAGATATGGAGGACTGATTTTTTCTCAGTATTCTTTACCCTTTTTATGAAAAACTCATTTTCCCACTCATCCGGACAAAGGAATCATTTGAAAATTGGAGCAGGGAATCTTGGAATAAAACCTATAATTTCAAGATTGTTTTCATTGCAATCTGACACCTGCAGTGCACTTACTAAAAATAGCATTTTTCATGGTGGGGCATGTATAAAAAATATTAATTTGTCAAAATAGGTGAATTATTAGCATATACCACCTATCCCCCCCCGAACAGGAAAGAAACATCAAGAAGTGAAAATGGTGAAAATTTGCTAAAAATAACAATCATAGATAGGACATGCTAAAAATAGTAAGTCCTGGAATTGAGCTTAAAAAGCTATGAAAACTCCCATTTTGCTTATCTCATTGATTTTTTCCATCATCGCAAGATTGGGAAGGTGTCTCGTTGTATAGACAAGGTCAGAAAACACATCAGTGGCTCCCTAAGCATAAGTCCATAGGTGATTTTTGCAAGTCACGGTTTGATGAAAGAGCTAGGTGATCTAACTCATTCCTAATTATGACAAAAGAGATTCATCCTAAGTAGGTTTCCATCATGAAGGATACATCATCATCACTAACCCTCTCCCCAAAGGTGAAAATCATCATATGAATCAAATTATGATGAGAAACAAATCATAACGAGTCACTATGTGTGTGAAAGACAATCTCTTAGGCAATGGGAGAAATCAGGAATATCATGGGGTCTGTTAATGATATGAAACATCAAGAGCTTCATTCAATTTCAAGTCACCAAGAGGATAATCATCGTGAGCATGATGTGAGAAACACACTTTGAGTGAGGTTAGAGGTCATCTCAAGCAAACATACCTCGAATTTTTTTTTTGAACACTTGATCCATGCTCAATAATGAGCTCGCATATTGCAAGAAAAAGGAGGTGGAATTTGTAGTGTTTTAGTGCAGTGTAGAGGAAAAAAACATGGAACTCATTCTAATTCACTCCTCCAAGTTTCATTCAGAGGTCAATCTTAATATCAAGAAGAGGAAAAACATCTCCATGAGGAGAAATTAAGAAAGAGGGTGTTCAAAAACCATAAGGATGTTTCCACTCATGGTCAGGAAAGTGAGTAGTAGAGGTTCATCATGCGTCATAGGAGAAATGTGTGACTCAAGGAATGTGTTGATGATCATCATATCCCGACTCCATCATTTCAAACCTTCTCCAAAGAAGAAGCCAAAAAGAGCTAGTCCAAAACATCTAGTACCACCAAGTGTGAAGGATCAAGAAGTCACCTATTTCCATGAGAAACCTATGGACATAAAGTGTATGAGCTGATCCATTCAAGGAGGATTCTGGAGCTAGGAAAGCTAAGAAGGTAATGATCTTCATTTGAAGCATCATATTTACAAGAATGGGAAATCATCTCCATTTCATTTGTTTCCATCCACTTGGTAGTGTTCTTAAACACTCACCTAAAACCTTGTGGTGTGATCATGCCTCAAGAAGGAAGGAATTTTCCATCACCTCATTTTCATTCTAACGGGTGGCCACATGACAAGAATTTCATTAAGGGATAATCATTTCATCCACACGATGAAGGCCTATTTCAGTAAGAGAAGAATAAGCATCAAAAGGTTCGAGCATCATACTGAGCCTCACTCCCATTGTGAGATCAAGAAAGAATCATCATGAGTGATGCCCGCAGTCATCCTAGGCTCACATTGTAATGTCTCACAACAGTGTTCCTAAACACTCATTCAATAGTCTAGAGTGTTCGTGTATCTTGTAGAAGGAGGAGATTGTGATCAACATGCTTCAAATCAAAAAATTCTTCATCAACAAAGTCTTCATGTCCTCATAAGATCAGATCAACCTCCTCTCTCTCTCTCTCTCTCTCTCTCTCTCTCTCTCTCTCTCTCTCTCTCTCTCTCTCTCTCTTCCCTCTTTCCTCTCTTTATGTGTTCTAATTTCTCATTAAGAATGTAATTTTTGATATTTTTTCCTATTCACTTAAGTGACCATCAATTAAACATTGTAAGAGTAATTTTTTCACTAATAAGAAAAAGACTCACTTTTGTATCCTAGGAAGATGAAAGGTCACAAGTGATAGGGATAGATGAAAATTCATGTGGGGGAAGATGAAGAGACACTTTTTGTATGTTATAAATTGGAATGGCTTCTCCATTCCAAAGGGTTGGCAATTTATTGATTGATTATATGTTGTTGGCATTTACCACTACTACATCAAGAAATAAAACAATCCTTCTACCCCTAATTCTTCTATTCCTTTGCTTATGATCCTCTACTCTCTCTCTCTCTCTCTACTTCTCTCTCTATCCAACTTTGTATATATTATAATCTTGTAAAACCAACAAAGGTTTCTGCGCCTTTGATAAATGAATCAATGGAATTATGTGTTTATGATTTGTTAGTCTTATTATTGTTAGCATTGTTGTGTTCTTATAATTGAATGTGGACCTACTTTGGTTATTGTATGTGAACTTTGTAAGCCTACTCACAACAGTAACCCTCTCTCCTTATTTCCCCAACTCCCATTTACCTCTCTTCACTACAAATTCCTCCCTTGTAC
Organism: Taxus chinensis; assembly: GCA_019776745.2. Lineage (NCBI taxonomy): Eukaryota > Viridiplantae > Streptophyta > Pinopsida > Cupressales > Taxaceae > Taxus > Taxus chinensis. Next base: position 196,351,286 of record CM034152.1, on the reverse strand, counting down.
CTTGTACAAACACTTTGCCACAGGTTTAGTGGAGTATTCTTGTGTGATCCCCGGCCTAGCAGCCACCCACAACTTTTAGGTAGTTTACATTCAATAATGGGAGCCTCCCCATACACAAGAAGGAAGGGCTTAACCCCATGACCGTTGGTGGAAACCAATAATTTGCAACACGTCAAATTATTTCACTAACAAGTTTCAACTTGTGAGGCACAATTTGTGAGGTGTATTTGTGATGCAAGTAAGACAGTCCATACACCATGTCATACTAAATTCCTAACTGTCGTTGCAATCTTATCCGCCTTTCCACTTCCACTTCGACATGCAAATGTTGATGCATGCTTCCGTTTGTCATGAATGACAACACCATACTTTCAAATCCGTTGTCGAGATCTAAAAAGGAATTTAGATGGCAAAGGGTAATAACTTCTAAAGGGCTACTTCCAAAAAGATTGTTACAACATAGATGAAGTCCTTATGAAGTGTGCAACATCCAATTTCTAGAGGCATCCTTCTTTAGATTGTTAAGTTTGTAGATTATGAAGTGTTCATGCTCAAATTTAATGTTCTTAGATTGTCAAGTTCGTATGCATTGTTTGGTTCAAGGTTTTCTTGCTTCCTACTTTCACTACCATACTTTGCCCTTTCATTGTTCATCTCTGTCACCTCTTCGTGGGGCCGTGTTTAGATCTAAAAAACTTGAAGTTCATCTACTTGTCTCTCATATGAAAACCATTGGAGGGGCTCAATTATCCATCATTATTTGTGAATCACCTATTTCCCTCCAATTACTCAAGATTTCAAAAGAGGAACTTATTGTATTTTCCACAATTTTTATTTTGGTCAATTTAAACACAAACTACATTCACGTGAATAATACATATGATATTGAGACAAGACAATGAAACACAAATAACAAATACTATTTAGGTAGAAACGCCTTTGCTTTCCCCTATCGACATACTCATTACACCCTTTTGTGCGATTTCTAGTATAATGACATTTCATCCTCGTGTATTTATGATGTTATAAAAAATACATGAAAATGAAATATCATTATGTTGAACTCTCATGGAACTCATCTTAAAGATGATCGGAAAAAAATCCAAAAAAAATTAATAATCTATTTCATATTGTTAAGTAAAACCTAATTTATCTTCCCCTACATACCCAACAACAACGTTTGCCCTAACTTGATAGATTTGACTCAAACCCTCGTCCCTTAACCGAAAAAACCAAAATAATTTTAATTTTTGTTAATATGATTAATTCGTTTTTCAGAAGTGATGGTATAGAAGAACCCATCTGTCATGAGCATGAAGCACCTGCATATTGGACAAAATTTTACGTTCCATCGTATAAGCAATTAATCGAAACGCTATATGAATTTCGTTATCCACAAAAAAATGTCTGTTCAATTGGATGTCTTTTCCCTGTGAACTTTCGATTATGTTCCAGCTCTTTCTAGAAAATGCCAACTCCGTTCCATAATTGTAATGTGCATTCTAACATCTTCGCCAACCCATCCAGATTACACCCACTTGATGAAATCTCCATTGAAAGATCTTCATCACCCTTCACAGATTACATCCGCTTGAAGATTCTGGTATGGCAGCAGTTCTGCTAAACGCTGTGTTGCTTCCAGGCTCGGGTAATTTCAGCCCAAGGCTGAATTCCGACAGATTCAAATTCAATAAGAAAAGTAGTATCTGTAGCGAATTCAGTAAGAACAATGTTATTCGTATGAAGAGAGATAGACGAAGATTGGGTCCCGTAGCATTTTCTGTCAAGTCCAGTGAAGAGGAATCCTCAGTTGGCCTAAACACGGATAATCCAAGAGAAGATGGGCATGTTGGCATTGAAGAAAAAAATTTAGAGAACGAGAAGATAAGTATGGAGGAGAAGAAGAACATACAGCAAGAGACTGACTGGAAGGTGGATGAGGACTTCAAGAGCTTTATGGGGAACCCCTCCATTGAAGCAGCAGTTAAGCTGGAGAAGAAGAGAGCTGAAAGGAGGCTCAAGGAATTGGACAAGGAAGCCTCTGGGAATGTATTTCAGAAAATTTTGTCAGGTTTTCTTAGAAGCACTGTGGCTACGGAGAAGGAGAGATTGGAGAAAGCAGAGCAAACGTTTAAGGCTCTTGATCTCAATAAAGTAAGTTTTGCTCTGATTCCCTAATCCTTACTTCGAAAGTAGCTCTGATTCCATAATCTTTACTCCTTGATATGCTTGTTACTGTAATACCCAACTGGTAGACGGAACTTTTACCATGATCTATTATTGATGGTGATGTTTGTAGCAGTTTGCACCGTGCTCATGTTGGTCTTTTTTCATACCTGGCATGAGGGTTTGCCCGTACTGTTTGGTATGTTTAATGCTGTAATACCCACCTGGTTGGCATAACTTATAGCACATTCTCTTGAAAACTGTAATGTTTTCAGGCATCTTTCTTGCTCCCTTCTTTGTCATCTTCATTTTTTTTTTTTGTTGATGAAATGGCACCATATTACGTTAGGAAAGAGTTACAGACTGCTCAAAAAAAAAAGGTGGGCAGAATGGAATCATGCCCCCAAAGTCCAACAGGCTGGATCACATGATCTAGGAAAACAAAAAAGCGGATAGCGTGAAGCCATGGACCACCCTGCAGAACACTACTGTATTGGTTGGGAAAAGACCAGCAGGCCTAAAAAACCATTAACATCCTTCAGAACACCCTTTTCTGGTAGGGAAGTGCCAAGCAAGTGAAAATACATGAAAACCTCACATAGGGAAACAAATCTGCAAACAACAAAAGAAGAAAATGCTCATATAAGTCATCAAACTCTTGGAAGAAGGAGAAACTAGGACCCAGCCTTAAAGAGAGCCAGAAATCTTCCACTCACACAACCATGCCGCCAAGACAGAAACATCCCCTCAGCCTATGCATACAAAGCAGCATAGATCTGAAGAACCATGGCAAAAGCAATATCCTTGCAACTGCCACATACAAAGCAGCACAAATCTGAAGAGACATAAAGTAGTGTAGCCGAACAGCAAGGCCGGCCGCAACACCAGACAGAATGTGAGTCAAGAAAAGAGCTGCCGCAAGAAAGCCTGAACAGCACTGTCACCAAAGCCCAAAAGCACAAGAGACTAAAAAAAAATGGAGAAAAATAGCCAAGCTATATGCCAGAGGCGCCACAAAATACTAGCCTTCCTCCCCTGGCCAATGGCCCTCTCCTGTGGGGTGAAAACCTAACTGTAGCTTTTCAGGTGGAGGAAGGAGGTTGCCAAGGAGTGCCTCTCCATCCAGGCTCCGGCTGTTATCTGCGAATCAAAACACATTCTATCTTTGTCTTTTTTGACTTTGTATACCTGACGTGAATGTTTAATGCTGTAATACAAACCTGGTTGGCATAATTTATAGAATTTGTTCTCATCAATTGTGATATTTTCAGGCATCTTTCTTGGTGTGGCAATTTTGTCGTCATCTCTGTCTTCTTTGACTCATTCAGGGCTTGATCTGCTTCATTACTTTGCTCTGATTCTTTTTTGTATCTCTTGTGTTTTTCATGTTCCACTTTGATGGGGAGATGCACCAGGCTCTACCATTTATGGCCAGAGTTTGGAAGTCACTTTGGCCATACCTGATTAAGGGAAACAACTGTTAGGTTCATGCCAAATTCCCTAACTCAGGCCTTTAAACATTGGTTTCATGCCTAATTCAGGTCTATATCCTAGTAGATCTAGGATAATCTGTATATAGTAAGGCCCAGATGCATGCCTATTGAGGCCATTTTCCATTCTTAGCATTTATTCGGCTCCTTGAATGGCCTTTTTATAAGCAATTGCACCCCAATAACAACTGCAAAAATAACAATGTGAGATGTTCTCAAAACACCCACATCATAAGGGAATCTAATCTATAACAAGCTCATACCTTTGGACTCGACTTTGGACTAGTGCACAAGTCCTTAACCAAAATACCAAAATGTAGTCTTCCAGCAAAGTACCCATTTTCCTTGATATAATGTAACATTGATATTTAATTAAATTAAATCATATATGATTTCCTATATCTGTTCCTGAACAACCAAAAGGTATAGCTTACTCTAAACTTACATTACATTATCTAAAACGGCTGTGATTAAGATCAATGCTCAGTAGAATTTCTGCAAATCCTGTCCATTGAGATACGTCTTGTTGTAGATTTTCTGATAGTGTTCTATAGGTACATTGGAAAGAACTTTTCTAGCCTCTTTTGGACAGGAGAGAATTAACCACCACCTTGTTGTTTCTACTTATTTTCTTAATCAGAAGGAAGTCAAACTTAAATTTATCAGGTCCTGTATAAAGAATAGCATTCATTTGATATCTATTCTACGAATAGCAGTTAAACAGCTGTTTTGGTTTTGACACCTTGTACAAAGAATAACATCCATTTGATATCCATTCTATGAATTGCAGTTAAAGAACTGTTTTGGTTTTGACACCTTCTTCGCTGTTGATGTTCGTCGTTTTGGAGATGGTGGCATTTTTATTGGCAATCTTAGGAAACCTATAGAAGAAGTCATACCCAAACTGGAGAAGAAGCTAGCTGATGCTGCAGGTCGAGAAGTTATCCTTTGGTTCATGGAAGAACAGACAAATGACATAAAAAAGCAGGTAATCTAGAGTTAATGTTTTCTACCAAATAATCAGTCTTCTGGTTTTCCAAGTTTTGAGCATATTCTCTAAATACTATGGCACTGATTGACCGAGCACACTTCATAAGGGAGATGGTGTTAACTATAAGAAACCTTAGAGCTTGAGTTTAGTTTGGGTTTTTTCATATATAGATAATAGAAGTTAGAACGGGTAGTAGCACGACTATTGTGCCTAGCTGACTAATAATTCCTGAATGCTGATATTTTAAACCACAATGATCATTGTTTACTTTTTCAGGTTTGCATGGTACAACCAAAATTAGAAATAGATCTCCAATTTGAGTCTACCAAACTCAGTACTCCTTGGGGCTACATAAGTGCAATACTTCTTGCCGTTACAACTGTTGGGACAACTGCTATTATGAGTGGATTCTTCGTAAAGCCAGATGCTACCTTTGATGACTACATTGCTAACGTTTTGCCTCTTTTTGGTGGCTTTGTCACGATACTCGTAATTTCTGAGGTGTGTTCCATCCCACTATGGACTAAAATAGTCATGCATGATTTTTCTTTGCGTTATTTGAAAATCCATTAGCATGTTTCATAAAGTACTGTTGTAATGTAATAAGAATTGATTTGATCAATGTAAAAATCTCTCATTTTAGTCTTCTGATTTTTTATTTGATTGACTAAAATAAAAATAAAACTACACAAGCCTTGAGAAATCGAAATCAGCTCATATCAATGTCTGTAATTATTACATACAATTAATAAAATATTTTCAATCAAAAAAGTTATAAAATCAAATCCCAACAACACAATCACCAATGAACAAAGCATTAAGCAGCAGCAGTGCACATGGCCGCTGGTGGAGGTGGAGGACTGTCACGCTTGCCATCTCAGCCGCTGCCGCCGAGTAAATCTACTGTGTCAGGTATGGGTTCCGAACCGTCAGTAGCTTTTTTTTCTTCTTCTTCTTCCTTGGCTTATTTGGTTGGTGAGATGGAAACCGCAGGCAGGGAAACTTGTTATGAGACGGTGGCACCCAGGTGCCAAAGCTACCACTGCCACTGTCAATTTGTCAAATACTCCACTGCCACTACCTCTGTTAGGGGAAGGCTGACACGAGCGAGGTGTAAATCTTCACCAGATTTGCGAGCATCAATGCCCTCAATAACCCGGGAGGCATTGTAAGGTGCGGCAGTGGAGGGAGACAGGTGGACATGGTACCAAAGTTAAGCAAAAGCCTCGTTAGAGAAAATAAATGTACTCAATCAGATTCAAATAATTGTATCTCAAAGCTATTCTTGAAACTTTGGAAGAATCTAACATGACATGAGGTTAGGTAATAAGTGACACATGTCATTTGTCCCCCATCATCACTAGATATTGTCAAATTTATTGATTAAATCAGATAACTCAAACTTATACAAAACTATACAAAAATTTCATAAATGATCTCACAACCATACATGATCTCACAACCTAGGTTACGAGTGATGCTTCTGTGTGAACTCTGAAAGGCTTGGGTGGCCCAATGGTAAAGCTCTAAGCATTTTAGAAAAGACTCAACAGGCCAACAGTGATGGTCTATTATTGAACGATTCAACTTATCATGCAATTAGGCAGAAATTGAAGGAATGAAGAAGCTGGAATGAAAAGACTGAGGGATGAAGAGTAGTCAATGCATTTGCAATTATTTCCATAACTGCATGACAAAGTTGTATCATTTTTTGCCCCAGATTTCTTTTTGCATGGCTTGAATTTTACAACCATAACCGAATATCTGGATATCTTTTTCTTTCAAGTCAAAGTTACCATGTTTGGTACATCTGAGTAAAGGGTGAGCTTTGTAGGTAATATTGTCCAAGAATTGAAGTCTTTTTTAAAGCATACACTACTTTCAATGCTTGTTCCTTTTCTTTAACTTTTCTAGTTTTTCTGCATCTCATCCTTGTAAGTTTGAAAACAAGTTGGTTTACAAATTTAGTAACCGAATATCTGGATATCTTTTTCTTTCAAGCCAAAGTTACCGTGTTTGGTACATCTGAGTAAAGGGTGAGCTTTGTAGGTTGAATTGTCCAAGAATTGAAGTCTTTTTAAAGCATACACTACTTTCAGTTTCAATGCTTGTTCGTTTTCTTTAACTTTTCTAGTTTTTCTGCATCTCATCCTTGTAAGTTTGAAAACAAGTTGGTTTACAAACTGAGTAAAGCTGATAGGGCTTTTGATTCAGCTTCTTTGCATACCGCAGGTTCATGCATCATTTTTGCTATTTCTGAATTTAGAGGAACCTAATGTATGCATCAAACTTCTGGTAGTTCCTTTACAACTTGTTTCCTCAACATATATCATATCTTATGCAGCTAAGAACGAGGTGCCTATTATTTTACAATTTCTTCCAAATGTGTTACGATTCCCATTCTGGGTCTGACCGATTTCTCTTTTGGATGTGAAAATAAATTTCAAATAGCAGAGTTTTTCATGAAACGGAAAAATTGAGCAGGATATAAACCTGAATATTGAGAGGCCTTCGTGTTGGGATTCCTAATTCAATTTTGCAGTCTTACGAGAGACCTCAAGACATAACTACATGGAAACATATAAACTGAACTCCATTGACCATTGATGTTGATACATGATCTGATTTTTTCTCCCCAGACTGCCGATTCTGGGTCGTAGTCCCTTGGAGCAGCCATTGAACTCCCATGAGCATGACCATTAAACAGATATTCATGCATTGAACTCCCATGACCATGGTGTTGTTTTTCTGTCTCTCTGTGCACTCTGATTTAATATTGTTTACAGGTGCTGCATACTCTAGTTTCTGCCCTCATAACATGGGGAAATTTTTGTTTCCAATCCTGGGTCCTTACTCCCTGCCCTCCTCGTATATCCTGGATGAGTTGCTGAATCTATAAAATAACTTATACAAGGACTTGGCATCTTCTTTCAGCTGTTATGAATTGGAATCCATAGATGGCAATAGAATTACATTGGATCTAATCCACAACATGCTTGTTACTGTTTGGGTTTACCTCAATCCCTGACCTCCTTGTTATGTTCATTCATTGACAAGAAAATGTCAGTGCAATCCATTATCCAACAAAATTTGAGCTGTGTCCCATAGATTTTCTCATTTGGTAACAGACCAAAGAATTGCTTACTCTGGAATGGTATAATACCTACCCTTTCTTTTTAGTTCTTCGGCATCCCTTATTACCATTCCAGCATTCCCTCTTACTGGAAATTCTGGACAAATTCATGTGATCACAATAACGTGACATTTATCATCCTCAGGCCAAAATAATTTGTTTATTCCATGATGCTTTCAAAACACAATGTGATAAGTTTCCATTGGTTTACCTTCATCTTACTGTTCATATCTGTTGTATCGTCACCTTAAAGTTTGAATTTGTTAAAAAACTTGACTGAAAAATTATAATTAAGTTTAAATGCAAACGGCTATGAGGGTTAAAACCATAAGTCACCTATAAAATTAGTTTTGTATATATGATATGGGGATGCATATAATTTGTTTCTTAGTGTTTGTTTGCAGTGAATCAATGTGTAAGAGCTTCCTGAGTACAAGTGCGTGGGATTTGAATTTACCCATGTTTCTGGTCTCACTGCTGCATATATTTGCTTGTTTCTTCTTTGGCCTTGCAAGCACTTACTTAATCCTTTCCCAAAATATTTACTTGATCCCATGAAAGCTCTCAGAGCTGATTGTTGTGAAGTTAAAGTTACTGTTGACAGATTGCAACACGATGGACAGCAGCCCGCTATGGGGTTAAGTTAAGCCCATCATTCTTAGTCCCTTCCAACTGGACTGGTTGTCTTGGAGTGGTCAATAATTATGAGTCACTCCTGCCAAACAAAAAGGCACTCTTCGATATTCCTGCTGCTCGGATAACCTCTGCCTATGTCACTTCATTTCTCCTGGCAGCCACAGCGTTTTTCCTTGATGGTAGCTTTAATGGAGGGGATAATGCCTTGTAAGTCTTGTACCCTTTTTTCTAAACCAATTTGCAGAAAAAATGCAAACTCTTCTGTTTGTTTGAAGTTAGACTTGTAGCCTTGATTTTTCTTCTGTGACAGGTATATAAGGCCACAATTTTTCTACAACAATCCACTGCTCTCATTTATCCAATATGTTATTGGACCATACGCTGATGAGCTTGGAAATGTTCTACCCCGCGCAGTGGAAGGGGTTGGAGTTCCTGTAGATCCCCTTGCTTTTGCTGGACTTCTAGGTAGGTGGGAATTTGCAAGTACTGGTAAATCTGAAGGATAGATAAGAATTAAATTCCTACCTCTGTACATATAACTCAACTTTAAGAGGACCAAGGCTATGATAGGTGTGAGAGACCTTGAGAAAAGGTGTGAAACTAATAACAAAGGATCTAAAGTGATGTTATGTGTGTTTGCAGGAATTGTTATAACTTCATTGAACCTTTTGCCATGTGGGAGGCTTGAAGGTGGGAGGATAGCTCAAGCATTGTTTGGAAGAAAAACTGCAACTTTGCTATCGTTTGCAACATCCCTCATACTTGGAATTGGAGGTCTAAGTGGTAGTGTTCTATGCTTAACATGGGGGTTGTTTGCAACTTTCTTCCGAGGTGGCGAAGAACTTCCAGCAAAGGATGAGATCACACCATTAGGTGATGAACGTTATGTATGGGGCTATATTCTTGCTGTTGTTTGTTTCCTTACCCTTTTCCCAAATGGTGCAGGCACTTTTCCAAGTGCATTCTACACTCCATACTTCAGAGGAGACTAAATAGCTTATTGTATCTAATTGATATGCATTTTTTGGTTTCTAATATGTATGCTTGTGCATACCTTCCAATATGAAATTTGAGGGTATTTTGGAGGGTTGAAGCAAATCATCAACAAACTTCCCCTCTTCTGTAACCTATAAATAACATTATATAAATTTTCTTTATTAAATGATGTTGTTTCAATTCATTATCTTGAGTACAGTGATGTTCTTGGAAATGTATGCACTCCTCACATCACAAGCAGCGAAACCCACCAAGTTGACAGGCAATGTGTACAATGCAAATCTCGCTAGCAATAATTTTAAGGAAGCACACAATTTCAGAAATTTATGAAGAGTAGCAAATCTTTTTCAATAATGAATTCTTCTCAGGTTTGTTTAAAAATATTTTTCGAGGATTGAAAGAGCTCTTCTAGATATTGAGGCAAGTTTTCATTTTAAATGGTCATTTTTAAGGGTAAATTTTGACAAAGGAAAAAATGAGATACTTGAATAACGTCCACTTGAACAAGCAGTTTATGGCACCATAGGGCAGTAACAAAACTGCTCTGTGCACAAACAATCCTTTGAGACAGGGCTGCCAGGCTACACTTGTGAAATATTCATATTCTTTTTGATATTGGCTTTTCTATTATGAATCTTGATTAAAAAAACAATGTTCTATGGGATGCGCACCTCCGCCCCCCCCCCCCAAAAAAAAAACACTTTGAAGTCTCCAAGACTCGGGACCTCTATGAGACTTGGGGATGGTTGGGAAACATCTCCCCGTCATCCCGTTGCCCCGTCGCCACCTCAAGTTGTGGCGGAACGTCCCTGAAACGTTCCTCTCAAAGAGGGGACATTTTTGAGACGTCCCCCAATTTTGGGGACTTGGGGATGTCCTAAAAACTCCCAAATGTCCATTAAGACATAAGTCCGTCAAAAAGTTTTTTGTTTTATAATTTTTGGCCACCAACCCTAACCCTAATATTCAATGGGCCACACCCACCCCCTAAGCACTCCAAAAGAATCTATAAACTAGCAATCGCATGTTAGGATATGCAATGAGAAGAAAGAATTCAGAGAAGGCAAACTGCACTAATCAAATGACACAGGCAGAGGTTTATTTATATGTGAAGATGTGGTTGAACAGTTACCAACCGAACAACTACATAACTGTTTTACATGCTATATAAAGTGTTATATTTTAACACCCCCTCTTAATGACTAAACCGGAAACAAGACAAAGTTTGTCCCGAAATTTTACAAATTTCCTAAAGCCCATATGTTTAGTCATTACATCTACAAACTGTGCCATAAGTTGTGCTTTAAAATCAGCAGTCCATGATTGTGTTGTGGTTGTCGAATGAAGAAGAACCACAAAACAAAAATCTGGTCCCATAAACAAAAGATATGGCAAGTGGTCCACTGGTTCTCTGTTACGTGATTCATTGACCAGTGATGAATCACCAATGGCTGAGAGTGTCAGCCCCATCTCTAGAGTGCTGAAATCAGAACCTTCAAGATGTGGATTGAAAAATTTATGCCAGGCTTGTGTAGCTTGCTAGAGTTTGTACAAAGATTCAATTATCTTGCAATCGAAGTCAGCTCGATCATGTCCTTGCACCACCATGTAGTGCTCATCCAACTTTTTCAAGAAGAGAAATGTGACCATCTGTGTAGTAGGAGTTAGAACCAACTCCGCAATAGTAGGAGAAATAACCATCTTCGTCTTAGCAGTGGTCTCCGTCTCAACAGTGGTAGGAGTGAGAACCAACTCCTCATCTTTTTGCTCATCTATCCCCCTCTGTTGGGAAAGATCCTTCACAACACAATGAGCAAATTGTTCATGCTCTACTGTCCTTCGAGCAAGTACCTCTGAGTGAGTGATTGGGCATGCCATCTCACCATGCACCGTCAGTGCATTTGGAATAGTGGGGTCTCCGTCCACAACAAACTGTTCTTTAGAATGAGGAAATCCATCCTCCGAAGGCATGTCTGCCTCCCGTACACCTGGTATAGTGGATATTCTCTCCACAATAGGTGCATATAGGTTGACTGTATCCAAGTCAACAAATTTGTGAGGAATGGCTTCCTCCTGAGGCATTTCAGCTTCCTGCACATCCTGAATGGTGGAGTTGTCCTCAACACATGCATTCATGTTGATCACAGCCGGATCAACAAGCCGATACTAACCACCTTCCCCAATACCAAGGGCAATTATCCGTCTCTGTTTTACATCAGAGACAACACACTTCTTTCCACAGAAATCCATAGAAATATTGGGATTTTTCAGTCAATTGATGAATAAATAGAAGATTCTTTTGTAAAGAAGGTACATATCTAACATTCTGTACCAACAATTTATGAGCATTATTCAATACAATGCATATATCTCCTATCCCTTCTACTGCAAGTGATTCTCCATCAGCGAGTACTAGTGATTCAAAACAGATCTTTGCAGTAAATGAAACATACCAGTCCCTACAACATGAAAAGTGTGCAGATGCACCAGAGTCAATGATCCAACAACTGGTACCACTGTCATTCGAGCATGATGTCGTAAGACAATAAAGAGCATGCCCATCATCCGAATCCCGTTCTTCTGCAACTGCTGCCACATGTTCCTCATTACATGTCTTTTTGTTTTGCTGCGAAATATCATATTTCCGCTTCCGACAATCCTTCTTGAGGTGCCCAACCTTGTGACAGTAATAGCATGTGACCTGATACCAAGTGGAAGACTCACCAGATTGACGTTTCCACTTTCCCTTTGACTGAGTGACAAGAGCACTCTCTGAATGGTCACAATTAGATTCTTCCTGAAGTTGTCTTCGCTCCTTTTGCAACAGATAAGAACTCACCTTGTCAAACGTGAGTGTTTGACTTTCAGCCATTAAATGGAGTGCCTTCACAAATGACTCATACGAAGAAGGTAAGCTGTTCAAAACCAGAGCCACCATATCATCGTCGTCCACCTTTTTGTTGATGGAAGATAACTGGTCTCGGAGGTCTTTCATCCAATGTAGGTGCTTAGACAACGATCCACCTTCTTGTAATTTTACGGAAAAGAGCATATTTTTTAGGTATAAAACCCGACTCTTTTCTAATGTTTGATATTTACCCTTCAGACTGGCCCACAACGTGCTTGCCACAGTGGCATTCCACACTTTCGGTATCAAATCATCCGACACCGATAATTTGAGAAGCAATAACGCTTCCTTATGACGTTTGTCATAATCCTCGAGGTTCGTCGCTGGTTGACTTTCATCACCCTTGATTATTTTATCACAATCACGAAACTCCACGACTGTTAAAATCTTATGACTCCAAACATTGAAATTAGTGCTCGTTAATTTTTGTGTCTCCGACAAAGTTAAGTGTGAAATATTTGCCATTTTATTATTCCAAAGTAACAAAAATAATAAAATAATAGTTTTGCCCACACTCAATAAAATAATTCTTATTCCACCAATTATTACTTATTCCAACAAGTAATATTAAATTATGCAAATTATCCAACTATAGTTGCTTGTATTAAAATATTATTACTTATTCCTCCAAATTTGATTATTCAAAAACAATGTAAATACCTTTGTTGGAAAAAAAATTCATCGACTTTTCAAAAAAGCATAGAAAACAACTCTGCCTTTGCCTGCAACCACGATGATTTTCAAGGTACGCGACTTCACGTTTTCCTCTCGTTTGCCCTCGCCGTCTCCTCGAATGGATTTGTGATTGGGTATAGCCATGACTTTGCCTCACGACTCGGCGTATGGTGAATTGGGCATGTTTTTCTACCCTCACACAGACACGAACGATGATTTTCGGCAGTGAACAGAACACTGTATTCGCGACTTTTCCTCTGCCCTCGCTTTTTCTTGGGGTTTCGCCCACGATTCTGCCCTCCTTCACGACTTTACAAAAACAACTGTATTTTCTTCGAACTGAGTCATGTTTTGGGCAAAAAATCACTGGATTTGCCCTTGTCTACCCTCAAATCACGACTTTTGGCACTCACGTTTGCCCTATTCTATGCACGAAAACCTTCACGAACGAGATGCTTCAGGTCTGTACGATCTTCACAAACTTCTCCTTTGTCTGTACTCTTCCACCAAGAGCTTCCTCAGACTGAATGGCTTCTTTCTTCCTCGAACTACGAACCTTCGATGCTCTAATACCAATGTTAGAATATGCAAAGAGAAGAAAGAACTCAGAGAAGGCAAACTGCATTGATCAAATGACACAGGAAGAGGTTTATTTATATGTGAAGAGCTGGTTGAACAATTACCAACCGAACAATTACATAACTGTTTTACATGCTATATAAAGTGTTATATTTTAAGATCGCATGTGTACAATGCAATGTGAATGCTGAACAATATAAGTTTTTTGATTTTGACTATTGGGATTCCTCCATTTACTGGGCCAGAGAGTATTACTCCTGGAATTAATTGTATTAGTCCCCTGATCTAGGTGTTCCAAATGTGAATCACATACCCTAAGCCTCGTCAGCTCAAAATTTTGAAAAATCATTCACTAAAATTATTGAACAGTTAATTGTCACTTGGTTGCTTAACATATTAAGCGTCTTTTTTTGAGCAATTAATCCTTTTTAATATTTCACAAGGTCTAAAATGCAAATACATGTCATAACCTCATAAACTCTTTTTTTCTTGTCTATCAATCCCCAACTAATGCAATTTATGTTTGGCAAGACCGCACAAATACTAACATTTTACAAGAATACATTCATACATAGGTAATAAGACAAATAGGCCATCACACAACATCAGACATGTCAATTGACCATAAATGATAATTAGGGATAAGATATGATGACCATGTGAAATCAACTAAAGGCATATTATTAACCTTTCCCACTATAAGGTAAGAACGAACTTCACGTTTCATGAGAAGGCATCTAGAAAGTATGATAGAGGCGAGAAATGGTAATGAATTTATTGTGTATCAGATCAAATATACAAATAAAATTTGAGCTTATTTAGGATGCCCTCCTCACCTGGAATAAAGTTAATTCAAATGAATATTACTTGGCAAATGTGTGAATAAAATGTTAAACTTGGGTATACAAATATTAATAACATACATACTAACCAGAATAAAAATGTTCAACTTGGGTATACAAATCTTAATAACATACATACTAACCAAACTACTCACAAGGAACAAGTCAATTTTGATGCCAGTTTTAACTATATGGCCATGGATTTGACTGCACTCTTCAAAAGCTATCATATTGGTACATCCCTGTAAGAGGCAACCGTATATGAAGGAGCTCATGGCATTGTTTTGTTGAAAAAAAACATTGAAAACATCAAACATCTCCTTTAGCCTTCCCTCTTTGCATAAAATATTTATTTCGTGTTTTCCTACCACGTTTCCTGATAATTTTTTAATGGGTTCTTCTTTGCCCACATTTCCAATACTAGAAATATAGATACCATTCTTCCTACTAATACATAACAGGGCTGATAAGTTGCTATGGGTTTTGAGCTTGTGGCTATTACAACTGATATGATATGCTTTTGTTTTCTCTCTCTGAAAATAAAGTGATTCACCACTGAAAAGGTTACAATGGATACTTACCTTGTGAAATGGGTGTTGATCAATAAAGCTCGTCTAGGATAACTTGATGTCACAGAGAGTTGTGCATGTTGCAGGCACGGAGGAAACCATCTCATCGAATTTAATCCCTGCAATCTACCTTCACTCGTCATATCCATATATCTTAAGCACATACTAAAAAGCAAGCAAAAAGAAAAATAAAAACTAAACAAGAAAAAATTAACTTTCAAAGGAAAAATGTCGTTTCGATGAATGAAATTAGATTCTTGAGTACAGGTCTTAAATGGAAGTAATATAACAATAAAAATCTTGCATGTTGACCTGTGTAAAAAAAGACTTCAGTTTATGTGTTAACTACTAACATATTATCTCAAAATCTATTTTTTTCAGTTATGTATCAAATCAAGGTAGCAACTTTCGTATATAGACTATTAAGGGATGATCTTCAAATAATGCTGAAAAAGACTCGTTGATAGAAAAGAGACGGTCCATTAAAGAAACAGCCCATCAAAAAAGACGTATAAATAGTCTTATTAATTTTCGAGGGTTTGCTGAAAACCTTCTAAACAATACTGACAAATGAAAATGGTTTTAACTGCTACCTATAAAATCATGAACGTGTTCATAATTTTAATATTTATGATATAAAATAATAATAAATAACATAATTTTTTAGATACTGTATTTTAATATTTACCACTGAAAATACAAGGTCTTAAACAATTGAATGATTATTGTAACTGTGATTAAAATTCAAAATAAATCATTGTCATTCATTTGAGGATGATATCGTGTCGGAACACAAATTTAGTATAATAGAAACCCCTCAATCCTTATCAGTTAAGTGCAACTAATCTCTCGAATTTTGAATTAAATAAAAAAGACAACGTTGTATACAAAACTTGATCTAAAAAATTCATCCCCACAGACTATATCTTTTAAGGTGAGCATTTGAACTTCCTTGTTCTGTTGCACCGACACCATGGCCAGACCTGAAAGAACAAATCTGAAATTCGTCATGTTAGCGATTTGTAATCTATTAAAAAAAATCTTGTTAAACTGAAAGAAACGAATTTGAGAAGACTGACCCTGCTAAATCTGAATCTTCGGAAGGGCGAGGATAATGCAATGTCTTAGGTATCTCGACCTGCGACAGGGGATTAGGACACCAGAACACCTTCATAACTGCGAATGTTAAAGGTTGAGGCCTTTTCCCCATGTGATATACCACCAGCTTTCCATTGACGGACAGAAACAAAAACTTCATTTCTGGTTTGTGACTTGATCGGTATTGCGCTTAGTAATGTTTAGGTAAGCCCAAGATGAGGAAATTTGAGGATATGCGCTGAAAGTAACAATTGTTTCTTGGCTGGTAGTGGTAGGAGGAGGACCAAATCTTAGAATAGTAGTGGGCTTTGGAGGCTTTGTCGATCCATTGGAATGTCGATATGAAATGAAACGAACTGGAGGAGGACGCATGCATGACCTGTCATAATTGGTAAGCCAACGATCAAGACCATCCCAAAGTTTGTATTCTGACGTAGCCTGGGCAGGAGCAGAAAAATTAAGTTGCAGACTAGGAGGGGATATTTCCTGTGATAAATTGGCATCTTGAAGTAAAGAAGCATCTACGGTGTCCCGAGAAGAAGAAAGAGGATCATATATAGTAGGTGTAGAAGGAGTAGAAAAAATCTCGAGCTTCTTTCCTAGTCTTCGAGTAATTGCGGCCATGACAAGTGTATAAACTTTCCATTCCTCACATCATTGCTAAGATAAAGGTTACAACTATATATATCCGTTGCATGTCGGCCTTCATCCTGCCATATGCAAAACCCTAATATTTCTGGTTTATGCTCTTTTTGAACAATAACTTTGTTTTCATGAAATGCATGGCGTGAAGGCAGGTGACCATGCAAGTTTTTTGTAGTTTAATTATAATATATTATTATTTTAAAATTAGTTGTGTACCTGAAAAAACAACAAACCTGCAACATGCAAAAACGGAAAAGAAAAATTGTTAAAAATAACAAATATGCAAAAATAACAGAGAAAAGCTAAACTGTCATTTAGGCTGTCAAATTTAACAGTCTCGTGAATGTCTGCAAAGCCCTTTCCCATAGGGGGAACGCCTTTGACGTAATAATAGTTAACACATTCACTCCAAATCATAATAAAAAATTCAAAGTAAGAGTGAAAACATTAGCAAACAAGTGTGAGGGTGAGAGCACTAACAAGCAGAAGTGAGAACAATAGCATTAACAAGCAAGAGAGAGCATTAACAAGGAAGAGGGACAACATTAGCAACAAGTAACAACAAGAGTTAAAACAAGTGCCAAGTCTTTATTGCATTAAGTCATTGGTCAACTGCATTTGATTTTTGAATGTAATCATCATTTTAAATGTAAATATAAATATATTGATATTTGGCATTTTCACTGATTAATGCAATGTGTTTAGTATTTCAAAGTTTCATTTGTTGTTCCTTATACATTTTTTATAACTAAAATTTCAAGTACTATATATATTTACACCACCATCCGGCCGCGTAACTGTCGTCCCGCTATCATCCCCCCGCCACACCCAAAACCAGACCCTTGGTCCCTTTGTCTCTGAGACCCGTCCCGCCGTCCCCTCGTCCCCACGTTCTAAGACTCCGTGGAACATGAATTTTAATAAAGGCCTTCCTTGAAATAAGAATTTTATTTATTTATTTTCCTCTACAAAGAAAATATCACGACCTTGATTTTATTGATTTTCACTTGCATCCCAACGTTTTGACAAAAAATCGCTAGAACCCTCAAGTGCTCTCTCAAATTGTGATGTTTTTGTAATTAAGATAGGGTCCTCCACGTATAGGAGTAACTTTAACACATAATTGGGTAAGTGAACACCTCCACCTTCATTGTTGTTTATCCTCTCGTCTAACTCGTCTGTGGATGACCCAAACAAAGTGGAGCGCGGGGGAGGGGGGTGTAACGGACAACGTTTCTCGACACTGATCTCACTTTCGAAGCATTCTAACAATACAATACTTGTTTTGATTTTGGTTCGGACTTGGTCATAAAGCCTATTCACTACCATTCTATACGCATCCATAATTCTTAACTTCTCCATCTTGCTCTAAAGTTTTTCTTCTAGCATCGGGTCAAATGTTTACTTGAAGTCGATAAAGAAACAAAAAACCGCTTGCCTTTCTTTATCCCATATGTTTTTGATCATGCACCTAAAAGTGATTTAGTGGGAGATTGTAGTGTTTTGGCCTAAACCATGTTTGTCCTTTTGCCCTCTCAAAAAGAGTCAAATGGGGAGTATCATCCACAAATCATCTATAGACCTCGCCTTATGCAAGATTAATAAGAAAATATTCCTGCACCACTATCATACATCAAAACTTAAGAAGCCAAAAACATTATACAATTTGCAACTGCCACAAAGGAGCAAGGATACACCAAAGTTGAGTTTGAAAGTGTCTACTTATGTTGCAATTGTAATCACGTGGAAGGAAAACAATGAAGCTTGAAAGTAATTAAATTTAAAAATCCTACAGCCCAAATTCGAAATGTGAAATATGAAACCTATAGACCAAAAATCCAAAAATTGACTTGACTAAAAATCCCAAACTGTAAAACTGTAGAAACATGAAAATTACATTGTTATAAAATGTGCATATATTGTTGGAAACCTAAAGGCAAACTCAAGAATCTTCAAACCCAAAAGCAAAAAATGTTGATTTAAAAATAAGGAGAACACAAAATAATTTGACATAAAATGTGTCTAACATGTTTGAAACCCGATAATTGAAAAGCTTTTATTGGAGCTATAGATGAAAGTGAAATATACATTGTTAGTTCCAATATTGCAATCCTCAAAACCGAAAGCCCTGATAATACAAAAAGTAAATTAATAAAAAACACAACTATATTCAAAATCTAAAAAATAAAAACCAAAACCTAAAAAATGTTGAAACATGAAACTTGAAAGCCTAAACCCAATGACCCCTATAAACTAAAACACAAAACATACAACCCGAAATTGAAACCAAAAACCAAAATTATGAAAATATTGAAATTTGAATCCTAAAATATCCAAACTTAAAAACCCCGAAAGCTTTGAAACTCAAAACCTATAACTTAGAAAACCCAAAACTTGAAACTTGAAAACTAAATACCAAAAAACAAACTTTGAATCTTGAAATACTTGCACTTAAAAGCCCCAAAAACTTTGAAACCTTCCTCCCTCAATGAAGAAATCCCAAAAACACATTGATATAAAACACTTATGAATTTGAAAGCTGAAAACCAAAACTTGAAGCCCAAAACATGATAACTAAAAGCCCTAAACATGAAAACCTTAAAAATACAAAACCTTGAAACTTGGAAGCCCCAACCTTGAAAACCTTGAAACATGAATATGAAAGCTAGGAAACCCCAAACCATGATACCAAAAATCCCCTCACTCAAAAATCCCCAACAAGGGCAACTTTAGTGGCTAATATTGCCATTTGGCTAAAGGTAGTTTTTGGTTCTCTTGAAAATGGCTAATTCTACGAAAAAATTGATTGGTTGATTTGTCTATATTTTATATAATTTCCTATATTCCTGCTTATAATCACCTTATAAAATCTATGACAACCTATTTTATGACATAGTTTCACCATACTATACATGTGTGAGTCTTATTTGCTAGAAAATTATATGATATATGTAAAGTTGTGAATCACCAATTATACACATATATGTAGATATAAATATATGTCCTTGATATACTATAAACCAAATATACAAAATAATAATATATCAAAATAATAAAGCGAAAAAAATAAAGCACTTTTAAAAATTTATTTCAACCCTACTTATATTTGCCCAAATGATCTCTTATTTAATGATGGAGGAGTATCCAAGGTCTAATGCAATCCTGCTCAAAATTTGGCTAAGAGCACGCAAGAATGAAGGTACACGGAGTGAAGAGGAGTAACGTGAAAGAATAGAAGGGAGAGTGCGTAGCAGGGCGCAATAATTTAGTGCTATGGCTTGGGAGGAAGGGGCGTGTAGGTATAAGCCGAAGGAAAGGAAGAGAAAATAGAAAAGGCACGTGGGGAGAATATCGAAGGATTGATGGAAGAAAAATAAGGCACAGGGATGCACATAAGATTTTGATAGAGCGGTAGAGTTATGACTCATCCTTGAGGACTAAAAGGTACACGAATATTTTGAAAAGGGCCAGAAGCCCATGAACAATGTGCAAAAGAATGATCAAGGTTGAACTTAGGAAAAGGATAAAGGACGTGCCAAAAAATAGGACAAGGCGTGGCAAGTGAGTGAAAGGAAAGAAGTGCGCGGTAAGATGGATTTGGCATAAATGACAAAGCATGTCAGAAGTTGTCTAAAAGGGATGGACGATTAGAAGAACCAACAATTGAATCAATATGGCACAAGCAGAGGCGTGGTAGATCAGAGCATTAAAGGAACTCAATTCAAATTTGAATATGAGTGGGAAGTCTAGAAGCGTCTAGAAGGAAGAAGCTCGCTTAAGGCAAATTCAAACATGAGAGAAAAGATGGAAAATAGTTGGGCGCACAACTATAAATAGGAGGTGGGTTCATCATTTTGGGGTTAGTTGGGTGGAGTTGGTCAAGAGAGATGAGTGTGGCCATTTGAGCAAGGTTGTTGAATGTGCTTGTAAACACATAGTCCAGTCTTAGGTTAGGTCGTAGGAAACACCATAGAAGCTTGTAGAAGCTCCACATATATGACTGTAAGCTCTATTTGAGAGCAGCTGCATGTAGATGTTGTTAAGGCCTTTCAAGGAAATATCAAGAAAACATAAATAGTTTTCCACTCCGCGGTGTAACTCTGAAGGGATACGAACTCAAGGAGTACTGGATAGAGGTTTTCACCACTTCGTAAGTGGTATCAGAGTTGGTTCTTTCATGCGAGAAAGTGAGAGAGAGGAATAACTAACAGACCATTGAATATAAGTCAGTTAGCAGAAGTTGTGTTCTCCATTGTGAAGAAAAAGGTGGGTAGAGAACGCAAGGAGAGATCCCAAAGTGTAGTGGACAAAAGAGTTAATGATCTTGCGTGAGAGGGAAAGATGCCGCCAAGAAATAAGGACCATCCAGATGCAACAATTGCGGAGATGTTGGAGAGAGTGATGGAGGAGCTAAATGGTGTTAAGACCATAATGGAGGACGCAGAGAAAGACCACAGAAGGAGACAAGGTCTTGTGACGTAAAGTTTCCAGAAGGAGATGAAAGACTCAACGAGGAGTATGGAGCACAATGAAGATTGCACAAAGAGAGCGCTAGTGTAGCGCCGAAGAGAAGAAAAGAAAAGGCGTGTGTAGAGGCATAACCAAATATTGTGCGAGTAGAACACCAAACTGGAGAGGAAGCATGCACGGGAGCACATCCAGAGGATGCACGAGACAAATTACATGGAGAGAGCTCATTAGATGAGCAAAGGGTGAAGAGAGAAGTCACACAGGAGAAAGTGGCAATGCACAAGAGTATTGTGCCAAGGAGGGAAGATGTCATAGAAAAGAAGATGGTCGCTACAGACCATGGGTGTGTGAAAGATTACGCGGAGCCACGAGATGGAGTGGTGGAAAGAAGAGAAAAGAGTGTGCAACCAAGTGGAGAGAGGTGCACAGAGAATGATGTCCTAATCAAGGGTAAGAGAAATAAATGGTCATGGGAGACCATGAGTACATGAAAGGTGACCTGATGTCATAGTTGAAGGCCATCGAGAGAGAATGGTAAAAGGTGTGCAGAGTCGAAGGAGTGGACCAGAGGAATGCGTAACTGAAGAATGAAGAGTGCATAGAAGAGAGAGTCCCGATAGAAGGACCAGAGTGCACATGAGATTACACAGATGAAGAAAGAACTCCGAGTAAAGGAGTTAAGGAACACAAAGATAAGGACATGCGCGACCATGAGAGCACCATTATAGAAGAAGCATAGGAGAAGATACAAGTTACCTCGAAGGAAATTAAAGTAGACAAATCCTAGGAGATTATTAAAGCGTGCATGAAAACGAGCACACCAAAGGAGGGAGAGACCTGTGAAGGTCTCAAGGAAGCAGATGGTGCAAAAGAGTGCATAAAGGAAGAGAAGCACAAAGGTGAATTGTGAAAGGAAGGAGTTTCTTCGAAGACAATCTTGTAGAGGCAGTCGAAGGAAGAGGCTGCAGGAGTGGATGGTGCAAAGGGAGGGAAGGACGGAAAACAAGTAATGAAGAGAAGCCCCAGTCAGGGAAGGGTGAAGGCAGAAGAGAAGACCGAGAGAAGGATGGTTTATGATGGGTTTAAACGTATAACACATAAGGAAGTAGATGTATAAAGAAGAGGAGAGAAATAAAAGACAACGTCGAAGGATGCACATGAAGGAGAGGTCCCAACAGAAAGGTGACGAAAGGAAGAAAATAGAGAAAGTGCATGAGGATCAAGTGCACAATCAGAATCCCGGAGAAAGGAAAAAGACACATAAGGAGAAGGTCGCGGAAAGGGAGTGACGAGGATAAGGAAACGAGAGCAGGAGATGTGCACCAAGAGAAACAACGCAAAGAAGAAGAGTTGTGATGGGAAGGCAACATGATAACAAGATAAGAAGAGAGGAAGGAAAAGAGAGAAGTGCACATCAAAGGGACACATAAAAGGAGGGATCCCAAATATAAAATGGGCAAGGAAGTAAACAAAAAGCCCTAAAGACTTTAGGTGGAGATGGATGGTTCAAGGAAAGTAGGGATTCGCATGGAAGAAGAATGGTGAGTAGAGACTCGCAAAGGATCAAGTAGAGAGATTAATTAGGAGGAGGATGTTGTGCTATGGTGGGCAGAAGCTCACAAGTATGTGTAAGGTAGCGTGAAGAAGTCACGTGAAGGTGACGAAGGACTTGAAGAGACGTAAGAAGAAGCGCTAAGGCTAGGAACAAGTTCAAAGGACAAAGGAACTAGAACTATTTGCCTGGATAGTTCAAAGGGTGGTTCTACCACTCACTCAGTCTATTTGAGGGGGGCCTCAAGTTTAAATTACCTCAGGTGTTTGATGCAGGAGCATCTAAGGTCCAATATAATCCTGCACAAATTTTGGCTAAGTATGGGTGCGTGCAAGAATGAAGGTGCATGAAGTGAAGAGGAGTAGCACAGAAGAATAGAAGGGAGAGTGCGTAGAAGGGCACAATAGTATAGCGCCATGGCTTGGGAGGAAGGTGCATAGATGTATAAGCTGGAGTAGAGTCCAAGAGAAAATAGAAAAGGCACCCAAGGAGAATAGCGAAAGATCGATGAAATAAAAATAAGGCACAGGGATGTGCATAGGATTTTGATAGAGCGATAGAGTTTTGACTCAACCTTGAGGACTAGAAATCGCCCAAATATTTTGAAGCGGACCAGAATCCCATGAATGATGTCCAAAAGAATGATGAAGGTGGAACTCAGGAAAAGGATAAAGGCTGCACGATAAAGATGGACAAGGTGTGGCAAGGGAGTGAAAGGAAAGAAGTGTGTGACAAGATGGAGTTGGCACAAATTATAAAGCATGTCAGAAGTTGTTTGACATGGATGGATAGTTAGAAGAGACAACAACTAGATCATCGTGGCATGAGCAGAGGCGTTGTAGGTTAGAGAATTAAAGGAGCTCAATTCAAATTTGAATCTGAGAGGGAAGTCTAGACGTGTCTAGAAGGAAGAAGCCCGCCTAAGGAAAATTCAAACAAGGGAGAGATGTGGGAAAATAACTGGGTGCGCAGCTATAAATAGGAGGTGAGTTGACCATCTTGGGGTTAGTTGGGCGGAGTTGGCCCCAAGAGTTGAGTGTGGTCATTTGAGCCAATGTTGTTGAATGTGCTTGTAAGCACATAGTCACGTCTTAGGTTAGGTCTTACAAAACACCATAAAATCTTGTAGAAGCTCCATGTATATGATTGTAAGCTCCATTTGAGAGCATCTGCATGTACATGTTAAGGCATTTCAAGGAAATATAAGGAAAACATAAACAATTTTCCACTATGTTGTGTAACTCTGAAGGGAGGTGACCTCGGGTTGTACCCAGTAGAGGCTTCTGCCACTCCGTCATTTAAGTCTAAATTTTTTAAATATGAACTTTTATGAATATATTATTACGTTGGAGGCATTCCTTATTGTGGGAGAGATTTTTGGAAAGTGTCAAGCTTTTATGGAAAGACTTTTCCGGCATCTTTCCCATAGATTTGTAGGTCGCCGAAGTTTAGATATTTTTCTCTGACAACATCTATTAAATGATATTAGCTAGAAGTGGTCATTCTCTCGTGCCCTTGTTGCTGGGAGTGGCATGAAAGTAGGCAAGGGAGGTGGGAGTTGTGGGCGACAAGAAAGAGGGTATATCGTGGTCGTAGACCCAAATGATCGAGGTGGTGTTGTCCACAATGGAGGTGCGAGAAAATGAGCATGGAGTTGGAATTCGAAGCAAAAGTGGAGAGGGTGACGATGATCTTGTTTTGGTAGAACCTTATGTCTTTGACCTGCACCCCAAAGGAGAGCTTGTCGATGTAATGACCCTGATGGTCCCAAATCATCACTTGGGTAGTGGGGATTCAAACACTTGCCGATGACAACAAAGATGTTGCAGTAGAAGAGTATCTTTATGCTTCCTTTGTCACTTCCATTGTTACACTTGCTGCGACATGTCTCCTTGGAGGGATCACAGTTGTAGATTATAAAACCCATATATGTATTGCATTTTGTTGAGTTGTGGTCCTTATTGAACCCTACTTTTTGACTACAGCTTTCCATCATGGATTCTAAATTAGTTTTATTTGGATTTTTCTAGCATTTTTCTGCTAGGTTTCTTGGTTGTGTTTTAGTGATAAAAAGAATAGATTATTTATGTTGTTATTAACCTAGTGGGGGAAGGGAAATGCTTTGCAATATAATTTGGATTAAACACTATGCAAATCACTGTGTAAATTCTAAATTTAGGGGAAAATACCAAAAGAAGAGAAGACAATGACAAAAACAAAAGCTCATTACACGATCACCAAGTACAAAGAAAATCTTTTACTGCGCAAGGAGCTTGCCCCCAAAGTCCGGAGAGGTATGTGATGCAAAAAAATTAACTCTAAAAATATTTAGGATTTGTACTAATGTTTCATTTCTCATGTCATTCAATATTTCCCTGAATAAAGAGACATACCGTGGAAACAATAAAATGAAATGTGTCATCCTCAATTCAAAGAAAGTGGATAGCAGTGTATCTCCTCCGTAACCTTTTTTACACATAAAATTTTATAAAGCGCCCATCCCTTCAAAATTTACACCCTCCCCCATCCCTTTCTATACTTTGTAATATCTACACTATGTTAGTTATTTCATATCTTTTTTGCCTTCAACCTCTTCCATGATTGTCCATTAGCACTAGTGAAATGTTTCACTCTTTTTTACTACTTCTAAAGTAAACTGTTGTATTTCCTTTTACACTAACATCCTATTGCCTCCTACTACTATGTGGATTGAAAGTACTATTAAGAATATTAATGAATATTACTTTCTCTTTTGTTATGTACATATTTTCATCCTTGTAGACTATGTGCACGTACTATATTTTCCCATATAACTAATATTATTTTCCTTCTGTAACATGTAGTTTTTGTTTCTCACCATTTTAGTTGTTACGCGTGATTTCCATTAAAAATCCGCATGCATTTCAATTGCATATAAATATTTCCCCTTACATAAACAAGATTACAAAGATTTTTTAAACATTAATGTCAGAAAATGTATATAGTTTATTGATTTTTAATATTTCTGCATTTGTATGTCATCAAACAATGCATCGTTCCTTGCTCACTTGCATGGATTTTTTTAAACAGGTGGTACTCCATACGTTTGTGACTTCTCGATCATGTCAACTCCTGCAAAACGAGCCCGAAGGATAGAGAACTATGCAACAAATAAAGTTCACATAATTGTTGAGGAACATTGTCATCACCTAGACTGTAAAACAAAGGCAATATCTAATATCCGTCAAATTAAATCAACCAAAAACCTACCATTTCCTGACTTTCCATTCTTGCCATCAAATCTAACTAGTGAAGGATTGCCAACCAACATTCCGTAAGTAACTTGCATGGAAACTATTTTGCACAACCATACCCATTCCTCCCACCGATCCTGTTCCGCTCCACCCCTTAGAACAGGAAACCTTCCCCCAATATCCACCAAACCACATACAAACTCACATTTTCTTACTACTTCTACCTCTTCCCATTTATTTGGGTTACCACATGAAACTGTCTCACATACCAACCTTGCTTCGGTTCCTCGTACATGTACAACCACTTCCACCTCTCCTTATAATCGCTTTCCACCTTGCAATCCACCATCACCTCAAACAGAACACCCCACCCCTTCCCATACACTGAGCTTTCCCATGTTCCCACCCTTGTCGCAAACTATTGAAGCCTTACGCCGGTTTCACAAAAGAATAGATTTATTAACGAACATCCAAACTTGCTCAATCTGTGTAGTCACAAAATCGTGCACTCGCTACTATAATTATACCGCCAAGTGTGTTGTTTTATATATATTGTGTAAGAAAAGTATTCTGAAGTAATGATCTATCCCCTAGTCCTGCCATTAGTCTAGTTAGTCGTTGTCATTATGTCTCTTGCACAATCGTCACTTACTTGCACAATTTTGGTTGTCTCTTAGAGAGTCTTAACTATCATTATTCACTCAGTTGTCATCTCTAGTCTTTGACAAGGGCGCCTAGGAAAGGATTAGGGCACCCGAGTGCCCTAATCCTCATTTCTAGGTGCCCTAGTCTCGGTCACACTTGGTTCTCATTTAGATGTTCGAGGTTGGTCTTTATGATTTTTCCCTCCCATTCCCCTAGGTACTAGTCGGCATGTTAGGTCATTAGTGTCAAAATTTGAGCAAGACATCCCTATATAAACACAACATACAAACTATCTTATGGGTGGATTGATTTTACTAAGGGATAGCTATCTACATAAGGCAAGGGACTACATTTGGGAACTATTCTGCATCACACACTACATAGGAATGGGAGTCTATTCTATTCCATCCACCATTCTGCGTTGTTATCTAGCTATTGCTTGTTACTTTTGCGTCATTGGTGCTAGGGCACCCTAGGCACACCCTTGCACACACAAAACACATAGAACTACATCGAGTTTGAGATGTAGTGCAACACTCAGTCATAAGTCCATCCATTTGGCAACTGAGGATAGTCTGTCCCATTCATCTGCATCTTTCTTTTTTTAGGGTTTGATGATTTTGTGTGGGTTTTGTAAGAGATTATTCATTGGAGACTTGCATTGACACCAACGAATTAAGTGCGACACCAACCTGATCAAAGACAAAGTATTGCGAAGGTTTAGCAACCATATCAAATTCAGTGTCTAAGTCACTCCGCAGACTATGACGCCCATATTTCAGACTAGAGCACCCACAGGCATTCCTGTCCTTCCCCAGGCACCCCAGTCTGGCCAGATTTTTCCATTCTTGCAATTTTCTGAGGTTTATCACAACATTTAGTTCTTCACATCACCCTGTCTAGTTCCAGATTACTGCGAGGTAATTCTAATTATTAGATTAGTACCCTTTTGCCTCCTATTTCAATTAAAATATCAAATAAATTATCTAGCATTTATATTTCAGTATATTTTTAGTTGTTACAATTGTTATACTTCTTAGATTATTACTAAAATATAGATTTTATATAATCAATCTGTTTGGAAAATTACTCTAGAATTAAAACAAGTTTGTTTTGAAGGCTTGCCTTCTTGTAACAGATGCAGATATGAAAAACATACCATCGCTTCTCTTCATGGAACAACATGGACCCTGAAAAGCTCAGCCTATTGTTCTTGTGTCTTTAACCCAAATCGAGGAACATGTTAATCACATAAGTTAATCCATTCTTACAAGTCACCCAAGTACATGGTGGAAAATACAAATACTTAGGACACACCATAAATTTTTGGCAAAACATTTTTTCAACAGAAAAATATGTACCACACCACCTTGGAGATTTGGACATAGTAATCATACAAAGGGAAGGAGCTAGTTTTAAAAAGTATGATTTCTATGCAGTAGATCTCGTGTTTGAGGTAGCCTTGCAATATAAAATCATCCCACGATCCATATTACAAAGATATCTTAATCAACAATGATGTTGTTTCCTCTCTACCATCTGAGTCATCAAATGTTTCCTCCTCTCTTAACCAAGCCACAACGGAACTACCCCAAATGAAAACCACTTTTATAGCTCATGTGTATTGATGTTTCTATTGACTTTGATGAAACGTATGCACACTCATCGTCTTTTGTACCAACACTTCACAGTACAGAAATAAAAGAAGAGGAAATTAAATAGTTCTTGCTTACCCATGGTGGTAACACTCAATTTACCATGCCATGACCAAAGCTTGGGATTTCACCAATAAATGAATACAATACAAAGGGCCTTTTCTCAATGGCTTTCCCAACTTTGTTTCCAGGAGGAAAATCAATGTGGAAACAACCCCGCTTAAAAGAAGTTTCAATACACGAATACACACTACATTTGATGCGCTACCATGATGGGAATTTTGGTTCCCACCCATGATTTCACTACTTCCTTCTAAACCTCATAATTCACCATAGAAGTCAGTCTACAACAACAATTTTTATGAAACAAAACATTAAATTTGGAATCCCTCTAACAATTGGAGATATGAGAAAATAACTACTGGAATACCCCAAAGACAACCTCTTAAACAATTTAATGTGGTTTGGTTCAAGCTTTGAGGGACATGATCATTTTGGGCTAAAAGCAGAAATGAGGTTTCAAATATGGTAGAACAATTGGGGACACCAACTTTATTCTTCACTCTAAGTGCTGCAGACACCAAATGGCCAGATCTCCACAGTATTATGTTTGGTGCATGCCCTACTGATCCTCAATCCGCACAGTATTGGAGAACCCTTAACATTATCTCTAACCCTCATCGAGTATCAACATACCTGCATCATAGATTCAAAATATTTTGTGAAGAAATATTGCAGAAGGAACTTGGAACAGTAGAATTTTGGTACATGTATTACAATCTACTTATTTTTAAGTTTGTTTCAAACTACATAGCTTGTATTTATGTTCCCTCATCTCACAGGTATGAATGGCAACATAGAGGCTCCACACATGTCCACGGTTTATTGTGGCTTGAAAACGCCCCTAAAGTTGATGCGATAGATTGGGTGGATACATCAGCCATTGAGGTAACTAAACAATACTTTGATAAGTTCGTGTTTGCCTGGAAATCCCGCCCAACTTGCAACCGGTTGGATTTTGTTCACAGGTCACTACTAGATGACCCTTGTTTTCTAGATATAACACAAATTCTATCTTCCTCCCCACTTGTAAATCTTGAAGAACTGCTTAATCGTGTTCAACGCCACACTAAATGTTTCAGAGCAAACATGTTTGCGTAGAAAGCAATCACAACTGCAGTGTAGGTACAACGCCCCCTGGGCCACACAACCTACTTCATCTTTTGTCATTGAAAGAGATGGAAAAATTAAGTACCTCCCTTCTAGAAATGATGATAGATTGAACATCCACAACCAAACTATGATATCCATATGGAGAGAAAATATTGATTGCCAACCAATTCTTTCCCGCCATGCAGTTCTTAAGTATATTGCAAAATATGCTTCAAAAGCAAAGCAATGTTCAGAAACCCATCACCAAATGCTATCTATATTTTCAAGAGATGCTGACGCTGCTTCTCTAGCATTTATTGCAATCCACAAAATGATTATAGAAAGCGTTGTTGAACATGACATAAGCGCACAAGAAACATGCCACATGCTCCAAAAATTTCCACTTGTTATGTGTAGTCGTTCATTTGTTTCATTAAATGTTGGCATTTTTTTAGGCGGGTCGTTGAAAATGACACCCATGTACAAGAAACAACCATTTTCTTGGATGCATATAGAGTTCGCCCTGCAAGCATGGAACTCCTACCTCTTATTCAGGTTACTCGAGATTAGAGCTATAACAAGAACCACAAAGGTGATAAATGGAAACTGTGATCAAGCCCAACAATTGTTCAGGTCCACCCAAGATTTGTAGATGTTCTAGCTCAAGATTCAACTTCCTATGACCTTTCCTATTGCTCAGAACTCCTTTTATACAAGCCTTTCAGAAATATTGTCTTTGAAATTGGCTCAACCCCTCATGCAATCAATTGTACTTGGGACTTGTTCAAACACAACTACCAACCATGGCATGTTTTATGCACTACCACAGACACATGACATGCTACAGATGTTAGTTCTGACTCTGAAGTTGAATGTAGTATTCAACATGAAACATTGCATGACTAACGGGTTTTGGCACAACTTCATTTGGGAAACAACGCAGGTCTTGACAGTCTTGAAATGTTGGGCAACCAAGAATTTGAAATACACAATAATTGGAACATTCATGATGTTCCACCTCATTTGTAGATAATTGGTCCATCATTCACTGAGAGAAAAAAAGGCAGACACAATTAACACCAACATGCAGGCCACACCACCATTTTTTTCATTTCCTTTGTCTTCAGAATAACTAGCTCTTGATACCATACTACACCATTCAACAAACAAATCCCATCTACCTGCACTAAAATTAATAATTCAAGGAACAACTGACACATGAAAATCATATCTGATAAATAAAATCAGGACTTCATTCACAACAACATCAACCACATCTCCCTCACCTCTCCTTCTACTTGCCCCTACCGGTGTTTCAGCATTCAACATCTCCGCATCCACAATCCATGCAGGCCTCTGTATTCCAATAAAAGAACTAAAACCCCTTGAAGGCCATGCATTATCATCTTTTCAAGAGTCACTAAAACATATAGAATATATTCTTATTGATGAAATGAGTTTCATCGGCCCAAAGTTGCTAAGAAAAATTGACTACAGGCTTCGCAAGCCTTTCCCACATTCTAAAACAATTGAATTTGGGAACAGATCTGTCATCCTCCTCTACGACCTCGGCCAATTACCACCTGTTATGGACACTCCTCTTTATGCATGCAATTCATATGGAGCTAACCTTTGGAAGGGATTCCATTCTTCCATTACCTTGCAAACAATATTTCGGCAACAAGGAACCACCACTGCACAAGTTTCATTTCGGCAATTACTACTCCACATGTGAGATTCAAATCCTCTTATTGAGGACTGGGAACTCCTAATGTCTCGCACCGACTCACACCTAACTTAGTAGGAGCTCAACATTTTTAAGGATGCACCACATTTGTTTGCAAAAAATGAATTGGTGGACTTCCACAACATTCAAATGTTGAAAGCATTGAATGGACATTCCAATCGCCCAATCCATTGCTCAAGGTAACAGACGAGATGCTACAAGAGAACCTGATGATGATCAGTTGCAACACAAAGTTCTTCTATGCAAACAACAAAAAATCATGCTTATTGCTAATTTATGGGTTAATGCAGGCCTTATAAATGGTGCTACAACAATAATCACCGACATTGTTTACGACACATCAATGCCACCACCAACAATACCTTTACTTCTTGTCAAATTTGATAGATACAACAACCCATGTTGGGATCCCTCCAACCCGTTACATATTCCAATACCCCCCATTTCAAGAGGGAATCAAAGACAATTGCCAATTAAAATGGCTTGGGGATTAACTATCCACAAGTTCCAAGGACTTACTTTGCATAAAACAATTGTCAACATTGGAAACACTGAAAGACAAGGTCTGACATTCACAGCTTTCTCCATAGTTCCCTCGCTTGACAATCTGCACATTTCCCCTCCTTTTTCATTTGAAAGGTACTAAAAAATGGCGCACACATCTACACTTGGAGCAAGAAGAAAGGAGGAGTCAAGACTAATTTCACTTAACCAAAACAACCCATCGTAAATACTAGTCTCTACTTTGATAGCTCCTCCACTACTACTTTACTCAACACTACTTCTATCCAAAGCGGCAGTGTTGTTCAAGGGACAACAAATGTATTCATGTTTAGTGCAAATAAAATTGTCTACCACTCATAGATTTGCAAATGTATATGTATGAATTTGTAACAAATTTGAGATGAACAGATATAACCTTTCAATGTTATATTTCATCTATATTCCTATTCTTCCACTATCAATTACAAACAATACATTTAAGGATTTTTCAACAAAAAAACAAATATGTAACTAATACAACTTTTATCTCAAACACGTTGCATCAACAACACAATTTCTCTCCAAATAATTAAAAATCACATCAACTACAAAAATAATTAATGTATCTCTCTAAATCAAACAAGGCCATGATATGGCAAATCCTGCTGAACATGAAGTTTTGTGGTGTGCAGGAGAGCTTTGTTATTTATTTATTGCATGGAATTTGTTGTTCCATCAGTAGTGTTGTTGTTTAATTGATTAGACAAACATGTTAAAAACCATCCAGTTGAAATTTGAATGAGTGAAGTGCCTATGGGGCACACTTTTGTAATTAATTTAATTTATGATGTGGAAGTCATTTTAGTGTTTAAGTGTATGTGTATAGGGCCGAAAAAATAGTGTGTGAGTTGTCTCTTGCATTGGTTTGAGTTTGTGTACTTGATTTTATATTTGGTCGTTGTGAGGTTGGATTTTTTGTAATGGAGAAAACAAATCGAGTAACAAAACATTTATTGTTTTTGTATTTCTTTGATTGTGGCAACATAAAATAATGTGCACCATCGAACAAAGCATATATGGATATTGGCAGGGTTATACCGAAGCAAGTTGAAAGTCCTAATCAAGTATTAAATTCTTAGCATGGAAATCAAATTTGTAATCCTTCAATGTCAAGAAAAAACCCACAAAAAGTTGTGTGCCTTTGAAGTGCACGGGTAGGTGGGATACAAAGTGGAACAATGTCAATCGTGTCAGAGAACAATTGACACAAATTGGGTAGAATCATGGAAACCATATGTTGTATGGGGTCAATTGATTTTTCATGTTGGGCAACTTACGTCGTTTGTATTGAACACGCTTTGTTTGTGGTGTGTATTAATGAATCCGCCAAACCATAAGCCATGAGAAAAGTCATTAAGTTGGGAGCGGATTTTCCGCTCTTATTAGAGTATATGGCAATAATTAGTAAGTGAAGAGAGGAACAACTGTTAGCAACAAAGGTTAGAGGTAGAAAAATTATAACATTGTTTGAATTTTGTGGTGGTGGAAGAGGATTTTTGTCAAGTAACAACCAATAAGCTAAAAGAAATGGAAAACAAATGCAAGGGAAAATCTTCAATTCTAGTAGTAAAAGCTTATGCAAGGTATGACAGGAAAGCAAAAAGAAACAATACTAGATGCAACGTATTTACTATTTTGGAGCACCATAAATCTCAGAACAAGCAAATATTATGTAGAGAGTCTTCATGTTAGTGTCATGAGGAGGGGAAGTTACATCAAAGTTACGATGATTGCATTGATGACACAGAGGTCTGATGAAAGCAGGAATCAATCAAAGAAAACATGCTAGAGTCATGGATAAAGCCTCACCTTAAAAGCACATTAGAATTCCTGTAAGAATTCTTTAGCAAGGATAGCTAAAGACACAAAGAAATTGAACATCATAGAAGATTTGATTTAACTGGAAAGAGATTCCACAAGGTGGAGGAATTAAACTCTTCTGTAGGCAATCAGTGTGGCATTAATCTTGAACATAAAGTTTAAACGCCAATGGGTGAAAAAAGGAAAGGAATTCATGCTTTCTCCGAAGCTAAGAACTATGTTACCGAAATAGGATTTGGAGAATGCAGGGGAAACCTGGATGGAAGTCTGGATCCCTTTTCACAGTGGTGTTGGAGTCTGTAAAGAAAATAGATCCTTGGAAACATGCATAACATTTGAAGTTAAGGAATCAACTATTGGAATTCTTGTAATGTAGAAAGGTTTTCGCAATGACAGTTCCATTTTTATCAATATTTTAGTGATGGAGAGGTCCGGATGTTATGTTCTGGATAATTATATCTTTGATTTTGATAATACACCACCTACAAAAGCAAAAAGTGTTTGCTATCACAGAGATCATTCCTAAAACAAGAAATAATGAGCCAATGAAGCTGACCGGAGGCAAGAATGACGAAACAAATGAAACAATGAACCAATAAAGAAGATATTTTAATGTTGCTAGTATTAACAAGGTGGCATTGTCAGTTTACATTGATGCATATAGAAATGGTGAAAGAAACATAGGTTGTTTGTAAATAGCTAGATAAAATGTTCTTTGAAGATACATAGGGTTGTTGAAAGGAAAACTAGTATAGTTGTTGTGAGATTTGAAGCAGAATGAGAACCTTACACAATTACCATAAGCATGATTGTTAAAATTTGAATCTAAAATATAGTTATGGCAAGAAAAATTGCTTAAGACAAGTTGAATATGAAGGTTGAAAAGAAGATTAATAATCGAAATTGTTTTAAGCATTTAAAAGTTGTGTAAAAGAGTACCATCCAAGAAGGAATAACATTACAAAGGCAAATTGTTTCGAAAGCAAGGAAAAATCTATTTAACATATAGCATATAGAAAATGTCAGCGGCTTAGCTGGGAAGCCAACTGCAGATAAAGGATTTAGATACCTGACATGCAAAATCGAGCTAGCAACCTGGCCAACAAGTTATTACGTTAAACGAAAAATACAGAAGCAAAATTATACCCTTATATTAACAAAGAGACTAAGATGAACATGGTCACTGGAAAAGGTAATTCAGACCCTATTGTTTGATTGTGGCAGGATTTCAAATGTTAAAGTGAATGTAGTCCCAAATCATTTTCAAGTTCGAAGGCAAAGGAGAATCAATTTTGGAAATTGGCACTTCGATATTCGGGTTCATTTGTGAATCTCAATAATGTTAAGACGGATTTTTCCCAGAGTCCTAAAACACTTTGCAAGAAAGGCATCTTTTAGATTGCTAAGGCTCTAATTGGAGCATATGTTTATAGCTGTTTCAAGGATTGGTTATCCGAAGTTTCCAGCATTTTGAACAAAGGGAAACATTTTTGGGTTAGTCAAGGAGGACCTATCGTTAGGCAATTGCCTAATACAGTATTTAAAAGAATTTTCTATGAAGAAATGGTGGAATCGTCCCAACACATAGTAATTCAATGAATGCAACCCCAATGGGTTGTTACAATAATTGTTCATGGTCCACATGCATGGGTGTAAATCAAAGTTGCTTAATTGAGTTTACGGTCGTTTTTTCGTGCCAATAAACATAGTTTTGCATAACACAAAAGAAAGGCCGATATGATATAGCAAGGGAGTAAGGAAAAATTTCCACACGGAGTCAAGGAACAACAAAAGGGTTCTTGGATATGTTTTCTACTTTCTTTGGTTGACACCAATTGCAAACCGATGCAAAACACTAATGATGCATTGAAGAAATGCACGAAGAAAGCAATTTTAGCAAAGAAGAAAAAAGCTTTCTTCACTCAAGACATTGATCATCTAAGTGGAATTTCATGTTGCATAAAGTTGTTGGAAAGTAATACCATTATTAGCATGATAAACTTTTTAAAGAGATCCTTGCAGCATGTAAAAAGTCTGTTTTGAATAGTCTTTATGATTCTAAATTTATGACAATTTTGTGTTAATTACCAATCAGTTGTAATATTCCTTGTAAATGATTAATTTGTAGGTTATTTAGAGCTTTCTTTTTTGCAAACTTCCTCTAAATTGTTGCTTTCTATTCACCATCTGTCTATGCAAATGAAAGTCGCGTATTAGCTGCACTGTCAAAGGTGCAGGGAAGTTCTTTATCAAATTCTAACATGTGAACAATATTTATTTATTTGCTCGTGCGAGGCGAGATGCAAAAGAAATTGTGCGTTGAGTATGGTAAACAAATTTATATTCCTTTAGCAACAAGGAAGAAGTCAATTAATTCTTTTCGCACCAAGTGTCAATGTGTCTTGACGGAACGATTTGTGGAAACAACACATAACAAATGAGACTATTAAACAAACGCGCTATTTTTTTTTACTGTAAACATCCTTCTCGCAGTAACATGAATACATATTATGCAGTGGATGTGCATGTCATGGATCAGTATATATTGATTTTGAAATTTAGAAAATGAAGCCAATCATAATCTACCGAAGCAGTTAGGTTTGGCAGAAAGGCATGCAACAAAACATTAGCAAAGCCTTGTTTTATGTACATATAGTTTTCTGAAAGTCTTTTCCAATTTTTCTCGAGTTCACCTTAGTTTAGTTTTCTATTTTAATTGAATTTATTCTCATTTGCATACGAGTTTCCAAATTTTTTTACTAGTTTTGTCATTTAGCGACTATTTTTTCTTTTCATTGGTAGATGCCAGCCTCCCACTTGACAATGGACAGGCCAACGGACGACTGCGATGGTTATGTTGATGATGCACAGTGTTGAATGGTCCCTACACATGTCCGCAAAAGGTAGGATTGTCACAGAGGATGACATGTAGATAGTTTCGTGGAAGATAAAGAGGGAGTCAGAAATGTAGGATAGATTTCTCTGTAATGTACCAGTAAAATGGAACCGTGCACCATACGCGAAGGAGGGAGAGACATTGCGCTAGTCAGAAATCGAGGACAAGGTGGGCATACCAAGTTTGCATCTGACTTATGTGGTGCTTTTGTGTTTAGTCCTGTGCTGGGGTCTGGAGGTGATGAGGTGTCCCTCTCCAGCCATTTTAATGAGGTAATGTGTATACGAAAGATGTGGAAGATCAACAATGCTGAAGAAATCCCCAACTAGGAACTTACTCTTTGAAAGCCTCTCTTTGTATACGTCCAATACCTTTCTCATCTTTTCCACGCTGCTCTGCACTATGCCTTCATCCATCTTCCCTCCCATCATTGGAGCGAACACTTTCTCAACAATAATGGCAGTCACTATTGGATTGTACGACTGCGATTCAACTTGAGACCACTACTCCACCCAGGGGTTAAATTTGATGGCCACCTATGCCTGTCACACATTTTTCGAGTGACGGTAATTTTTTAATACTTCCCTTCAAAAAATACAAAACAATGTTATTCATACCAATTATTCTATGTATATTTAATTATTTAAAAAATATATGTATATATATATATCTATATAATTTACATATAAATGTATATAAAATATGACGGTCAAATTTTAAATATACAAGTTACATATGATGGTTATTACAAATATTTGCAAGTATTTTAAGGCTAAAATCACAAAAAATGTCTAAACGGCCGTCAAATTTAACCCCTGACTCCACCAATGTTTGCTCGGTCAATGTACACCCCCGACAGATTGCTTCCCTTTCCCTCGTTCTTCTTTGCCAAATACTTTATAATGGCTCTCGACTCTGTCCATTGAAAACCCCATTAAATTACATCCAGAGAAACAGAAAATTATATTCATTCAAACCAGTAAAGGGAGGGTTAGTTTTTGTACCAAATAAGGTGTGATCGCCATCCTGAATGACTGGCAATTGACCAAATGGCTGCATCCGTACAACATCAAATGGTTAAAAAGAAACCAACAAAATCAATCAGTAGGAGTGTAAGAAATTTTGTGGGTTAAATACTTGAAATTTTGTGGGTTAAATACTTACATTGAGAGCGAGGAAAGACAGTTTTTTGTGAGCGCCAATAAGCATATCAACTATCACAAACTCGTGATCAATGTCCTTCTCATGACTACATGCCAACACATTTGTAGTGCACGTCAATTGGGGATAACCGATACAGGCCAACATCTGGCTGTGTCTCAATATTTAGATGGAAGCAATAAATAGTTTATCAATATTTAGTATGGTTTGAAGAAATATGTGAATGCAAACCAAAGTAATAGAAACTTACAGGACTCTCAGAGATCGCGGTCCATGTCTGGCGGATCAAGTCGTCAGGGATTTACTCCAGAGTCCCTGTTTATACTACACAGGAAAAACAAGAATCAACCCTGTGACAGGGAAAGCAGAAATAAAGAAAAACCATCGCACTTGCTATTCTTGAGATTCATCTCCCTCCAATTTGACGAAGAAGCAAGCGGGAACACATTCTAAAACCAATAATCATGCCAGCCCTCGAGCCGCGCGAAACGTCCTAACCTGCATCACACACAGTAATAACATTAAATGATGAAGAGGACATCCCCCTTTTTCTTCAATAGTGTCGAATAAAGGCAATGACCAATACAATCTTGCCAAAAACAAAAAATTGAACCATAAAACTATAGTTGAATCCACTTAAACACAAGTGGTAAAATTTGATTGAACAAAATGTAAATAACTAATTGTTAAGGTGAAAACAATATCCTTGCACGATAATAACTTGCACCCTCTGGGGTTCACATTGCACTTCACACATGCCATTGCTAGTCAATAGAAACATTTTCATTTTTTTTTCGGGTCCGGGGGTGGAACAAAGGTGGGAGATTTCCACCGCAAGATAGGTATATTGAGATTCTGATCACAAGTTTTAGATTGAAGATTTTCGTTTTTACATTAATTGCGTACCTAGAAGTTGTGAAGTTTTTGCCCGACGGTCCGAGGGAGTTACTTGATTCATCGGCCACACTATGAAGCTCAGGGTTAGATCTGTTCATGGCGGCGATACACACAGAATAAATCTTTCAGAAAATGGTGCAAATTTACAGGCGCTGAAGGAGGCGATTGCTTACAAACTGAATTCCCCTGGTTCAGAAATCGATCTGTCTCTTAACAAAAGAGATGCTCTCCAAGGTCCTCCAGACGAAACCCTTCAATCCCTCGGCATTACAGCCGGCGATTTGGTCTTTTATTCCCTTACTCGACATGCCTTTCAGAACAACACCAGCCCAGTTGCAGCAGAAAACCCAGAAACCAGAAAGACAACGACAGCAAAAAAATTGAATGACCATAAGGACGAGAACCCTCGAATCCCCGAAAACCCTAAGAACGCTAATGGAAAATCTGTAACAATGAGAGAATTGTGCGCTTCTGCGGCTATGAAGAGGGCTTCTAGCGACACAGGTTCGAACTCCCAGCGGCCCGCAGAAGTTACCGTGGATACTGAAAAGGAACATGGCAGTGCTGAATCCATGGAGGATGACAATGAAATTGTGGAAAAATCGAGGTCTATTCCGTATTTCCTGGAAAGGGTTTTGTTGGAAGAGCGGGTAAATGCGAAGAGCGAACATGCTTTTTTGATAATTACTGTGCATGCGGTGATGCTGGAATTAGGGTTTCTAGTGTTTAATGCACAGACTTCAGAAGCCTCTTTAGGGTTTCGACTGTCTCACGGGTGGGCGACAAAAGCACTGGTGAGTCTTCGTTACACTCTTCCTGAGCTTGTTCTTGATAATGGGGATGCGAAACAAATGGAAAATGCCGAGCTTAAGTTTTCTGTAATGGGTAAATTCTTAGTCGTTTACGGGGGCTTAGCTAATGCCAAGGGTTCACAACATTGTAGACTTAGTCTCGAGGTTGGTAAATATTTTCCTTCAATTATACTTGCCACTCGATTAATAGGATTGCCGAATGTTGGAAAATCCCTAGAAAGGAACCATGAAATTGGTGAGGGCCAAGAGTTTATGGGCTATGAGAAGGTGTTGTTTGAGCTGTGGAAGGTTTTGAAGGATGGGCTTTGTATGCGTGTGTATACTGCACTCTGTGAGAAGGCTGGCTTGCCATTGCCCCCGTCGCTTATAATGTTGCCTACAGAGCTGAAGATGCTGATTTTGCAAGGGCTGCCTGCTTTGGATATTGCTAAGATGGGTTGTGTGTGCACGGAGTTTCGGTATCTGGCTTCAAATGATGAATTATGGAAGCAGAAGTGTCTAGATGAATTTAATTTCAGTAGCACACAAGGTGTGCAAAGATGGAAGGATGCTTTTGCAAGGATTTGGATGGAGATGAAGAGGGCGGATCGGAGGAGGAGGAGGACCGGAGATGGGCCCGTTTGGCAGCCTCCTCGACCACTGCTCAGGAGATTTCCTTTTCCTTATGGAGGTCCAGGGTATGGAATCCGTGGGATTGGGGGCGATTATGATCGGTTTCCTGCAATTGGTGATGGAACTTTGTTTGGAGGTGGTGGTGGCATGGGAGGCAGGCTTGGGCTTGGTGGTGGAAGTTTGCCTGGAGGGTCTCTATTCAAAAGGCCATTGATTATAGGCCGTGAGCTAAATGGATTTGATGGTCATATTGATGTGGATGCTGATCCAGATTTGCAGCTTGGGAGCATATAGCCTTTGAATTATAATAATGGTTAGGAGTATAATAATCACTGGAATATGTGATTTCAGGTTTTGTTGAATAACTATTACTATTGTGAATTCAGATGATAAATATGTATCAAGCTCTTACGACATCTTTTGTATATACTGTAAAAGGAAAGTGCCAGGATTTCTGTATTTTACTATCTTTGGATCAGAGTGCTGTATGTACAGAGCTTTGTTAAGTTCTTTATGGGTTAATATGATGTGCGTCATTTAATTTTTGTTTATGTTTAAATAACCTAGGGTTCTGAATGTTATTTGTATCATGTACTTGCAAAATCAATATGTAAATGGTTCTTTTTATTCGTTAATAATTTTAAAGTAGAGTTTTCTTGGCTATTTCCAGAATTGTTTTTTGGGTTCAGAGTGCCTCATGCAGAGCTTTGTCAATTATTTTATGGGTGAAATTCTACTCATGGTGTACATGATGTGAAAAGTCCGAGTTTGAATTCCATCAAATGTGAGGAGCATGATAACCTCTCTAAGATGTGACCATAATAACATCAAATTCTGTGAGTTTCCCACAGGATTTCCGAATTTTATGTGTATCAAGGTTTTGTGGCATCTTGATGTGTAAAGTAGTTCTATTTTGTATCTAGTATAAAAAAAGTTTTCTTTTCTCTCTGCATAATTTCTTTATAGTTTTAAAAGTGTTCTGGTTCAGAATGCTGTATCTATAGGGCCCTGTCATCTTCTTCAGGGGGTGAAATTGGCACTTGTTTCAAGGGCTACATTTTTATACTAATAACATATTAAAAAAATAACCATGAGGTTGATGCTTCTGGGAATTTTTTAGTTGTGATAATTGTTTTCTGGCCAATGTT
Source organism: Taxus chinensis (assembly GCA_019776745.2). NCBI lineage: Eukaryota > Viridiplantae > Streptophyta > Pinopsida > Cupressales > Taxaceae > Taxus > Taxus chinensis. The sequence continues at coordinate 196,310,214 of CM034152.1, read as the reverse complement.
TTCACCTGAATTGTATGGCATAAGAAAAAACTTAATTATTCCAAGCTGGAAAATTTTACTGTTCTTTAACGAAGGAACTGTTGAGGCTGTGTGAACAAGGGCATTAGAATATAATTTCTCTGTTTACGTGAAATTTTAAAATTGTACAATGAATGGAAATTCTGGCTAAATATGCTCTAACAAAAACCTTTGATGCATGCATTTTGGTTAGTATTTAGTTTTGATTAGATTGATTGATTGTGTGGATGCCAAAATGGTCGAGCTGGTTCTGTATGTACGATGAATTCTGTAGATTTGTATAGTCCTTCCTAGATATTATTTGCAGTTAACTTGTGCATGACAAGGGTGGAAGTTAATGTCCCTACCCTAAAGTTATTTGTTATTAATTATTTTGTGTTTTGTCTTTGTAAAAAGTAAACTTTGTATTTTTAAGATAAGGGTAAAATCCTTTATAAATTTGTTAAAAGTGTGATGTAAAGACGAGAAAAACAGCAGATCATTTACAATTTTACAGCTCCAATTGCTGCCTAGTTGACAGATTCTCGAAACGTCCTGCCACATCTATTATGCCCAGCTTAATCCTTCAGCAGACCAGTTAAGGAATAGCTTATTTAATACCTTCAATGCTTCCTGTCATATTGCCATTTATGTTGGTTGTGTTGTTAATGCTGCAAAGATTGTTCAACGTCCCTGCATACATTTCCTCCATTCTCTGTTCAGACTCCAGTAGAGCTTTCTTTTTCTGTGTCAAAATCAGGGCTTGTATAATCATGGCTGTCTCTGTATTTGAGTCTGCTTTTTGGTACGCCATGGCTGCCTACCTTCCTGTTTTATGAATTATCTGACCACTATGATTGGCTCAATTCCAATGGGTTTCATCCCTATAATAAAGAACTTTTGATTGGAATGGAGGGTGAAGACCTTTTACCTTTCATCCCACAATGGAGCACGCAAGCTATTCCACTCCTCCTGAATCAGCCTTGACATGATTGCCAGAAAATCTGAAGCTGGCGAGTCTCTATGTTCCCTCGGTCAACCCTCACTCCCATCGACAATGCTTCTCTATATTCCCCATGCCAACCCTCCCTCCCATCTACAATGCTTCTCTAGTTTTTGTCATTAATATTGTTAATGTCATTTGCTGTGAGGGATCTGAATCCTTCTAAATAATTATTGCCGACATCGTGGCTCAAGGAAAATGATCTCTTAGCTTTTTTCACAAGGTTTACCTCAAGATTTGCTGTTCCATCTGCCACTTTGTTTCTCTAAAAACATGTTGATCTTGACATCAATATTTGTTTCTAAAATCTGGCAGAACTTTATCATGAATAACTTGCGATCGCCAATCCTTTATATTTCTCTTTTAGACAGCTTCTACTATGATTTTGGAGTCTCCATGAAACCATAAACAACTAATGCATTTCTTTTGCCTACTTCAAGCCGTACAACAATTCAATCATCGCGGTCATGTTAGAAGCAATGCATCCATCAATAAGTATACGAGTAAATGATCTTGCCGATTCTATCCCTGCATACTCCCCCGTTGCCTGCTGAGCATGGGTTTCCCTTAACCGCACCATAAAAGCTCATATTAATCCTTCTAGACAAGGGGGGTTCCATTTCCTCTTTGCGCTTGCCTCCTTAAACCTGTTTCTCTTGTTCCACAGGTCCACCTTTACTGTTTTGAGATATTCTAATATTTTTTTCCTTTCAGATTAACCATGGGCGCATAAATTTCCCAAATCTAACTTTCTTCCGACTGTACATTTGTAGCTCACTTTCTATTTTTGAGGGTCCACTTTTTCTGTTGTGAGATATTCTAATATTTCTTTCCTTCCAGATTATGCATGGGAGCATAAATTTCCCAAATCTAACTTTCTTCCAACTGTACATTTGTAGCATTTTCTGTCTTTCTTCAAACTGTACATTTGTAGCTCATTTTCTGTTTTGAGATATTCTAATATTTCTTTCCTTCCAGATTAACCATGGGAGCATAAGTTTCCTCATTTCCACCTGTACATTTGTAGCTTAATATGAAGACAACTGCCAAATCTAACTTTCTTTCGGTTAGCATATGGATTTGCACGCATGTAAATGACATGCAACAATAAAGAAACGAAGTCCCTCTTCAATGAAGGTGAGGCCGCCTTTATTGAAAACTAAAACAATATTTACATCTGTACATTCAAAATTGTATGTGGGGGGTGTTTTGGACCATCAAATAGAAAGAAATGTGAATGAAGGAGATAGAATGGAATGAATGAAAGAAATGGAAAGGAATGGATGAAAGGGACTTGTACTAGTTAGGTAAAAACAAAGCCTAATATCGCATAGAGGAGAACAATGAATAAATAACTCAAATAAAATGGAGTTTGAATCAGCGAAACAAGAATAAATAAAAGGGAACACACATGAACAAGTAAATATCAGAGTTTGATCACTGTGAACAAGAACAACAAATTAATAGCATTGACAATAAGATCGAAGATAATATTCACATGTAAGATTTAAACACTAATATTTAATGAACATAAGAACATCAAATGCTACAAGAGATAATGAATGAGACACAAAGTTTATATTTCATTAACTCCAAAATATCTTCACAAAATAACACAATTTTTTTCTTGAAACAAAACTTGCACACAAAAGTATTTTCATCTCCTATCTCAAAGTCACCCTTATGCATGAGCCTCTAACTTCCTTTTATAACCCAAAAATTGCTTACAAAGTAGTTAGGGTTTACATGATCATTAAATGAGGGTACCTTAAGTGACTTTGACTTTTTCAACCAACTTTAAAAAGTAACTTAAAATAGAAATCACTTGAGTTATTAAAAATTTGCCAAAAGTGAGTTTAACAATAATATCACTTTATAACAATTTTAAAGTCATTTTAGGAAAAGTACATAAATAAAAGAAATGGGTACATGTGGACCCCACTTAGATGACTTGGACACCCACATAGACATCCTAGTCAGCAACGTGCCACTTACGCGCCACCTATGATCAATGCTTTATCCATTGGGCCAAAAGTTCGCGTATCCCGACTGTATGAGAATGCACTCATTAAGTGTGCTTCACAATCCTCCAGATGACAAGAGAGTTGAACTTGAAACTTGAGCAGCGCATCCACCTATTCGTTTGAGCAGCATAGTGGCGTGAACAATTTTGTCTTCATTCGTATTCGCATTCACAATTGCACACAATTCTCCACATGCTCTGAATACCTTTTCATGGTGAATTTTTCATTTGTCGTGAGACCGTAGTCGTTACGCCATCTTGGCTTGTCAATCAACAACATTGTCTTCAAGATGCCTGATCTATATGATATGTTGTACTTGATTTGAAAATCCTTCTCGTTCTCATTTTTAGGGATGAAAGCTTCAACATGACATCATCTCCACATGTTGAGGGCATGTACTTGGCTGTATCAATCTTGAATAACTTCTCGAAGATGTTCGGAGATCATCGGGCAACATACCTTCCTCGAATCGCACAATTTGACTTATGGAATTCCTATGAATTGGCGTAGCTTGAGCACCTTATCCTCACATGAGTTGGGGCAGAATCACGAGCTAGCATTGGGCTTGGATGAGATACCTAATGTCACTGAAGTGCTCCTCGATGTGATGACCAATTCGGGACTCTGTATGTACATTGGGAAGACTGCCGCGTGTGAGAGACAACTTTGGAACAAGTGCAGGGAAAATTTTGACTCACCTTTGGTTGATACGCGATCACATAACTGACTTATGTCGACGTGTCCCAAGTTGGTATCGGTGATGTTCTCATACTCTGAATGGAGCGTCGAGATGGATAGAATGCCCTGGAACTCATACCGTAACACCACTTCGTTTGAAGGTGACATGATTGTGACAGAAGTGTAATTTTTAGCTATTACTTCCACCAGACTTCAAAACTGAACAAATCGCCTCTGAATTTGTCTGAGAAAAATAACAAATTTTCTTCTGAGAAACTCTCACTGGATGAGGGAGTCTACTAAGGTACCACAAGTTTGTGTATCAGAGAGTTTTTTCTCAAATCAAAATTTTCAGTGAAATATTAAAAGTCAACGCTGACTCTTTTGAAACTGTTAGGAAAATGCAGGTGTAAAATTGTGAAAATATCGATTGGTTTTAGCCTGGGAAAAATACCAAACGTCACCCTGGGAATCTACAACTTAGTAAGAGATCACATGAAGGTGGGGAGAATCCAAAGAACTAATCATTTTCTCTTGAAAATCATCCGAGTTCAAAATATCAACTCTCAAAGTGAGTCCCCTTGACGGGTTGAAAACTGTGTGCGCAACGAAATCAAACTGCGTTTTATTTTGCTTCGTGAAAAATATCAAATGAGGTGCTACGTTTTATTTTGCTCCGTGAAAAATAGAAATGAAGATATTTTGGAGGGATGCATAAGATTTTTTACTGGCCATTTTAGGAGGGAGTTGGGTTAGGGTGTCCCACTTTGTGATAAGTAAAATTTGTGCTTATCTTGTTGTCTTATTGTGGGAGGCATACGGGTGAGGGAGACATAAAAGTTACTTTTCTTGGAGGGAGGCATCAGAGTTGTTTTTCTTGGAGGGATGCATAAGAGTTTTGTGGGTTGTAATTGAGTTTTTGGAGGTTTTAAGGTGGCCATCCAAACCCTTGGGAGACATAAGTAGATCCCCATAGTCCTTTCTCTTTCTTGGCTTTAGTATGGAGCCTTTGTGCTTGGGAACTTACTTGTTTTGTTGTTATTTTGGTATTGTGTTATTGTGTGAATGACTTGATTGAGTGTGATAGTGGAAGCCATGTAAAGTTGCCAATGGTTGTCTTATACCCCTCATTGCTTCATTGTTGGGGTTCGGGGGCCAATGAGGAAGAAGACTTCTCTTCCTCATTGGATTATTGGTTGGGTGGAGAGTGTTGCCTACTCCCCTATTTTGGTTGTTGTGTTTGAACTTTGAGAAGGTGGAGCTCAAGTGAAGAATGATCTTAATAACACTTGGAGAAAATAAACAAGATCTCTCTTTGTAGAAATTTTACAATGTTGTCTCCATTTGAATGGAGGGCTAGTAACTTGCATTTTAAAGAATTTCAATCTCTTGTAAATGTGTTGTAAAATGGTTGATTTGTATCAAGTTATCAAATGTATGTATATGGGAAAATAGGCAAATGAAGGTTGCATTTGTTACTTGAAAATCCCTTCAACTTATAAACCCTACTAAGATTGTTTTGAATAAAAAAATTGCATTTTAAATGTATTAGTTCTTGTAATAGAAAACCACCAAATCTTGCATTGTTAAATGAAGTAGAAACTTTGAAATGAGATTGAAATGGAAATAAAGTTCTTTCAACTTAAGTTTATTTTATTGTTTCCTTTCATTTTTAAAAGATTGATGATCATGTTGAAAATATACTTGTTGCTTAAAATGGATTGCCATTTAGTTATTGTGAATGAAAGTAAGTGGTTGTTTGTTTCTATTGAAAAGAAAACATAGTGAAGCTTGTGAAATTATGGTTACATTTCTTATCAGGTTGTAGGAAAGAAAATAGTTTGCTAAAATTCTTAGAAAGTGGAAAAATCTCCTATTTGAAAAGTATATTTGGAAATATGGAAGTTTGGTTACATTTTTTGTTATATGGACCTATTTGGAGTAGCCAACTTGTGGCTTACCAAATTATTTTATTATATCATTTATACTTTCTCATGCTTAATAGGTCGACCTTGGTGATAGCCATAACATATGAATAATATATATAGGGGATTGTAGCTAGTAGTTCATTATCATTGGAGCATTTGAGTCTTATTATATGGTTTGGAGGTTGCCCCCTCGAAGTGGCAAAACTATTATAATTGCATATTGAGATCATTATTATGAAATATTGTGTTATTTGGTGTTTTATTTCTACTCATAATCTTAATTATACTAGTAATTTCATTACAAATGGTATCAGAGTTGCGATCTGGGCCAAAATTAGGGCAAAAACCTTATTTTTTTGTTTCCGCAATATATTTCGAACCAGAGCGAATTGGTGGGAGATATTTTTACCAGAGTTGTGAAACATTTCAAGTAAGGTTCCTTGAAAATTTGAAACTTTTTTGATTTATTTTGCACAAGTTATTACAAATTTAGGGTTTTTCATAAAATTGCTCCCTAGGGTGCAAATTGTGGAATTTTTTCAAGTTCTTTACATTTTTAGAAAGCTCTGAAAAAATAGTATTAGTATATTCTCTGTGTTTTTTTCCTGTTCGGCCGAATTTGTATCGAAACCTTAAACCCTAAGGTTTGATATCATGGCAGGGCCTTCCACAAAGCAAAAAAGAATCCAGTTACTACGGGTAAAACCCCAGATAAAGATGGGATAGTGATTGAAGAGATGGAGTCAGAAGGGGTAAATACAGATTCCTCAGCACTAGGGTTTACCTCAATTGATCATAAGGTGAGCCAACTTGAGTACGAGCTGCGAAAAGTACAATATGAGATGGCCTCTAAAGGAGACATAGCCCAAATCAATCATCGGTTGGATGATATCATGCAACATGTAAAGGGTAAACAATGTGGCCCAAATCCGTCCCATATCAACCAAGGAGGATCTTTAGTTCAAAATCATGGACAAAATAACCATGTTGGATCACTTTTCCAGCCTAAGCAGAATCTAACCTATTCGCAACCACGGAACATGATGCCGAAAGTGGATATGCGCAAATTTGATGGTAAAGATCCCCTGAATTGGATAAATCAAATGGAGAACTTCTTTGAGCTACATCAAACACCATCATGACAAAAGGTGACATTGACATCCATGTATCTTGAACCAGAACAATTCATTTGGTATGGATGGTTATGTGCTCAGAGGCAGAAGAATGGTCTCGGTGTCACTTGGACAATTTTTACCGAGGAGTTGCAATTGCACTATAGTTCCAGTGTTTCAGAGAACTACTTTAGTCAATTAGCAAAGTTACGACAAACATGATCAGTCTAAGATTATGTGCATCAATTCCAGAAGCTATCCTTAAGGGTGGAGAATATACCAGAAGAGAATATGAATGACCTATTTCTAGGGGGTCTTAAGGACCACATCAATCATGAGGTACGTATGTTTAATCCACTCAAGCTCTCTGATTCTATTATCATGGCACGTCGAGTAGAGGAAAAATTTATTTGTAGTAGGAGGCCGTCTTTCATTAACACTAGAGATCGTAGTATCTCTTCCCCTTCATTTTCTAGGCCAATTAGACTGATTCCTCAACAAATGGAAGAAAAGAGAGCAAAAGGATTATGTTTTAACTGTGATAGCAAATATGGACCGGGACACAAATGTGCTGAGAAGAAGTTGTTCTATATGAGGACGCTGAAATTATAGGAGAGGCTGAGGAACTGGTAGAAGATGAAGTAGAGGATCACCAACCTACAATTTCTTGCCATGCATTAGTACTCCTCAAACACTCAAGGTTATTAGCTATCTCAAAAAACAGAAGGTGACAATGTTGATTGACTCGGGGAGTACTCAAACTTCATAAATAGTAAGTTAGCTGCCCGCCTCAATTGTTTTATTTAACCAGCTCTAAAAATGTAAGTTATGATTGGCGATGGTGGGACAGTCAAGTGCACAGGAAAGTGCCATAGTATCAAGTTTTCCATGGGAGACTACATGTTAGACTCACCTATGTTTGCTATTTCTATGGGAGGGGCAGATATTGTTTTGGGTTTCCAATGGCTCACAATCTTAGGTACTATAGAGATGAATTTCCAAGAATTTTTGATGCGATTTCATTCAGAGGGAAGGACAATACAATTGAATGGGATGGTAGCTAAGTCTCCAAAGATTATTAGCTCTCATCAGATGCAAAAGGTTCTCAAAAAAGAAGTAGATGGATTTATAACAAAGTTATTTTCCATAGAAGTACAAAATACAGAGTCTTCAATGCCACCCAATCTTCAGAAAATTGTTGATGCTCACTCATCTGTTTTTGATGCAATTCCAAAGGGACTACCACCAGTTAGGGATCATGATCATGCCATTCAGTTGATTCTAGGGAGCCAAATGCCTAAAATTAGACCATACAGATACCCGTATTCCGAGAAAAGTGAGATCGAGAAAATGGTTTAGGAAATGTTGAAGGCAGGTATCATCAGGCCTAGCCAGAGTGCATATTCTTTAGCAGTGGTCATGGTACGTAAGAAGGATTAAACATGGAGGATGTGTCCAGATTACTGAGAACTCAACACGTACACCATCAAAGATAAGTTTCCTATTCTAGTAATTAATGATTTACTTGATGAATTGCATGGTGCTATTTATTTCACAAAATTAGATCTTCGTTCGGGGTACCATCAAATTAGAATAAAAGAGGAAGATGTTCATAAAATGGTTTTCAGGACTCATGAGGGCCATTATGAGTTTTTGGTAATGCCTTTTGGTCTTACAAATGCACCTTCAACCTTTCAAAGCTTGATGAACACTGTTTTCAGGTCATTTTTAAGGAAATTTGTATTAGTTTTCTTTGATGACATATTGATTTACAGTAAGACATGGGAAGAACACTTACAATATGTAAATAAAGTGTTGGAAGTTTTGGAGAAACATACTCTTAATGGAAAGCCATCCAAATTTTCTTTTGGTGTACAAGAGGTAGAGTACTTGAGTCACATTGTATCCCATGAAGGCGTCAAAGTTGATCCTCAGAAGATCAAAGCTATGGTGGAATGGCCAAGGCCCAAAAATCTCAAAAATCTTCGTGGGTTCCTAGGAATAAGAGGGTATTACAAAATATTTGTGCGGGGATATGGTAGAATAACAACCCCACTCAGTGCATTGCTAAAGAAGGATGCCTTCCATTGGATAGACGCAACCACTAAATCCTTTGAGCAACTGAAGGAAGCCATGTGCAACACCCCAGTTTTGGCTTCTCCTAACTTCTCAAAAACCTTCATTGTCGAATGTGACGCTTCAGGATCAGGATTGGGAGCAGTTATAATGTAAGAAGGAAGACCAATTGCATTTGAGAGTCACCAATTCAAAGGAAAAGATCTGCTCAAACCTATCTATGAGAAAGAAATGATGGCTATTCTTCATGCTGTCAAGCAATGGAGGCCCTATCTCATGGGTAGAAATTTCAAGGTAAAAACTGATCACGATAGTCTTAAATACTTTTTAGAGAAAAGGTTATCATCTGAGGAATAACAAAAGTGGGTAATGAAAATGTTGGGTTGTGATTTTGAAATCATATACAAAAAGGGTAAAGAAAATGTAGTAGCTGATGCATTGTCCAGAAGGGATACATCCGCAAATGCCTTACTATGTGGAATGTCCATGTTGACGGCCGATTGGGTGGATGAAGCAAGATTGGAATGGGATCAAGACAAGGATACACAATCTCTAATAAAAAATATCAAGCAAGGATCTATGACATCTAACAAATTTGAGTGGAAAGGTAATGCCCTATGGTACAAGGACAAGTTCTACTTGAGTAAAGATTCTGAGTTGAAGCATAAGACTCTTGTAGAGCTAGATGCCTCACCTGTTGGAGGACACTCTAGGTTTTTGAAGACATATCATAGAATAAAAAGAGAATTCTTTTGGGAAGGACTCAAGGGGGATGTACAAAATTTTGTATCAAAGTGTTTAGTGTGCCAACAGAACAAAGGGGAAACAATTAAGACACCAGGTTTGTTGCAACCCTTAACGATTCCTAGCTAGAGATGGGAGGAGGTCTCTATAGATTTCATCACCGGATTTCCTTGTTTAGAGGGTAAGAATGTTATTTTCGTGGTTGTGGATAGGCTCACAAAATATGCCCATTTTTGTGCCCTATCACATCCATTTGCAGCTAGTACAGTCGCAACTATTTTTTTGGAGACAGTTCAAAGGCTACATGGAACCCTAAAGATAATTGTAAGTGATAGTGATCCTATTTTCACAAGTAATTTTTGGACGGAATTATTTTCATGTTTGGGTACTTAACTAGCTCACAGTTCATCTTTTCATCCTCACACTGATGGGCAAACAGAAGTGGGAAACAAATTCTTGGAGGGGTACTACGTTGTTTTGTATCAGATAAGCAGGAAAGGTGGATTAAATGGCTACCACTTGCAAAATGGTGGTATAACACATCTTTTCATACCTCTTCTCAAATGAACCCATTTTTAACATTATATGGTTACCATCCACCTTTTATCACTTCCTCCTTGAGGGTGCAAACTAAGGTCAGAGATGTTGAGGAACACATATCAAAAACAAGTTTTGGCTAGTTAGAAGGAGAATTTAGCATTAGCACAAAACATGATGAAACAACAAGCAGATCAACACCGTAGTGAAAGACATTTTGAAATTGGTGACTGGGTTTTTGTACGTCTCTATCCTTACAAACAGATGTCTCTAAAGCAATAAAAAAAGGACAACAAACTTGCTTCTAAATATTATGGCCCTTATAAGGTTCTACAGAAAATTGGCAGTGTTGCTTATAAACTAGAGTTACCTCCATCTTCACACATACACCCAGTATTCCATGTTTCATGCTTGAAGAAGGTTATTGGACATAAATTTGAAGCTTAGACAGAGTTACCAGAACTTGACGAGGAAGGAAGAATCATTTTAGAGCCCGAGTAGATTCTGCAAACACGTACTAAGAGCCTGAGAACTAGAGACATTAAGGAATATGTGATCAAGTGGAAGAATCTGAGCATAGAACATGTAACTTAGGAGGATGAAGGTTTTCTGTAGAAACATCCAGGATTATTCAATGTTGAGGACAACGTTGGTTTGAAGGGGAAGGGCATGCTACGTCCTTAACCTATTACTTGTATTAGGATATGAGCAGCTGACTTGTGGCTTACCATATCATTTTATTATATCATTTATACTTTCTCATGCTTAATAGGTTGGCCTTGGTGAGGGCCATAACATATGAATAATATATATAGGGGATTGTAGCTAATAGTTCATTATCATTAGAGCATTTGAGTCTTATTATATAGTTTGGAAGTTTCCCCCTCGAAGTGGCGAAGCTATTATAATTGCATATTGAGATCATTATTCTGAAATATTGTGTTATTTGGTGTTCCATTTTTGCTCATACTCTGAATTATACTAGTAATCACTACAGGTTAAGAGTAAGCACTTTGACTATGACGAATAAGTCTTGCTTCTAACATCTCTTGAACTATCTTTTCAATCTCACTCTTTTACATATAGGGGTACTGTACGTACCCAAAATTGTAGGGTACTGTACCACCGGAACGATGTTACACATGCCCCAATGATGATACAAGTCGCCTTGCAAGGTGTTCGGAATCCAGGAAAGCTCGCTAAGTGTATGTTAGCATCCCAAGCACCTTGTCTAAGCTTTGTGTACTTCGCTTTATCCTCTGCCTTTCTTTTTCTAGCTTTTTGACCTTTAGTGACGAAACCACCGCCCTGCCAGGGCGGTGGTCCTGTAACCGCAGCCCTGTTCAGGGCGGTAGTCCTTTACGCGTTCTCCAACACATTCTTTTGATCGCGACTTGCATAATTTTTCAACATTTACTAGCTTTTCTCAACCGCCTTAGCTTGTATTAATGTTTTATGTTCCCTAGAATAGTGTTTCTTCATTGTTTAATGGTAAAAGAGTTCTAATAGGAATTACCTTTGGGTGAATGTGAAATCTATAAATAGCCAGCTTGTTTTCAAACATATGGCCCCTCAACTTCTCATTTCCATTGTTAAGTCTTTCAATTTCTTTCTTAGAATTCATTTTGTTTTCATGTTTTGCATCCATGCTAGTTTTTCCTTTGTTGTTAGAAGCCATTCGATCTTCTTGCTTTAGTATTGTTCATTGCTGTTCATACAAATTAGTTTAGAGCAGAGTAGTGTCATTTGTAGATTGAATCCATTAGAGTTGCAGGTTGTGTTCTTCACAAAAGGTAGATTCTAGAATCTCTTGGTACACTTGTGTTGTATTCCCGTAATAAATCCCGCTAGGAATTGCATACGCCAAGCTCTGTCACTTGCGCTGTCCCTCTCCTACTCGCATTGTATTTGGTCTATAGCCAAAGCTCCCATTGTTCAAATACCTTCTTCTGTTGATGTTAACATATACACACTCTTCTGGATTCATGTGAACACGAAGGAACGAGGAGATCATTATGAGGGGACAAAGTCATACACTACTGGATTCGCCACTATTCTACAAATTCCAGGTTTTATCTATCAAAGTTCTAGTTAAAACATATCAAATAGAGTAGTGAATTATTTCATTTCAATTAAATTTCATTTTTGATATTGCCGGGGAAGCTGTGGGGATTGATGGTTTCTCAGAAACTATGATTCATTCCTCACTTCTGAGGTAGGATCGAGAGTCTTTCAATTAAGTTAATAAGCTATTTAGTTATTTAGGATAAACTCACACCTACATAGGCAAATAGCTATACCAGGCTACCTTGCTTGTTTTAATTTTGTTATAGTTGTCATTTTCTGAATATATTAGATTAGTTGCTCTTTCAATTCTATTAAAAATTCTATCAAAAATACAAAAAATAGAGGAATATATATATGTTGTAGATAAATCTTGCATAATTAGTTTATTTTTTTTTTAGTTAAATTTACATTGATCTTGTATGACAATCACGGGACCTAGGGAGCCTAGGGAATATGTTTTTGAGCCAATCGTGCCTCAACCAAATCTTGTTGCAGCAATAATTGACATAGACCAAAATCTCAGAATTCAGGTCTTTCGAACAACAACAGACCTACAAGAAGTCAGCACACAACTAAGAGGATTAAACATAGAAGACGAAAAAGCACACACGTTCTGGTCAAATCAGCCAAATTATAGACTGCCTTGATAGATATCCGTATGACTGTAAAAGGACTTGAAAGAGAGCAAACATTCGGTTGTGATCCACTAGTCCCACAGCCAAACGCAGGAGACCTCCTCGTTGATATAGACACTAGCTTACGTATCCAAGTTGCCAAAACACCTGTTAGGTACTCCGAGAAAATAGTACAACTTTTGGTTCTAAACGTAGAGGCCAAAAAGGCATACGATTACTGGATACTCAGAATCAGGGATTGACTCTTCATATGACCATAGGAGGTCCACAGCAACCACGAACTTACGGTTGTGATCCACATGTCCCACAACCCAACGGGCCTACAAATCAATCAAATATTGACACCAGCTTGCGAACGCTGGTGTTTAGGTCCTCTCCACTTCCACCAGACATTATCACACAACTATCATTATTAAATGTAGCAGCTAATCAAGCTAAAGATTTCTGGACTAGATCAAAGAATCGTCCATAAAACACCAAAAGATCCACTACATATTTAGCCATTCCATTTTCATGACCTTGTCGGGAGATATATATGAAGCACCCACAGGTCATCTTCCACGTATCCCACAACCCATAGATCAGATCACGACAGAGCTCGATATTGATTGGAGCCTTCGAGCAGCTATCCTCGCCGAACGATCTATCACACCGGTTCAGGTTAGGAGGGCCTTCTTTGCCTTAGATTCGCAGATTCCATTATTGCGTGTTGAAGACATAAGATTACCTAACTAGTTTATCTGCACCCCACGTATATTCCATCCCCACCGGCTGTCTCGGCACGACCTCGGGAGGTCAGTTACGAGGAAGAGTTACTTGTAGATTCCCATGCTCGCTGGTCACTTTTCCGTCATACAAAATTGGTGAACCTGACGTGAAAGAAACAATTGCTTCATTTTCACACTCTTGTTTTTAGTTTTATCCACCTTCTCTTCTTCCCATTATTTTGCAGGTATTTATATACCCCTCGAATATGTCGGGATATGATGCATATGGCAGAACTCTCCTAGGTCTTGAAGCATACTACGATCAATTAAATAGACAACCATCACCCTCGCTCTCAGCATGGGGTGACAACTATTCAACTAACCAATTTTCAACACAAACTCTGCCTCAAAGGACTAGATATAGTTCTTCTTTCCAAATAGAGGAGTTGGATCAACTCACTCAAATGCAACAACCAGAGCCTTCAGGCTCAAACAACATGATGCTCACTGGAGAATCTGGTTCATCTCCTCGGGTGTTGCTTAGACCACAAATTAGTAGACAGTCAGATCCATATCTATTTTTAGATGACGAATACTTAGCACGTTATGCTAGGAGTGAACAACACTCTCAAAATATGTACCCACCTATAGGAGGTTTGCAAACACAACCCGAGGTCTCGTTCCAAGAAAACACCCCCATTCCTCCACCTATAGGAAATGCCCTCGGTGAAACTTGGCAGGGAAACGATCAGTTCATAGCAGGGTACCATATGCCTATACAACCTCAAGGTGTACAACAACCGCCACTAAGGCAAAATACCGTGTCTTCACCAAACGAGGTCATCTCAGCCTTAGTTGAGAAGGTTAGAGGGTTGGAACTTGCTCAAGCAAATCAAAATTCACAGTTCATGCAAGCAGGAACTTCCAATCCTCCACATCATCCCAGCCAAGTAGACCTCCTCACAGGAACATGCACGTTGGGCATGCCTCCTCAGTATTTACAACAAACGCCAACTAGAACCGCGTTTTCAAATGCTGCTCCAGTTGAGAATATGATACCTCCTGGCTTAGCACAAAACAACCCATTCCTGAGCAATGCTCCTCCATACTTAAACATGTATTCCAAATCACCACAGGGAGATATGTTCTCTTCTCCCGACATTTTCACTCAACCACAGGGATTTCCTTATGCCCCTGCAAATACATATGCTACGCCATATCAACAACCCATTCCACCTCCACCCCCTCAGCAAGCACCATCAATGGTCGAAACCTATGCGATAGGGACTTATTCAGAATATTTGAAAGAACCTTTAGACTTCACTATACGAAGCGTCATGCTTCCAAGACCTCTCCTTGATCTACCCAAGTACAAAGGGGAGGGAGACCCGAATGCACATATCAAGGCCTATGCCAGAGCCATTCGAGAACTGCTCCCTTGGGATGGAGTTGTTGCTAAAATATTCCCCAAAACTTTAGAGGGTATCGCCCTCGATTGGTATTACAGAATACCTGAAGCCTCAATACATTCATTTAAACAACTCATTTCAGAGTTCATCAAGGCGTTCAACATGAACAAATTGTTGAGAACAGGAATCAGGGAATTCTTGCATATTAAACAAGAACACAATGAATCTGTTGCTCATTTCATCCAAAGATGGCGTACAATCCTCTATTCTTCAGCAAGCACTCCAAACATGGATCAGATGGAACTATGTAATTTATTCCTTCATTCTCTCAGTAGAGAGATAAAGGAAGAAGTCCAGAAGTTCCCACTAAGAACTTATGATGAAGTGCTCGAGAGCGCTCTCCGAATAGATCAAGCTGCAATAGATAGTGGTCGTAAGACATATGGAACAAATGGGAGGTTAATCATCCCCAACCAAAACACTACGACTTATCCTACTACCACAAACGCCAATCAAGGACCTAAAATCCTTAACAAAAACCACGGAGTGACAACAGATGGAGTGACTGACCAAACTAAAAGAGCAAACGTTGTAAATGTTCCACCACCAGTTAACAATCAACGAAACAACAATTTTACCCCAACAATCAACGCGGTGGATTTTAATCATCCCCAACAACAACAACAACAACAACAACAACAATGGCAGATCCAGACACAGGGTCCAAGTCAAAACTCAACTGGATATCAAAACCAAAACCGAAGGCAACAAACGCAAAACTTTAATCCTAATAGTCAATAGTTTAATCAGAGTTTTGGACCACAACACGTACCAAACCAACAACCTAGGAGTTATAATCCCAACTCGTATTGTGGTTTCCACAAAATTCGAGGCCATGACACTAGGACTTGCCGCGATTACAATAAGTTCATGCAACGTTTGCTAGAAGAACAAAGACAACTCTTCATAGATATGTTCTTAACAGATTCTGTGACACCTATGCCAAATACTTTCACAGGGGCAGTTTCCCCTCAAAACGCACCTCTTAAGATCTTCAATGATCCACTTCCAAATCACAATAACAATAATAAATTAAATCCAAATGGGACGAACAAAGGTGTAATGACAGGAAATAACGATCATGAAGCCTCAACTTCACTAAATCCACCTGTCGCACCGCAATTAGGAAATCAGCCTCGAACCAAGATAGTTGGTCTAGTGGAGTTAGATACTGAGTTGTACATAGAATCCATAACAAGAACACGAGAATATTATTCTCAACCAAATCCAATCTATCCACTAGAACCAGATAACATTCAACAAACGTTGGTAAAACCCGTGGGTGATTATGATTTAATTAATGACTTAACAAAGACCTTCTCTCACATCTCCTTTTTGGACTTGTTGAAAAACTCTCCTGCCCATAGGGCTGCTCTTTTAGAAGCACTAGGTCTAGGTCATTTAATTAACATCACTCCACCTCCCAAAACACAAGTAAACCATATAGACTTTGATATCCACCCTCCAGGGCAGCCAGATAGGGATACCGAGTTTATATTCGACATAAACAAAATGCCAACAGATGCTGAAATTACACGTAGAGGCAATCTGGCCTTGTATTTACAAGTGTGGGTTTACAATAATTACGTTAAACGTGCAATGGTTGACGATGGGGCAGTAGTTAACATAGTCCCCTTCTCTTTCCTTCAAAAGCTAGGATATGGAGAAACAAATTGTTCCACAACAAGAAATACGCTAAGAGGTTATGATAGCCTTAAGGCTACTTCAATTGGGACTATAATATTACCAGTCACCTTAGGACCCAAGATAATCCTGACCGAGTTTTATATCATAGATCGGGAAACCAACTATAATATGATCCTCGTTCGACCATGGATACATCGCATGAAAGCAATCCCTTCTACGTTATTCCAGGAAATAAGATTCTTACACCTAGGAAAGATATTCGTAGCAAAAGGTGACCCAAAACCATTCGACATACACCTAGCAGACCTGAAGAAAAGACCAGGCATTCACTCTGAGTTTGAACTCCCAACAAACCAACTTAACAAACCAATCGACTCAAAACCAGAAGAAAAATTAATACCTACAACAGAACTAGAAATTACGAACCTAGTCAAGGGCATCCCAGCCCTCAAGGATGAAGCTAACATTGTAGAAATAATGTCATTAGGAACTACTACAAAAATTTTCGAATTACTGGAACAAGATCTACCAATTTTCCTACCATTTGATTCCACAGGTATGGGATGTACCCTAGGAGTTGGTTCTCTTCCAGCAGAGGAACTTTGCATGGTAGAAGTAACCGAAACAGAAGAAACAAATGCAAAGAATGTCCCAACATCCATTTTTCCTAGTAAATATTGGACTCTCCACTTTGATGGAGCTAGATGTCGCTATGGAGCTGGGGCAGGTGTGATCTTTACTTCTCCTGAGGGAAAGATCCTACCTTTTTCTTTTAAGTTAAACTTTGAATGTACAAACAATGACGCTGAGTACGAAGCCCTCCTCCTTGGCCTCATCATAGCCAAAAGGATCGGTGTTAATAACATCAGAGTGTTAGGAGACTCGCAATTAGTTGCAAACCAAGTCTTTGAAGTATATGAGACTAGAGCTGAGCACTTACAGCTCTATAAAACAATGGTATTAGATCTAAGCAAAGGATTCGACTTCATATCCATTGAGGCAATCCCACGAGAACAGAACCTTCTCGTGGATTCAATAGCAACCTCAGCTTCGCGTTTTACTCCAAGTAATGAGTTGGAAGATACAAGTTTCAGGGTATCACTTCGTACTGAACCATTGGTGAAGAAAATATCAACGAACCCTCTTCTAACACATACAACTGAGAATGAGTCTTCTATCTTACATCATGTTGACAGTGATAAAGTCACTCTCGAATATCTAAATGCCTATGCAGAGCTACACCTTGCTCACCGTATAGTTGATCTTTCCCTAATACCACACTCCTCTTCCTACTTTGGAAATCCCACGGTAGAGTCTCCTCCACAGAAAGATCTCGATATCTATGAGATAGAAAATGGAGAAAGCTTGGAACTACCTCCAGCCCCACCTGAATTTGAAGAAGGTAACGCTTCTTTGATAGAAGAAACCATTGACATAAACATTGGAACGGAGGAAGAACCAAGAATTTTGAAGTTGGGATCCTTGTTAACTCCATAAGAAATAGAAATACACACCGAAATCCTCAAAAAACATCAAAAGGCTTTTGCATTTAATTATAAAGAAATGATTGGTATCGCCCCACAAGTTGCGGTACATAATCTCGTCACTAAACCAGATGCGAAGCCAATTAAACAGAAGTCAAGACCAATGAAGCCAAAAGTGGCTCTCATGGTAAAAGAGGAAGTAATAAAACTTCTCCAAGTAGGATTCATCAAGCCCATTGACTATTCACAATGGGTATCTAATATCGTTCCCATCCTCAAAAAGAATGGGAAGATACACATTTGTATAGACTTTCGGGATATTAACAAAGCTTGTCCCAAGGATGATTTCCCATTACCATCCATTGACGTTATCGTTGATGCAACAACTAGATTTGAACTGCTGTCCCTCATGGATGGGTTCTCAGGGTATAATCAGATTAAAATATCTGAACAAGATCAAGCCAAAACCACATTTATAACTCCTTGGGGAACTTATTGTTATGCTGTCATGCCATTTGGTCTTAAGAACGCCGGCGCTACGTATCAGCGGGCAATGACTTATATATTCCACAATCTTATCCATAAAATTGTGGAATCATATGTGGATGACTTGTTAGCCAAGGCCAAGAAACGCTGTGATCATCCGGAAGTGCTCTGTATCATCCTCTCACGACTAATTGAGTATGGTGTCACATTAAACCCAGAGAAGTGCGTGTTTGGTGTAACAGGAGGCAAAATTCTAGGATACATTATATCTTCACGAGGGATTGATGTTGATCTGGCCAAAATACGGGCTGTTCTCGAAATGATCCCACCTTTGGATGAGTCTGGAATCAGGTCATTTCTTGGGAAACTCGGTGCAATCCGAAGGTTCATCCCAGATTTAAGCTTTTCCATTCATCCAATCAACAATCTACTCAAGAAAGATTATAGCGTCGATTGGACTGAAGATTGCAACGAGGCCTTCGAAGTAGTTAAGCGCTTCTTGTTGTCACCACCCACGCTAATGCCTCCCAAGCCAGACCGCCCTTTGATCCTATACTCATGAGCCACTCATGTCTCACTGGCCTGCATGCTGGCTCAAGAAGACGATGAAAAACGAGAATGTGTGATCTATTTCATTAGCCGAACGCTGCTCGATTATGAAACACGTTACACACAGGCAGATAGAGAATGCCTTGCCATAATTTTTGTAACAAAACGTTTGAGACATTACATGTTAAACCAAGAAACAAGGGTCATTGTAAAGACAAACCATTTACGAACATTTCTCACACAAGGATCTTTATCTAAAAAGGCTGGCCGTTTCATAACCCTAATGGGAGAATTTGAGTTAACATTTGTAAACCAAAAATCCGTTAAAGGAAAAATCATTGCAGACTGGTTAGCTGACAATCCACTAGATGGAGGTGAGCTGGTAGATCTAGACTTTCCCGATGAGTGTGTATACTTTGTCGAAACCAGACCCCCCATTTCTACATGTCCCTGGTATACTGATATCATCAATTTTATCATGGACCATACATACCCGGAAAGTGCCACGTCACAACAAAGAAGGCGGTTACGCATTATTACCACTAAATATGTTGTTTTAGACCAAGTACTCTATCGTAGAGCCTTCGACGACATGCTTCTAAGATGCGTCGACATAGAAGAATCCAAGAGGATTCTTCATGAATCCCACAGTGGGATATGTGGGGGCCACTTCGGTGGTCATGCCACCACTCGCAAAATACATCAGATGGGCTATTTTTGGCCCACTCTCAAGCATGACGCAGTGGAATTTGTACGTAAGTGCCACAAATGCCAAGAATTCTCTCACGAGATTCACATGCCAGCACAATCCCTACAACCAATAGCGACTCCGTGGCCCTTCTCCACGTGGGGTCTAGAATTGATAGGGAAATTCTCTCCCTCATCAACCGATGGCCATAATTTTATAATCACAGCTACATAATATTTTACCAAATGGGTGGAGGCCATGCCTCTCACCACCGTACCAGGTTCAGTGATTGCCAAATTCATTTTGAACCAAATTATCTGTAGGTATGGTGTCCCACAAGTCATTATCTCAAATAATGGCACGTCCTTTAAGAACGACGAGGTTCGTGAGCTATGTAGCAAGTTCAAGATAAACCATCACACGGCCTCTCTTTACTACCCTCAAGCCAATGGGCAGGTTGAAGCGACAAACAAAATGTTGAAAGCTATTCTCCTCAAAATAGTCAAGGAGAACAAACGAGATTGACATTTAAAACTATATCTGGCCTTGTGGGCCCACCGAACCTCAATAAGAACACCAACAGGAGCAACTCCTTTCTTGCTGGTATTCGGAGCAGAAGCAGTCCTCCCACTTGAGGTTGAAATACCCAGTCTCCGCATCTCATTACAAGGGATTCTGGATGAAGAAGCTTACAGGGAGGCACACCTCTCTCAACTAGAAAGCCTTGACGAGGCTAGGTTAAATGCCGAACAACGACATAGAGCCTATGCTGACCGGATGTGCCGGCAGTATAACAAAAAAGTCTATGAGCGAGAAATATATGAAGGAGATCTAGTTCTAAGACTAGACAACCAGATCGATAAGAAAACCGACGAAGGAAGAAAGTTCCGGCCCAAATGGTTGGGCCCATACCGAGTCTTGAAGGACTACGGAAATGATGCGTATCTCTTGTGCACACTAGAAGGTGAGGAATTTGGTGAAACTGTCAATTCCTTGCACCTTAAGCAATTTTACGCATAAAACATCAAAGTCATTGCTAGTACATTATAGCTACCTACATTACATTAGTCTTTTAGCTGCTTCATTATGTCCATCTCGTAAAAATGATAGTCTAGGAGCTTACTCTTAAAACAATCTGTTACAAATTTCTGAAGATATTGGCAAAAACATTCATATCACATCTCTTCAAACATCATCAAATATTTTCAAATCTTCTCATCAATTTCGACAGACAAACATTGACGGAAACCATACCAAGACCTGCATACTTGGCTTTGCTCTTTCTTTCTACTAGGTGAAGCTGTCCTTGCCCACGGTCTGTTCTGGAAGCTTCTTGGTGTCACATCTATCCCTCTTAAAATCTCTTGGAACGAAAGGATATCCCAAAGTCATAGATCAGAAATGTCAAAATCAAATGAAATCAAAAGCACCAAGCAAAAAAAATATTTTATTTTACACACTTCTTTGCCCCATCAACCTTTGCTGATAAGCCCACATCTCTTACTGGTGATGTGAGGTTGGGAAAGGAAAGAAGTGCCCTTACTCGCCTGTATCTTGCCTTTGGTGACAAACCCATTCTTCTTACTAGTGGCGTGAGGGAAGGTGTGGGGGGTCCAATCACACAAACTAACAAATCTTGGTATGCTAAAAACACAAGTCAAATTCTGTTAAGAGAAAGAAAATATCCAAATATCCAAATTCCAAAGAGATCAAATCCTCAAAACCAGATTTTGTCAACCAGGTTGCCATTTATGAATCTAAGTCTAGATAAACTGAAAAGTAAGTGGCCTTCTAAGCTTGGTAGTAGTTCTGAGTAGGGTGGGTGTGTAGGTCCAAATTTGGTTCTTGTTCTTGGTTTGTCTGTCTCTCATCATTCCATTCAATCAAACTCATACAACTTGTGCCCTTCCTAATTCTTGGTGTTGAGCCCTCGCGTCTTACTAGTTGTGTGGATTTGGGATTGGGGCAAGTTCATCTCTTTATCACTATGCATTCATCACGTTTTTCCAATATAAGAAGGAATTACAAACATTTCCCAAAGAGTTCAAAAGTTCAGTACTACCATATGTTAGTATCATCTCATATCAGCACTGCAAAAAAATATAGAGTAAAACAATCTATTTATCATTTGTTGTCCATTGCATACATTCTGGAAACATGAAAAGCAAATATTCTAAAAAAAAAAAACATCTAAAAACACATTTAGAAAATGAGTCACAAAATTCAAGATACCAAGAGTCTAGATCCAAAGATATATATATATATATATATATATATATATATATACAAATCAGGTTTCGTATACAATGCCATCATGCACTAGGCATGGTCAAAACACTCAATGAGCCCGGAAAGTACAAAAATACTCGTATAAACAACCTAACAAGGTCACTACAAAAAAGAGCCAAGTGGCCTCTCAATCCCTATGGGATCCCTCAGAAGGCGCACGATCACGTCTAGGACTTCGGCTACGCCGGCGCTTTGAGTGCACTGAGGGCTCGCGGTCCCGAACAGTAGCTGTAGTCTTGCTATGAGAGAGGCTCCTCCTCATCAGGCGCTCTGCAGTCCTATACCCAGCTACCTCGGTACGGAGGGAAGTCATGATCTTGGCCGCATGCCAGACAGGGAAAAAACATCGGTATGCCTACCAACTGCTGAAGGCTCCCCTGCATCCACGGATAGTTCAGCACGAGTCTTCTCTATGGGGAGCAACAGGGTGTCAGTACATACCCGGTGAATCAAGTCTCGCCACTCATCAGCAGTCTCTGCAAGCAAAGGAGAAAACAAATTAGAAAATAATCAAAATGTGAAACCAAGGATGAACAAAAAGAGAGATAGTAACTAAGGCAATTCTAGCTAAAACAAATATCAAAAGAAGAGTGACAACTCACTCGGATATCTGGGCCTCCAAGAAGGATCTCTGGGATCCACGCCTACCACGGACGCCACCGCTGACTGGTGTCCCCCTCCTACATCTGGGGCAACATGGCATCCTGCCACAGACTCATCCTCTCTGCCTAGGTCCTGAGAAAGCAACTCCTCTGAGACTAGAGTCACCCTCTCCGCGCTCTGCTCTGCCCTCTCGGCCTGTAGGATCTCCTGAGTGTCATGCCACTCGGGATCGATATCCTCTCCCCCACCCGACTCACTGAACTCCATGTCCTCGGTCTCCTCCTCCATCTCTCCCCCTATGAACTCCTCAGACTCAGAGTCTATATCAATGGGATCATCACTGCTATGGGCAGGACTGGCAGCAATCCCAAGTAAAGGTGCTTGAGGAGCACCGGATATCTCTCGAGAGTGTACCACCCTCATAGAAACAATAGGGACGCCAGGAGTAACAACATTCCAACCCCGGCCTCTAGGACCTCCCCTAGCCTCCCGAACTGATCTGAACACTGGCACCACTGGGGGAAGCATATCAATATATGCAAGGCCGAACTGCTGAGGCACTCGATCGAAGGGGTGTGTCTCTACCTTCCCCGTCCTATCCACAAGCTGCTCTGTAGTAGAGTAGGAAATCAAAGTAATGGTCTCCTCTCCCCATACCCTTGCCATGGCCTCATAAGGAGTGGCCTCCATGTCTGTAGTAGTCAAGGAGACAACTGGCTGGTGGGGTGCTCTAAGAACTGTCATCCCTGTCCACCTCGATGCCCTCATGGCCCTGGGATCCTCCACCTCTACGCATCTCCCATAAGGGATAATGCGCTCATAGAATCAACTCATAACTAAGGTCGGATGGCTCAGTGACTGTCCATGTAATTGAACCACCATGTATAAGTCGTGATAGGTGGTCCCAAGTATATCGGCTCCCCAGGCATAAATCCGACCATGTGCCTCAATCTGTGCGATGATGGGGGCCCAACAGTAGAGCAAAGTATCCCCTCCGTTGTCCCCTATCAATCTCGAAGCAAGGATGCCCATAATGGCCTGGCAGATTAGAGGGATGGGCAAGCCGGGAATAGAAGGAACCTTCACCCTCTTCTTCAAACCAGTGGAGACAACTGCATCTCCCATATAGGTGGCCCACTGAGTCACCTGAGCTCTAGATACTGCTGTATCAAATGAAAGTGTCATCCCAATAATCGGGACTCCCAAAATGTGGTAGAAGTCCTCTAGGGTGATGGTCCACTCAACCCTAACACCTGGAAATCGGAAGGTGTTCCGATCTGCATCCCAGTAAGAAAATAAGTCACATAGTATGTGACTGGCAGGTGCAACGTGGGGGACCTGTGCGATTCTCAATATACCTACCCTTTGGAGAGTATCCTGCTCAGCCTGAGAGAGAACATCTAACACTGGTGGAAGCGAATCACACTCCCTCTCTCGGCTCCATCTAATGTACTTTTCCTTCTTCTGCAAAACACCCAAAAACACGTAAAAAGAAGCAAGTTAGTGTCGAGATTGCATTGGAAAAATCATTAGAGCAAGTAGGAACACTAAAAATGCAAAAAGAAGTTCAAAATAGTGTTGTTTTAACACTCTGTAGAGGACCGCCGCCCTGAGCAGGGTGGTGGTTCCATAACCGCTGCCTTGAAAGGCGGCGGTCCCGTAACCGCCGCCCTGCTCAGGGCGGCGGTCCTATCCCGCGACTACAAACGGATCGCATGACCTAAAAGTACTCAAAAACACAAAATTTAACCATTTTAGCTAAAACAAAAGCCTGCCCATTAGGTGCCCCCCCTAAGTGCCCCTATTAACACTAGCATTTCTAAAAATGACCCCCCCAAGACAAAGTTTTCATCATTTTAACATTTTGGGTACAAAAATGTTAAATCGAGAAGATCTAACTTGAGATCTCGCGGGACGAGGTTTTGCTCGCGGAGGCATGATCACTATCTTGCTATGAACATTTCGACTATACTCTCATCGAAAACCGTCACCGTGGGTCCCAGAGCTAAAAAACTATCAAATCAACACACGAAAATGAATAGGAAAATAAGTCCGTTTTATATATATATATATATATATATATATATATATATATATATGGTGTTTTGACTCATTTTGAATGCCCCTTTCGTAGGTTTAGAGCGCTGACAAAGGTAAGTTCTTATCCCCGCGCAAATGGTAAGTCCTCATTTCATACTAATTTAGTATTTATTTTATCTATCTGCACTTGAGTCTTCTTTCCATTTTGCAGGTAGCGAGAACCTGGATGGTGACATTTCGACACATGGGCGTGTCAGGTATAATTTCTAGCTTCCCGTTTTGGGACCGCCATACTCGGACCCACGGTTTTACGCCTCTTCATGGTTAAAACGCTTCTTCGAGGGGGCAATATGTACGTACCCAAAATTGTAGGGTAATGTACCGCCGAAACGATGTTACACATGCCCCAATGATGATATAGGTCGTCTCGCAAGGTGTCTGGAATCCAGGAAAGCTCGCCAAGTGTATGTTAGCATCCCAAGCACCTTGTCTAAGCTTTGTGTACTTCGCTTTATCCTCTGCCTTTCTTTTTCTAGATTTTTGACCTTCAGTGATGAAACCGCTGCCCTGCTTAGGGTGGCGGTCCTTTACGCGTTCTCCAACACATTCTTTTGATTGCGACTTACGTAATTTTTCAACATTTACCAGCTTTTCTCAACCGCCTTAGCTCATATTAATGTTTTATGTTCCCTAGAATAGTGTTTCTTCATTGTTTAATGGTAAAAGAGTTCTAATAAGAATTACCTTTGGGTGAATGTGAAATCTATAAATAGCCAGCTTGTTTTCAAACAAATGGCCCCTCAACTTCTCATTTCCATTGTTAAGTCTTTCAATTTCTTGCTTAGAATTCATTTTGTTTTCATGTTTTGCATCCATGCTAGTTTTTCCTTTGTTGTTAGAAGCCATTCGATCTTCTTGCTTTAGTATTGTTCATTGCCGTTCATACAAATTAGTTTAGAGCAGAGTAGTGTCATTTGTAGATTGAATCCATTAGAGTTGTAGGTTGTGTTCTTCACAGAAGGTAGATTCTAGAATCTCTCAGTACACTTGTGTTGTATTCCCGCAATAAATCCCGCTAGGAATTACATACGCCAAGCTCTGTCACTTGCGCTGTCCCTCTCCTACTCGCATTGTATTCGGTCTATATCCAAAGCTGCCATTGTTCAAATACCTTCTTCTGTTGATGCTAGCATATACACGCTCTTCTGGATTCACGTGAACACAAAGGAACGAGGAGATCATTATGAGGGGACAAAGTCATACACTACTGGATTCGCCACTGTTATGCAAATTCCAGGTTTTATCTGTCAAAGTTCTAGTTAAAACATATCAAATAGAGTAGTGAATTATTTCATTTCAGTTAAATTTCATTTTTTATATTGCCGGGGAAGCTGTGGGGATTGATAGTTTCTTAGAAATTATGATTCATTCCTCACTTCTAAGGTAGGATCGAGAGTCTTTCAATTAAGTTAATCATCTATTTAGTTATTTAGGATAAACTCACAACTGCACAAGCAAATAGCTATACCAGGCTACCTTGCTTGTTTTAATTTTGTTATAGTTGTCATTTTCTGAATATATTAGATTAGTTGCTCTTTCAATTCTATTAAAAATTCTATCAAAAATACAAAAAATAGAGGAATATATATATGTTGTAGATAAATCTTGCATAATTAGTTTATTTTTTTCAGTTAAATTTACATTGATCTTGTATGACAATCATGGGACCTAGGGAGCCCAAGGAATATGTTTTTGAGCCAATCGTGCCTCAACCAAATCTTGTTGCAACAATAACTGACATAGACCAAAATTTCAGAATTCAGGTCTTCCGAACAACAATAGACCTACAAGAAGTCAACACACATCTAAGAGGATTAAACATAGAAGACGACAAAGCACACACGTTCTAGTCAAATCATCCAAATTATAGACTGCCTTGATAGATATCCATATGACTGTAAAAGGACTTGAAAGAGAGCAAACATTCGGTTGTGATCCACTAGTCCCACAGCCAGACGCAGGAGACCTCCTCGTTGATATAGACACTAGCTTACGTATCCAAGTTGCCAGAACACCTGTTAGGTACTCTGAGAAAATCATGCAACTTCTAGTTCTAAACATATAGGCCGAAAAGGCATACAATTACTGGATACTCGGAATTAGGGATTGACTCTTCATATGACCATAGGAGGTCCACAACAACCACGAACTTACGGTTGTGATCCACAGGTCCCACAACCCAATGGGCCTACAAATCAATCAAGTATTGACACCAGCTTGCGAACGCTGGTGTTCAGGTCCTCTCCACTTCCACCAGACATTATCACACAACTATCATTATTAAATGTAGCAGCTAATCAAGCTAAAGATTTCTAGACTAGACCAGAGAATCGTCCATAAAACACCAAAAGATCCACTACACATTTAGCCATTCCATTTTCATGACCTTGTCGGGAGATATATATGAAGCACCCACATGTCATCTTCCGCGTATCCCACAACCCATAGATCCGATCACGATAGAGCTTGATATTGATTGGAGCCTTCAAGCAGCTATCCTCACCGAACGATCTATCACATCGGTTCAGGTTAGGAGGGCCTTCTTTGCCTTAGATTCGTAGATCCCATTATTGCGTGTTGAAGACATAAGATTACCTAACTAGTTTATCTACACCCCACGTGTATTCCATCCCCACCGGCTGTTTCGACATGACCTCGAGAGGTCGGGTGCGAGGAAGAGTTACTTGTAGATTCCCATGCTCGCTGGTCACTTTTCCATCATACAGGTACCTATAAGGTCTAATGTTGGGTAGTTGACTCCTTAGTACTAGCTGGATGGCATGGTCATGGTCTCTTTTCAGAGGCAGACCCTTGGGCATTTCTCCAAACACCACTGAGTGCTCATCTATAACTGCTTGCATATCTGCCGGTATAAATGTATTGAAATTATGTGCTTCCAATGAAAATAGATGTGCCATAAACCGTTATACACCCTTTCTAAGAAAATTTTGCATCTGATGAGAACTTACCATCTGTGGGGACTTTGCTCTTAGTCCTTTTAGTTCAAAAGTCCTCCCTTCTGACTGAAATTACATGAACAACTCTTGGAAATTCATTTCAATGGTTCCCAAGGTGGTAAGCCATTGAACTCCTAACACAATGTCTGCTCCTCCCATGGCAATGACATACATATTGTTAGTTAGCAAGTAATATCCCATGGCGAGATTAATGTTATGACATTTTCTTGAACAACTAACAATTTTCCCATCAACGATCATGACTTGACATTCTGGAGTTGGATAAACAAATAGGTTCAAGCTTAGCGCCAACTTATGATTGATGAAATTGTGAGTACTTCCTGAATCAATCAACATTGTTACCCTCTGTTTTTTTAAGAATCCAACTACTTTGAGAGTTTGGGGAGTGCTAATACCAAAAATTGCATGGCATGATATTGTTGGTTGGGGATCTCCTAATTTCTCCTTTGGCTCGACCTCTTTGTCTTCTTCATTTTCTTCTTCTTCAGTAGGTCCCTCAATGTAGAACAACTTCTTTTTAGCACACTTATGTCCTGGTCCCAATTTGTTGTCACAATTAAAACATAACCCTTTGGATCTCTTTTCTTCAATTTGTTGAGGTGTCAGTCTCACTGGCTGAGGGAATGATGGTGGAAGGGTGCTACGATCTCTGATATTACTGACAGTTTGTTTCCTACTGGAAAGAAATTTTTCCTCTGCCCTACATGCCATGATCATAGAGTCTGAAACCTTATGAGGATTAAACATACACACCTCAGTCTCAATTTTTTCTTTAAGACCCCCAAGAAATAAGTCATTCAAATTATCTTCAGGAATATTTCCCACCTGCAAGGAAAGGTTTTGGAATTGATGCATGTAATCTTTGACCGTTCCTGTTTGTCTGAGCTTTGCTAATTGACTGAAATAATTCTCTGACACACTAGAACTATAGTGCAATTGTAACTTTTCGGTGAATATTGTCCATGTAACATTGAGGCCACTCTTTTTCCTTTGAGCACATAACCATCGATACCAAATGAATTGGTCAGGTTCAAGATACAACGATGCCATGGTAACATTTTGTCCCGATGGAATCTGATGAAGATCAAAGAAATTCTCCATCTGGTTAATCCAATTGAGTGGATCCTTTTCATCAAAATTTCGCATTTCCACTTTTGGAATCATGTTACGGGCTTGCAGAGTGTTTATATTTGGATTGGTCACGTTTGCAGATCCACCTTGGCTAGTTTGTCTATTACTTTGACCTAAAGATCCACTTTGGTTAATATGAGTATGATTGAGTTGTGGCTGATTAGGAAGGATATGATTACCCATGATATTGTAAATAAATTGGTGAATGAAATCCTCCAATCGTTGTCCAATCTTTTCTACATCTTCTTTGCTGGCCACTCTACCCTTGAGGTTTCGCAACTCTAACTCAAGATAGCTGACCTTATGGTTAGTTGAAGTAAATCCTAACCTTGAGGACTCTGTAGATACCCCTTTTGACTCTAACTCCTCAACTATTATTTCATCCCTATAAGGGGTTTTACCCAGAGTGATGGGATTCTTTTTGCCTCTTGTTGAAAGCCCAGCCATGATGCCTCAAAATGGTAAGAGTTAAGGATCAAGGTCGAAATTTAGGGTTTTGGATTTTAATAGGAATTCGGCCAAATTTTATAAAACTCAAAGAACGAACTCAAAATAATTTTTAATCTTATTTTGGAAATGTAAATAACTTTGAAAAATTCCACAAATTGCACCCTAGGAAGCTGAATTATGAAAAATCATAAAACTGCTATAACGTTTGCAAAACAAGTCCAAAATTCTTAAAATTTGGAGGGAAACTTACTTGACTGATTTTACCACACCACAGAAAAATTTGTAGAAAAATTCGCTACTAATTTTGAGATATGGATGAACCATCACAATTAGGGTTTGACGCAGTGTTGGCCGAGTTCAAGCTCTGATACCACTTGTAATGTAATTACTTGTATAAATATGATTATTAGCAACAATATAGCACCAATGAACACAATATTTTAGATAAATGATCTCAATGTGCAATAAGAATAGCTTAGCCACTTGGAGGGGGCAACCTCCAAACTAGACAATAAGACTCAAATGCTGAATATGATGCTCAACTACTACCTACTAACACCTATATATACTATTTTTATGCTATGGCCAACACCAAGGCCGACCCACTAATGAAAATATAACAATTAATGAATAATTGTTATGTAATTTCTGCTCATAATGCATTGATGTTATGTAATTTGAGTATGAAACTAGAAATGTTATCAATCTAACAACCAATGAATGGAAGACTCCTTAGTTCAATTTATTATTGCTTTAAAAACCAACTTAAGTAGAAGAATTGTTGAAAAAATTCCTGTTTGGAAGGTTATGTTTTTAGAGAACAGAACCGCCGCCCTCTGTAGAGCGGCGGTTTCAGAATCGCCGCCCAACACAAAGCAGCGGTCGATGAACCGCCCCTTAGGCAGGGTGACGGTCACATGATCGTCGACTTGCGTAGGGTGGCGATTTCATCACTTTCGACAGAAAAATAAAATCCATCTGTTAAAAAAAACTCAGATTTAAAATTAAATGAAAACTAAGCCTAAAACCATTAAAAGGTAACTTCCAACAACTAGAAATGACTTGAAATTAAGTGTTTAAGCTCTCCAATCTTTCTTTTTATGACACCCAAATGTGCAAAATTCTTAGATTAAAGGAAATGAGTTTTTTCCCCAATTGATAAACTCAAAACAAGAAAATATTTTCTTTAAATGACAAAACAAATCCATTGTAGGATCTCTACATTAAACAAATGGGCAAGATTACAATAGAAAAATCTTTACAACTAAAACCATGAAAATTTTGCCATGGTTACTTTTCTTGCTCTCATGGCTCCTCCTCCTCATTCTCTTCCAAAACCTGCAAATAAAAAAGGAGCAAATAAGCCAAAGGAAAATAATAAGAACACTCCTTAGAGTTGATTAGGGTTAGTGTGAAATCCCTAAAATCCAAGGGCCCTTATTGAATCCATCTAAGGGTTGTGATGTAACCTTACAAAAGTTAGGTGAGGATCAAGTGCGATTATATTTAAAATAAAAAATACGTGTAACTTGTGAATGAGGCCACTAAATGAGTGTTAGAAGGTAAACTTAAATAGTAACCTTAATATTAGTTGGTGACTTTTAAAATTAAAAGGCCTTTGACTCTTGTATTTAATTAAATCAAATTAACTCTATGGTAATTACACAACATTTAATTTAGGGATTAAATTTATTTGTATTTAACTTAATGGGATGGTAAGTTTAGACTTAGCCCTATAACAATAAATTAATAAACGACATTAGAACTATATTACTAAAGTGGAATTAAATAATATTAATTAAAATGAATAAAATATTAACCGTGAATTAAATTAAATCTAGTTTAAGGTATTCCTGTTATACCCTGGTTTAAACCAAAAATAAATAAATTATCCCGTAATTTTCTAATGTATTCTCTGGGTTCGTCTGGAGTTTTGTGCGGAAAATTTGTGGGCGTTACATATGGGAAAATATGTGGAACTGAACAACTATAGATTAGTTGTCATCACCATAGTTCAAATATAGAGAATGCTAATCCAACTATGTTGCTGCCCTGGATATAAATACTCTATCACCTCCACCTCATATAGAGATTTTACAATTGTTACAACAAATTCAAATTTTTTTGGTAATTGAAAGACATAAACTAACAATTATGAATACTTGGGGAATCCATTAATACTTACAGTTATGGCATTAAATTGAGGGGGTGACAAGATATTGAGAGTACCTTATATCCGTGATTTTTTTTATCGAATGAAAAAAATCAAGCCCAAATTTGTAAATACATAATTTCTTAGATCTTAGAAAAAAAAAGTTCATTTACTGCCTTCCAAGAAAGACTATATAGATTTTATGTTCCCAGACGCTATCGACACCTAATTCAATGCAAAGCACAAGAAGCCTTTACAAGCATGTTTGTTGACTTAATGAATGGATTTATGCAGTGTAGAGGATTATCAAATTATGGTAAGAGGCCAAAACATCCAACTACAAACTTGACTATTGGTAGGGAGGAGGAAAATCTCCAATAGCATCAACGGCAAATGCCATGACTACTATACAATGTTTCTCTCCCTGTATAAAGATCTAGAAATGATAGATTCAACTTAAAATATAAAGATAATACTATTTTCACCATGATAAAGGTACAAAATTGCCTTAAATTTTAAATTTTTCTTTCTAGAAATAGTAAGCTTGAACTTTTGGCCAGATTCTAGAGAGAGTTTCCTCGCCTTTTGTGAATTCTATGAAGAAATCAAAGGTTTTGCTTTCAGAAGGAATGTAAATGTTAAATTTTGTGCACAAACCTTTTCATGGAGTCATAGCTATTTAGTGAATGTTGGTAGGTTTTATGACAGTTTTATGCTTCACAACATGCATTTAGAATATATAATGAAATCGAGATTAATTGCAAGAAGTTAAATCATGTAAATTTTTATTGTTAATAAATATTTGAAAAAACAAATTTTAAGTTAAACTTTTCAAAATAAAATAATTTTTTTGTTGTAAATTGTCATTCACCACATGTATTCAAAATATATGATAAAATTGAGAAGTTGACGCACATAGTGGGAAACTAATTTTTTTCCTAAAATAAAATATTGTTTTTGCTGTAAATTGTCATGTACCACATGCATTCATAATATTTAATGAAATTAAAATTAGACTGGAGAAGTTACATCATATGATTTTTTATTGCAATTTAGATAAGAAAGTAATAAATATAGGAAAATTGATTTAGTTAGTAGGAAACTAATTAATATTTAGGAAGTAGGAAAAACAAAATTTAAAGGAAACCCCCAATATAAAATAATATTTTTGTTGTAAATTTGGGTTCACCACTTACTTCAAAGTTAAGTCACATGATTTTTTATTGCAATTTACCCAAATGCAAAATTTAAGGAAAGCTTCCCAAAAGAAAATATTCTTTTGTTGTAAATTGTTTTCACCACATGCATTCACAATATATAATGAAATCGAGATTAGACCTGAGAAGTTAAATCACATTACTTTTTATTGCAATTTAGAAGGATTTAGTTAGTGGGAAACTAATATGCATCTGAAAATCAAAATTTAAGGTAAACTTCCCATTCTTTTTATTGTAAAAATTCTGCTCATCACATGCATTCAAGATATATAATAAATTTGAGCTTAGACTTGAGAAGTTAACTCCCATGCTTTTTTTATTGCAATTTTAGATATAATTAGCCAAGGGAAAACTAAAAAATATCCAGAAATTTAAAATTTAAGGGAAACTTCTCAAAGTAAAATATTCTTTTAGCTGTAAATTTCTGTTCACCAAATAGAAAAACAAAATTTGAAGGAAACCCCCAATAGAAAAGTACTTCCCAAAATAAAATGTTTGGCTTTTAACTTTTAATTCATATGGACACATTTCTACAAAATGATACAGCTTAGCAAATATTTAATGTAGACTAGCACCGGCTTATCATCTTTTTAAAACAAATTGACAGATATATGGCAAGCATTCAATATTTTTTTTCCATATTAAACACAAAAATGGAATACTATAGTTTTTAAGATTTTGATTTTACAAAACAATAATATAAGTTGTGTATGTGAGGATTATATACTTGTCTTCCACATAATAATAAACCATAACATATTATGGAATTGTTCTTTTGAATGACACGGATAACGTAACCATAAGTTAAAAACAAACAAAATTCATAACATCGACGAAATGGAAAATTTAGAAATAAAAAATATTCCACAAATATGTACATTTTACAATTTCAAAAACTGTTCTAAAACTAAAGATTGAGAACATTTCAGTAAATAAACCCATATAATTAATCTCTAAATCAGTTTGGCAAAAAGACATTATAAGTTATCTCAAGTAAGTACATGTAATTGAGACCCAAAAAATCCAAAATAAAGGATAACTTACATGAGAATTAACAAAACAAGTTCCAAGAGAATATGCAAAGTAGGAGAATATGGAAGATCAGGAAAAGAATATATGGAAGAGTTAATGAGGATATTCAGGTGAAGTAGGAGAATAAGGAGATGAAGTGGAAGAATGTGGAAAATCAGTAGGAGAATATATGGGAGAGTTATGAGGATTTCTGATTGAAGGAGGAGAATGAGAAGATGAAAAATCACTAGGAGGAGAACACATGGGAGAGTCACAAGAACATGTTTCCTAATTGTGAATTAGGAGAATGATTAGGAAAATCATTGGGAGAATATATGGAAGAATTATGAGGATATGGAAGTGAAGTAGGAGAGTATATATGATAGTTTGGAGGATAACAAGGTGTAACAGGAGAATAAATATAAGGAAAACGATAAGGACAAGAATGGAAAGAATGGTAACTGTAATCTCTCCACATCATTCCAAAAGCATCTTTCCAACTTTGAGCGCCTAGAGCTCTGTAATCGTCAAAAGCATATGATGCAAATTTGATACACTTGTGCTTCCAAAACTCATCATTTGAACACAGATACCTGAACTCTGAGCACGCACAACACAACATAGCAGCATCAATTCCATGAAGACTTTCCAAGATTTTGATTCTTATTTCCTTAGGAATCGTCATGATAGATGGGGGCAATGGCAAGCCAGCCTTCTCCGACATATCACCAAGCAGTGGCAAACAAAGTCCATCTTTCACGTCCCTACACAGCTTTAAAAAATCCCTATCATGATCCATAAATTCCAGATCTTTGCCGAATTCAGTGAAAGTTTCTCTAATTTTAGGAAAGGTTTCCCCTGTTCTGTGGTAGGAGATTTCTGCAACGGAAAGAATGGCATGCTCAATAGAAGGCATAAATTTTTCAACTTCTAGCCAAAGCCGTGAACACTGTGAGTCCTTTGCATCCACAACCAGAAAGATGCCCGCCATTTTAAATTTAAGCTCAAGTTTTTTCACATGATTACTCTCTCTATTATCTGCATTACCAGAAAGAAGTTGAGGAAGAGTGTAACGAATACTACTAACCAAATCTTTCGCAGACCAGCGTTGAGGAAGACCAAACCCTAAACAAGCTTCTGAAGTGTGTACATCAAATCGTACAAACCCTAATTCCAGCATCACGGCATGCACAAAGATAATCAACAGGTCATGATCACATTTTACATTTTCTTTCTCTTCTGAGAAAACCCTCTGCAGAAAATATGAAATAGGTTTTTTTTTTTTTTCCATGGGCTCATTATCTCTACACTCTACAGTTTTAAAAATCTTTCTAATCTTTCTAGGGTTACAACCAGAGTCACTACAGACAATTCTTTTCCTGGTCTGAGAGCTTTCTGGCTTCATGTTGAGGAAATAACTCTATAATTCGCACAAATATATTCCGCACTTATAACAGAGTAAATCCCCTTCATATAGGAAAACCATGAGGTTGTTCAAACGAAAGTGTGCATGCAGAACACACTGTAATGTTCAAACCAGAGCACGCATGCAGAACACACTTCAGTTCCAGAAATAGATTTATTATTTTTAAAATTGGGAATGCTTCTATTAATAATAAATAAATACAAAAGTCAAAATACTAAACAGTTAGATTTTTATTGAGAAATAGATTTTATCAACATATAATGATAAATGTTGTTAGCACTAAAATTTATTTTCTTAATTTACAAGTACATGAGAGGTAATTTTTAAAAATACAAATAGAATTTTCTTAATTTATTTTCTTAATGTTGTTAGTAATTGGTGTAATGGAGATGTCGAAGGAGATGTGTAGAAAAATTTTAAATTGAAGGAATGAAACACTATAAGAAGAGAGTTCGAGAAGAAGGGGATTGAGGGAGAAGTGCATGAGCAAAAAAATAATCGGGGGTTAAGGGTGTATTCATACGACGGCATAGCAGATTTAATTGATTGATAATATAGTTTGATTGATAATAATCTTAAAGTAGTTGCAGCTGTAATGCACATCAAATGTAAATGTGGAGGCATTGAATATAGCGTGAAGTAGCATAGAAGGACATGCTAGCCCCTAGTTGGAGGGCACGTGGATGACATTATTGCAGTTGTATGCGAGGCACTTTGTTGTGCCTGCTCATGTTTGTGGGTGTAATGTGGATGGATGTGAAACACAAGTACATCGACGATCAAATCTATCCATGTTATTGCAACCTATAAGTGTTTACTTGTCTCGTTTTAATTTAGAATGTGCATATCGGCTTAATGGTTATGTTTTTTACTAGCACCAGAAAAGTGTAAAGTCCCACTCATTTCTCAAGAACCTGACTTCCTCGTATTCTTGGGTCGCATGCAAGGTCCACACATGGATGTAAATCCACTCACTTTATCACCTGTGTCTGGAATCACACTTCAAAAGCTTCCAGCTCCAAAAATTATGATCCTTAAGAAGTGTAAAAGACTCAAGGGTTGTGGAGGTTCTTGATGATTATTACCATGTAGGCGGAGAGTTGGAGTTTGAAGTGTGATTTGCACATCATACCTACCCAGAACAAAGGGAACTGACATTTATTGAGTGGTTAACACATACCCTATCATTATCACATTGAATCTCATTAGTTGTTGGATAATATGATTCTCTTGAAACATAATGAGAGGATAAGAAGTTATTCATGTGTACAAAGTTGCAATGGGAACCAAATTAAACAATCCATACATGTTGATAATGACAGGAGAAGGATTTATAAGAGGACGTGGATTTCATAGAGTTAAAGAATATCACACTGCTCGAGATGAAGAGATGACGGAAAAATAGGAATGTTTATGGCATTTGATGTTATGACCAACTTCAATTATTTCAAACAAGAACACGTTTTGAAGTTTCTTGGAGCGACGATAATGAGATGGTAGTAGAGGAGTCTTCTCAAGCTACTGTGGATGAGGAGATTTTGATTGCAGCTAGCAAAAGCTCAAAAGAAAAGTATGTAACACATAGGAATTCATGCCACGTGACTATACATGGTGTGGAAAGTTTTTTGATCAAATTTGGGTTGACAACACCAAACCATTGGCGGCACATCATTGCAAACAAATCAAGTTACATTGGAGAGAAACTAAAATCGTGAATGGTAAAAGTGACAATTTGAGTTGCCTAAGATGGATATGAGATCGAGGCCAAACAATCTTAAGGGGGATTAACCTAAGATGCACAACAATTGAGGACGGGATGTTGTGGATGATGCGACCAACACATTTCGACCATGGTGATGGTGCTTGAAAAAAACATTTAATTAGCCACACTAGTTTCGTGGGTGTAAATGTGAGCCTATGATAAAAGTCTGACCGTGAGGAATTCAGCGATAAATGTGTGACAATAGTAGGAGAAGGATTTGCAAGAGGACATGGGTTTCACAAAGCTAATGAATATCACATTGCTTGAGGTGAAGAGATGACACCAAACCAGGATTGTTTATGGCGTTCAATGGTATATCCACATTTAATTATTTCAAACAAGAACAAGTTTCAAAGGGATGTCTTGGAGGGTGATAATGAGATGGTAGTAGAGGATTCTTCTCATGCTACCAAGCCATTGTCAACACATCATTGTAAACAAATCAAGTTGCATTGGAGAGAAATTGAGCTCGTGACTGACAAAAGTGACATACTGAGTTTCCTAGGATGGATGAGATCATGGGAAACAAATGAAAGAAATGAGATTGGGGCTAGACAATTTTAAGGGGGCTCAACCTGAGATGAATAAGGAAATCACAATTGAGGATGAGATGTTGTGGATGATGCAACCAACACATTTCAACCATGGTGATGGTTAATCGTGAAAACATTTAATCAACCAAGTTAGTGTCGCAGTTGTAGATGTGAGCCTATGATAAAGGTGTGATAGTGGGGACTGTGGAGTTAAAGATTTGACAATAGTGATAACAATAAAATGTTTCATTTGGTTTCCATCACTTATTTTAACGTGTTATCTGCTTTACACAATGTTAAAGTTGGGAAGTTGGTTTGTTTGATGCAAATGAATCTCACCCCAAATTACTTTGTCTCATTTGATTCCAAGAATCAATCCATAACTGAATAGAGACATGTGCAGTGATTGATGATAGAGAATTTGACAAGATCTCGAGTTGTGAAAGAGCTACCTAAGCAAAGGGAATAAGCTTGAAGAGTTTGCATCAGAGGCCAAGTTAAAGCAATATTAAGCCAATCCTTTACACAAGAAGAAAAGAAAACTCAAACCGAATGATGGCTCTAGAAAAAAACTCAAGCTCGTTGGGTGAGTTAATGTGATAGTGAAATGTAGATGAGATGGATCCAAACATATAAACAAAAAGTCAGAGGAAGTGGATATTTGATGGATTTGAGATGGACACAAGTTCAAGAACTGTGTACTAGTGAGATGTCATCCACGAGGTAGATCATAATTATAAAGAGCACTAAGCATTGCAAAAAATTATTGTGATGGGAAAACAAAGTCACGAATCCAACAACAGGTTTGAGTTGCATGTAAAGTAGATAGATGACATGCACTAAAATTTTTATAAAACATTTTTATAGGATTTCCTAAGTAGGCACTGTAAACACATTTAAAATTAGGAAGGACATGCTTGCTCTTTATGGACATGCACATTGTTGACACAATTACAGTTGTATGTGGGTGCTTTTTTGTGTCTTCTCATGTTTTGGGTGACATGTGGATGAATGTGACACACCAGTACATTGACAATCTAATCTATCTATGTTGTTGCATCTTGTAAGTTTTCACCTGCCTCATTTCAATTTGGAACATGTGTATTGGTGTAATGGTTAGTTTTTCTATTAGCACCATAAATGTGAAAATTCTCACTCATTTCTCAATAACCCAAATTCAACTTGTATTCTTGGGTCGCATGAAAGGTCCACATGTGGATGTAAATCCACTCCCTTTATCACCTATGCATATGAAATCACACTTCAAAAGCTCATGACTTCATAAAATATGATCCCTAAAAGTCCTAAAGACTCAAGGATTTTTGGGGTTTTTGTTGATTATTACCATGTAGGTGGATAATAGGAGTTTGAAGAGTGATTTACGCATCATATTTTCCTAAAAAAAGGTAACTTGTATTTATTGAGAAGTTAACACCCAACCTAACATTAATACGTTGAATCTCATTAAGTTGTGGGATAATACGGCTCTTTTGAAACATAATGGTGGGATAAGAAGTGATACATGTATGCAAAGACACAATGGAAAGCCAAATTGAACAATCAATAGATGTTGATGATGGTAGGAGAAGGATTTGTAAGAGGATGTGGGTTTCATAGAGCTAAATAATATCACACCGAGATGAAGGGATGGTGGTAAAATAGGATTGTTTATGGTGCTCAAAAATATATACAACTTCAATTATTTTAAAAGATTAGTCTCGAAGAGACATCTTGGAGTGGCAGTAATGAGATGGAAGTGAAGGATTCTTCTCATGTTTCCACGAATGAGAATATTTTTATCAGAGTATTTATAAGGATCTTTAGTAGAAAAAAAAATGTACATATAGTTATAGAAAATGAAATAACTAACAAGCATGAAAGTGTACAAAATAAGTCAATATTTAGCAAAACCAAGATTTTTCCAAATACATTGCTTGAGTAGCTCACAAATGAAGATGTACATATAGTAGAGTGAATGTGTAACTCCTCCATTATTAATGGAAAAATATCCCAAAATAGAAAAGTAGCTCCCACACTTGGCATAGTCAAACAAATAGTAACTCCCACTTAGCTAAGAATGATGGCCAAGTGTAACCCCTGTGACTAACTCCAAGTGTAACTCCTGTGACTATTACACCTAAGAAAAATAACTCCTAAAGTGTATGAATAATCCATATACATAAATAAATGGATTAAATAGCATCCTACACTAATAATTTTGATCATAGCTAGCAAAATATCACAAGAAAAGCGTGTAGTACACACGATTTCAAGTTGGGTGTACGTGGTGAGGAAAACTTGTTAATATAATCTAGGTTGACAACACCAAACCATTGACGACACATAGCTCCAAAAAAATAAAGTTTTATTAGAGAGAAATTGAGCTTTTGAATGGCACTCCTTCAACCCATGGTGCAAAATGGGTAGATTTTGCAACATGGGTAGATTGTAGGTACTTCCTTTTTGAACCGAACATAAGCTATGCGCGATCAAGGATTTCTGCAAGGAAGAGGAAGAGATATCACCAATATGGATTGATTTCCATTTTAGTTCTTCTCTTACTACTTTTTACCAAGTAAAAAGGGATATTGAACAAGCTTTCAACTAACATGAAAATTCTTGTCTCGAATGATGTATACGAGATGTGAAGGTGTTAGGTTTCTTATATGTTTTTCCATTTTGGAAGAAGCTTGCAACCTAGTGAATGTGGGATAAAGGGCATATAGAATTAGAAAGGGATAAACATGATTAGAAGAGATTAATTAGAGATTAACAACTAATGAGAGTTAGGGGTGATTTAATTAATCAACTAAGATTAATTAATAGGCCAAATTAAACTTATAGAAGCCATTTGGAGGGAAAATAATAGAATTTCAAGGGTTTGAAAGGGAGATTTAACCAATAAGAGGGTTTATTCATTAAATACGAGATTGAAAAGCTTAATTAATTAATAATGGTTAATTAATTAATTAAAAGGAGGATTGTAACTAATGAAGCGATCTTAATTGACATCTAGGATGGGGGACAAAACTAGTTAATTAATGAAGTTTCCTTAATTAACCGAGACCAAGGGGAATGTTATCTAATTAGTGGGAAACCACTAGTTATAACAAAATGACAGGAGAAAGGACAAATAGCGAAATTTTAGTATTAAAATTACACGGTTAGAATTAGGTATCTACAATATGTGAGAAGATGGGAATTAATATTATGGCATAAATATGGATTTTCACTTAGTTGATATTGATTTAATAAATTCTGAATTAATTAAATCTATATTGTAGAGTAATTATATTGATAAATGATGTATAAATGCTAACATATAGTATAAGACAAGCAAACTAAGATGTAAAGTATGAAACCCTAAGCAAGGAAGAGAGATAGATGACTTAGCTGATTTCTATGTGCACGAGAAGTGATCTAGGCAAGTGGGACTGATAAAAAGATTACAAATAGGGTTGTCACTAGTCACTGTGAAATCTTGAACCTAAAAATAATATTGGACATAGACGCCCATAACAGGACAAAGGTACTTGGGAGTTGGCGACTACTCCTCGGCATTGGTGACTGCGTAGAGGCTGGAAATCTACTTTCTATTATATCCTAAGCTATTCATTGTTGTTCCCTGTTGATCACTTGATATTTGCACTATGATCGCTGAAGGTACCTATAACATGTAAAATAAAAGTTCACTTGCACAATCCCACAAACCACATCAAACCTAAAGAGGAAAATGCATAATGGGGAGTCAGACTGACCCCGATGGTCACCTTGAGAGTAAACTTACGACTGAGCACTACACTTCATCTCAGACTCCATGTAGTTCTTGTGTGTGTATAAGAATGATGCCCTAAGATTCCCTTGTGCAAGTTGCACTTGATAGCGATCTATATTTACTCTAAGATGCAGATTTGTGGATGAAATAAAATAAAACCCCCCTTCGTATGCAGTGTATGCAAATTTGATGCAACCCTTATCTCTTGAATGGATGCTAGATG
The DNA here is from genome assembly GCA_019776745.2 of Taxus chinensis. Lineage (NCBI taxonomy): Eukaryota > Viridiplantae > Streptophyta > Pinopsida > Cupressales > Taxaceae > Taxus > Taxus chinensis. The sequence goes on along the minus strand of CM034152.1, from coordinate 196,268,733 downwards.
AATGTCTTGGAGTGCTTTAGGTTCCTTTTGAATGCAAGCTTAGGTGATAATAGTAATGCTTAGTGTTTGGTCCTTCATTTTGAAAACATACATGCGTATTTATAATATTCCCTTCTTTGAATTTTTTAATTGAAAACTAGAAGGCCAACATATAAGTTAAAAAGATGCCCAAAAGATAAAAGAGCCCCAAAAAAAGTGAGTAAGGTGAGAAAGGGTTAGGGGCGCCCATAAGGGACAAGAGCTCCTGGGCGCTAGTGTCTGAAGCCATAAAAGATAAACAAGTAAAGTTCCGACTAAGTTGTAGGGTGTGTAAGTCCAAATAGAAAGCAAGAGACAAAAAAAAGAGGCCACAAATAGTTGTCAATCACTAGTTTTCTTTCTTAGGAATCATGTAAATGCTAGTATGCTTTTAAGACCTAAAAATGTACCCAAGTGCATGATTTTGTGTCTACAAATACCTTGGTCACTGTTTTTGGTAGAAAAGAATGCAAGAGGGAAGGAGAAGGCTAATATGGTATCATTTTCTAATGAAGAAGAGGAAATGGATGTTTTTTCTACAAATTAGTTTTTCTTATGTTTCTTGTTTTTGTATACTCTCATGAAATAGTTTTTTACAATATTTGTTTAATGTTTTTTATTTTATTTTTGTTACTTGGCACTTAGCATATTTATTTATACTTTTCCAAGAAATCGTGGCGATTTCTCAGTTGGTTCTTTTATCTCCATTGTCAAACATGGTAATTTGTTGATAACCTAGTTTTGACTTGGGTTAGAGCTTCTTACCTCATTTAATATATAGGAAATAATAATAATAAGTTATTTAAGTTCTTGTTTTTATTTTTAATAGTATAAAATAGTTTTAAAGGTGCACTAGAGCATTGGCTCCTGTATTCTTTTGTGTTGGATACGAAGTGATTGTATGTTATATCGTGACTTTATGACTATGTATTAGAGCATTGGGACCTATCTTGTTTTGTGTTGGACACGAAGTGATTGTATGTTACATCATGATCTTATGACTATGTATATTGATTATAAAATAACTTAGACTTTTGTTTATGTATATGATTTGTTATAAACACAAAAAATGGTCGTGGGTATTTATTAGTTGTAAAATTACATTATTCTAGGGTACTAATGTGATTGGCAATCATGGGTCCAAATTAGACTCTATTTGCACATTGTTATTCAAGTCTTTACTTTTTCTTATCATGTTCTCCCTTTGTTTAGAATCTCATCCCTTCTTTTTTATGTGTGTTTGTGGGGTTTATTAGAAATGTACATTTTACATTTTTGGAGGTGGACCCTTGTGTTATAATTTTGGATCACTTGAGGTTTTGGATCTTAATTGGCTATCATTTTCCAATTGTTATGTATCATATTTCATATTAAAATATATTAAATAAAATTCAAGAAATATATAAATACACTGGTACAATATTACATTTAGGACGTGAATAAAGCCATTTAGTGAATGTGCATAAACAATAAAATCAAGCACATTGAGAAGGCATTTAAGAATCTTGAGAATTTTGAAAACCATAGTATTTTAGATACTATATCACATTGGATTTATTAGTTTTTAAAATTATGCTTGACATGTTTTCGATATTTTGAACTGTTGAGAGGCCTTGTAACTAACTGATTCTTAAAAACATATTGATCCTAAGAAAAAAACACAAAAGGTCTTTTTTGTATGGATTTTACAAGTTCAATTGTCCTATTAGGGTTTTGAAGAAAGATAAATTTATTAGGAATCTACATAAAATTTTGAAAATGCAAGTGGAGTTTAAAGTTCCTTTGAACTAATGAAAAGAGTTTTCCAATATAGTTGTTATTTCTCTTATGTACAAGAAATATTTAAAGTTCTAGTTACTACAAACATTTATTCTTCATTTTTGGTAAGGTATTAGCTAATTACGAGTTTTATGTGCTCTCACTATATTTCCTTAAGAGTTTTTTTTTTTTTTTTTCCAGACTCTGAAAATAATTTCTTGATTCACACCAAAAATAGGGGATCATTTCAATTTTTCTTTTTCTATATTTCAAAAAATTATTGATTTATCGACCACTTATCCTCATGAAAACGCCCTATATATGTTTTCATATGTACATTGAAGTTGTTGCATGAGCTTTAGGACCATTTTTTTGCATCCACACTGCTCTTTTTTTAAAATACATATGCTTAAAAAATTACCCCTTGAAATTTTTTAGTTGTTAAATTGCATGATTTTAAGTTGTTTGTGTACTTGTCAATTATTGGTTCAAATTAGGCATTATTGGTACATTTGATCTCGTGATCTAGTAGCACAAAATATTATATATCTATACCTTGTATATTTTTCTACTTTGATATCTATGCACATCAACACATCAAAGTGAGGCAAAATATATATACATAAAAATGACTTCTTGGAATTTGTTTGTTAAATGGCATGGTTTTAGGATGTTTGTGTACTTTTCAATTATTGGTTTGAATTAATTATTATTGGTGCATTTTATGATTTGTCATCATTTGAATTCTTTCTCTCTATTTTAAAGAGGATTGGGTAGTGTGTCTATAACATAGAGGATGCTCTTAGAGGTGCTATGGGCCCCTTTTGGATAAATTGCAACCATATTTATCCTATTGTAGTTTTCAATGGAACATCAACATCCTAAATTGAATTCAATTGTATACAGGTATTGTTGTCCTGTGTTTTTGCAAGGGAAAAATTCAATTTGAAAACAAGACAACTATACCTTAGTGTCAAAAAATTTCATTGTAAACCTTCTCGGGCACCCATCCAGATCAGTCCATCCTTTGTGCTCAGGAATATACCCCATCCATGTAATGCCAATGTATGTGGTATTAAACATTTTCCAGTGTGTTTAAGAGATGAGAAAACAATCTTGCACTGAATTATTTCAAGAAAATGTCTTTTAAGGCTGATCTTTTGGCATGCTTAGCAATGATTACTTTTAGCCTTTCTAAGGCTGAGTGCATATTCTTTGGAGTGGATTTAAAGTCCTAAATTAATCAAGGAGGTGTATTAATGAGACTTTATAATTGTGTCAAGTGATTTAGGAATATTTAGAGAAAGATTCAAAGATTCAAGATCAAGTTCAGACAAAACCATGTTTTTGAGGCCAAAGGAGCTTGCATACTCTGAAAAAACACATGAGATTTGAGAGGATGATTATGGGAGCTCCAGAATGAGTTAAATGTCAAAAAATATATCAATGGAAATTTTATTCACTTCCCTACATGGTGGTAATTTCATATTTCTCACAACACCCTTGCATTTACTTTCCACAACTCATTCTTCGCAGGCACAACTGGACAATCTCAATAAAAATAGGACATTTTTGAGAAGGTTTCAAGCTGAATCAGACCTCTGATACCCATGCCATTCTTCTTAAAATACCTTTTTTAGTTAAAATAATATAAGGAAGTTCCCAAAACGTCTTCCAGGAGCTCCAGAAATGTCATTTTCAAGCTCCTCTCCATGGTACAATATCTGTCCTTAGCCAAATTTTTCAGTGCCACTTGGAAGCATGAAGCCTAAGGCTGCACTTTTTGTCTCCCCTTCATCCCTTTTTGAGGGGACATGGGGGACAAAAAATTGTGGCACCCCCAATGTTAGAGCTCTTGGGCAAACCTCACATGACCCCATTAAGCTTCGTGAATCAAGTTAAGCTCTTTTCCACCTCATTCTAGCTCCCTCCATCTCGCAATCACAAACTACCACTTGTCATCATGAGATTGAGGTGCAATTTTTTATTTCCCCTCTAATCCCTTTTCTAAGGGGATAAGGGGGACAAGAAAATGTGCACCGTTCCCTCTTTACTTCCACATGGTTTTTCATATGACCTAGGCTCAACCCCCATGAAGAGAAGGAAGTCAAAACAGGTACCTAATCTTTGATGGATGATTGTGGGATCTCTGTAAGGAGTTAGGAGGAAAAAAACACTCTTCTTAAGGATCCTATACAAGTTATAACATTCAAATTTTTTATAAGCCCTTGGTGTTTCTTAGGGGAGCTCATCTTTTGTTGGCACACTATGTGATTCCAAGGAATAAGGTCATTTTAAGGGGTTGTAGGAAGAACCAGATCTTTAGACCCATCTCATTCATCTCCAAATGATGTTTTCAGTAAAAATCATATATATTAGTTACCATAAATACCTCTGGGAGCTCTGAGAACTTCCTTTTCAAGCTTTCTCTCAAGGACTCTCTCACAGTTAGAAATATTTTTGAGTGTACATGTCAGCATGAGGCTGAAGCGCACTTTTTGTGTCCCTTTGTACATTTTTAAGGGGACAAGGGGGACAAAAAAATGTGCCCCCCTTCCTCAAGGAAAAAATCTTATAAATACCAGGAGTTAGTGTATTTTTCCATCTCCCCCCATTTTGCTCCAAATCCTCCCGAAACTCTGGCGATTTTTTTTTTTTTCAGAATTTCTTGCATCCTTTTTTCTCCTCAATTTCATTCTCCATGTTTCCATAATTGCAAAAAATAAATATCTCACAAAAAATGCATTTTTTCCAAGCTCCATGCTCATTTTTTCGCCTAATTGACTTCGTGTCAGGGATCGAAAAATCTTCATATATAATAAACAAATGCACGGATTGAGGTGGGATTTTTTACAATCTTCCTTATTTTAAAAATCCATCAAGGATAAAGTGACAAAATTTCAAATGAATCCCCATATTTTTACAGTGAAGAAACCTCAGTTTTCATGCACTCTTTTCACAAAATTTTATTTTCCACCATTCTAGTAATCGGTTTGAGCTAAAAAATATATGTTTGATAAAGACAAAAAAACACATCTCAAAAAAACTCTGTTTCATCAAAATCCAAGGTGTAGAAAGGCACTTTCCAAAAATAGCAAGCCTCTATACAAGCACTTACTATAAATAGTAAACTCACAAAAAGGGCATATTTTTTCAAAGGCATTTTTTTCAAGGAACAACCAGGGAAACAAATGAGGTGATCAAAGGTGAAAAAATTGAAATTAGAAATTTACTAAAAATAGTAAATTCTTGCTCTAAGTGCAGAAAGTGTTAGTGCGCTCAGTTTTCATCCATCTCTTTTCTTTCTGACATCTTTACAAGGTTCCTAGGTGACGACATTTCTTTGAAAAGGTAATTCATCCTTCGCAAAGGACTGGAGACATGAATTGGGTTACGATGTTGTACATAGGTGAAACAAAACATTATAGGGTGTAACAAGAAAAATATTGAGGTATTGGGTAGTCTAATAAAGTATGTAAAAAAAGTTCAATCATCAGCACTCCCCCAGGGAGCAAGTTGAGCAATCTTGGTGGGTTGTTCAAAGTAAGCCAAACTAAATGATCTCAGCGAGCCAAGTTAAGAAAGCTCAATGAACTTAGTGAGATAAGGGGGTTGATCAATTGAAATTCAAGGGGATCGTCATATGTAGTGTCCATAGGTCATCCCAAATTCACATAAGGGAATCTCAATAGGTGTTTTAAATACTCATTCAGTAGCACGAAGCACACGTGCATCATATAAGGGATAGATTGTGATCATCATTTGCAAGGGAAAAGTGTTCAAAGTGAACTTCATCAGAGCTTTCCAATCTGTATACCAATGTTGCAGATGGTCATCAGAGGGCAGTTTCCATCTTCAACTTCTTCAGTGTGGATATTCATCAAAGGCGTAGACATCTTCATCCATGCTTTGGAGCACTTCTTTTTTGTCCTATCTTAGTCTTTCTCCTCTGCTCTCCCCTCTTCTAATTCTTTTTTGTGAGTAATCACGATGTTTGTCTTGTTTATTTAAATATGACTATAGTTGACATTGTAATAAGTCACCCTTATTTAATAAAAGGGGACTTAATTTCATTCCTAAGGATTCAACAATTCATATGTTGTAGGACAAATGAAAGGTTATGCAGGGGGGCAAGTGAAGAGCCTTCTCAAATTCTATAAATTGTAATGACTTGCCCATTCTTAAGGGTTGTCAATTTTGTATGGTTAGGAGTAGATAACTACTTGTGAAAATCAAAAGAGATAGAAAATTTACTCTATTCTCCTTACTATATGCTCTTCTATTCTCCTCTTTGTACAACATTTCCAAAGTATCAATGAATAAGAAAGGAGTTTATGCTTTTCTTGATGAGGGGATTTATGAGAATTTTTTATCATGATTCTATCTTGTCTTGATGTCATTAACAAAGTTATTTTCTTTCTAATTATGTATGATGATATGCTACGATTAATATTTGTAGGAATATGATTTTCTACCTGCAATATTAATTTCCCTTCCTTATTTCCCACTCTCTTTTTCCACCTACTCAGTAAATTCCTCCCTTGCAAAAAAATTCAAGCATATGTCGTAGGTTAAATGGAGTGTTCCTATTGGATCCCTAGCCTCTAGGCCACCCACATATTTCATTTTCATTCACACACAATAAATGGAGCTACACATTCAAGAAGAGGGACCTAGAGTCTCAGAGCATTGGTGGAAACCCACTAATTTGTCTACCTGGAAATTTTTCTCGCCAATAGGTACACAAAATTGATAGTTCATTTACACAAATGAAATCTAGAAAATTCATTTATTATTAGTCACATGATTTTATGTACAAGAATTTTAGAAAAAATCAAACAATCATTAAAGCATTCATTAATCCACACAATTTCATGTCAGACAAACAAAAAAATGATGACATTATAACTTATATTTTTCCTTATAAATTAATATATATTTTTGTCCATGTGGGGCTTGTTATGCATGCATTTGTAGGTTGCGATAATAATGCATATTATTCATGAGATTGCATTGATTACACACTACCCACATATACCTCTTATGTTCACATTGCTTTTATTTATTTTTATGTGGGGATATATAACTTGCACCTTTTTAGATTACATCACAAATATGTTTTGAGCAATGTATTTATAACATGCACATTTCTAAGATGATATCATTTTATATTAGACATCAAATATTTCATTTCCCATATTACACGTGAGACACACAATCCCTTAATTTCATGAAATGTGTATCACAAGTTAAACCCATATATAAATAGGGGCACATATTCCACCCAATTTTATTTCTTGAATTCGGGACTAGAAATTTAGTGTTATTTTCACTCCACTAAATGAAGACATTTAAGTTTTTATTCTTATACATCTTAAATACATGGAACATGTCGTCACCACAAGATATATTTACGGTATTTTCCAACTTTACTTTCTTATATTACATCAAATTTGTTTAGCCTTTAGTTTGTCTTAACAAATGTACTTATATTACATGCATGTTTTAGCATATATTTGAAGGTGTATGAGACTTATAGAAGGATGATCTCATACCTCAAACAAAACCATGTGTGTCATTTTCATTTTTTTAATTTTAGATTTCAATAGATTATTGATTAATTGAGCACTTATCCACATGTAATGTTATTCACAAGTTTTCATAGGTAAATTAGAGTTTTTGTTGGAACTTAAAGAGTGATTTTTTTTGTTATCAACCCTTTTGTTGGTTTATTTTGATATGAATGTACATGTACGCATCAATTTGAGGAATTATGTATTACACACATAAAAATATTTGTATTAGTTTACAAATTGTATTATGGTGAGTTCTGTGCTTTTGTATATTACTGTGTTAGATTAGGCTATATTAAAATGTTGTTTCCCATATTTATTGTAATATTATCCATCATATATCATATATTTTTCCTCATTTCCATTTTTTATGTGGAATTTCCCAAAAATATACTCTATATGTGTTGGGATGGGCTTGTGTGTCATCAGATTTTCGGTCTTAATTTTTCATCTTTTCTCAACCATTGTGTGTCATTTTGTGTACATGCATTCAGGTCATGAAGAGAATCTTATGATAATGAACATAAAGAATCAATTCAAAAAAAAATATATCACATTGAATAATCAAAGACACTATAAAAAACGTCTAATATTGGATATTGTATTGTCGGAAAAAAAAACATTCATTATAACATTGAGTACCATAATATATAAGAAAGACATTGCATCACACTAGACTATCTATTTGAATTCCTTTACAACATTACATCACTATATATGATACCAATGAAGATCACAAACATTTACATTTATTAGACGTGTGGGTATCTCGACATCTTCAATTCATTTGTAAGAGTTATACAAGTAATACAACTTACAAAGCAAGTGTATGATTCTTTTATGTCTTCTAATGTCCTATAACTTACCCAAATATTATATTAATATTTATAAGTAAATTTTTTATCTTTAAACAAAAAAATGGAATGAACATCGTTTACCACAACCCATAATATACCTTGAAATGGGAGATCCTAAAAGCATGTTGCATTACAAAAGTTATATGTGATTATAAGACAAAAGTTGTGATGTTAAATCTGATTTTAAAGATCTTAATACAACCATGTACACCTCAACATGCTATGTGGTGATTGGGTTTTACCTACAAGGAATGCATTAATCCATTATCTATCCCTTTGATGTTGCTAAGAACAATAGGTTCTACTTTTTAAGAAATTAGTAAGTACTTGGGAGAAAAAAACCTCAATCATTAGCTTATAAAGCTTCAGATTGTTTGGAGGAAAACTTTACCATATGGAGAAAAAAAATATAAACTCACACCTTTATAGGTATATGTATGAGGTGTCATATAACCTTCTTCTAAGTCCATGTAATATGAACAAAAATAAAAATGTATCAAATATGAGTGTAGACATTTTAGTAGAATTTTTTTTTTTATGATTTTTTATAGGTAAGTTATTTATCAAAATCACGAATTCAAATAGATCTTCATTTCGGTGTAAGTATTGTGTAAACGTGACTACAATTTAATTTACAATCCCAACTCCTCGTATAACCCCCTCCTCCTTCTCTAGATATCTTATATGGGAGAATAAGTGGACTCTAGCAGTTATGGATCGGATGCCATCGCCATAATCAAATATTGAGAGTGTCAACCCAACTATGTTGTCGTCCCAAATAGAAATATTTTATCCCCTCCACCTCATATAGAGTTCTACTTCTAATTATAGATAGGGGGTTGGGGGTGTCCCATAACTAGAGATATACAATTGTTATAATTGTATAATTTTTTTGCTATTGTAAGACTTAAATTAACAATTATGAATGCTTCGGGAATCCAATAATACTTACATGTACGGCAGTAGATTGAGGGTGACAACATAAATTGAGAGTACCTTATATCCATAATATTTTTATCAAATGCAAAAAATGAAGCCCAAATTTGTATATACACAATTTCTTGAATTCTAGAAAGAAAAATTTCATTGTTAGGAAATAGGTGATAAAATATGCGGAATAATCCCTCACAGAATCGTAACAGTAGAAAATAATATACCAAAAATTATTACAGATCTCAAATAAAAGTGTAAAATAAAATAACACAACACAAAGAGACAATATTTAACGTGGTTCACCCAATTTGGGCTACGTCCACGAAGAATCACTTGCTTAGATTTTATTACAAGCCACCACTCTCTCAATACAATACCCAGATCTGTTTGGAGCTGTGCTCAACAAACTCTACATAATTCACACCCGAATTCAAAGCACATCTGTAATGTTTTTCATACATTCTATCATATGCATAAAACCATATAAATAGACAACTGCTTAAGCAGTTTTACAAAATCGTGGGTATCAAAACCATGGGCAAAAACCATCCCATAAACCTATGGGTCAAAATCCTGCCCATATGAGAAAATCACGTTTCTCGATATATTGGGCACGTTTTAAGGCCCAAATTGTTTTTTGGGTGCTGTGCCCCCGGACCCCAGCTTGGGGCCCGGCCCGGCCTCGAACCCCGACGAGGATACATGAAAAGTGTATAGTACTCTTAGTGTATAGTCTTCAACACTTTCACACATGAAAATAGGCTCCACAATCTAACATTCATTTATTAGCTTCCAAGAAATACTAAAAAATTAGATTTTATGTTTGCAGAAAATCCATCTACCGAAACTTAATTCAATACAAAACACAACAAGGCATGTTTAACACTAGTTTGTTAAGTTAAATGAATGGATTTATGCACAATACATAATTATCAAATTATGGTAAGAGGCCAAAATATCCAACTACAAGCTAAAATCTCCATTGGCATTAACTGTAAATGCCATGACTACAATACAACGCTTCTTTTCTTGTATAAAGATCCAGAAATGATAGATTCAACTTAAAATATAAAGATAATACAACTATTTTCACCAAGATTAAAATACAAAATTGCTTTAACTTTTAAAATTTTATTTGTAGAATTTAAAACATTAAAAACTCCTAAATTTTATTAAGCCATAAACCATCAACTTGAGGATATTGATGGCGAATAAATGTGAAGTCACATTTAGGTGCGCAAGAGAAAGAGGTGAAGTGGATTTTGGTGAGGGCGAGGGTCTTTAGTATGGAAAGGATGTTAGAAAAGATTAGGGAAGTTGGAGGAGTCAAGGAAGAGGCCAAGGAAGTTGGGCAAGGGGGTAGAGGAGCTATGGAGGTTGGGAGAATGGGCACGCAATGGGGCATTAGCCGAATTATTCAAGGGCAGAGGAAAGGCCAATGTCCAGAGAAAATTATATTCCTTTGGGTGGAGGTTGATATTGTTGGAAGATTTTTAAGCTTTCAAATGAGGTTCAGGATTTGGAATAACTGGACGTTGAAAAACGTGCTGAGGAGAGTATGTAGTTTTTCCCAAAATTTGGTATCTTTGGCAGTAATCCTGACTAGAATGTGATTCTAGAGGATAAGGATGTGGAAAATACAAGTGAGATGCTGGAGGATTCCCTTGCGTCATTGATTTTGGTCTAATTGGAGTTTAAAGTGTCTAAGAAAGTTAAGCTGGTAGATGTTGGTTCTTCAGCTTTAGAAAAAAATGAGAACGAATAGGGCAAAGATATTTTATTTGTAAATGCATAGGGTTTTAGCCTTCAAAAAAATAGATATGGAACTGGATTGAAAAAAATTAGGTTTGCAAGGAGCAACCAGGCCTTAGGATTTCAACCAAAGGATTCTTCTAGGTGTGCTTTAGAAGTGCCAAAGACAGGGATAGGGATTTTTTGGGGGGCGTGATTTTTTTAAAATGTTAGTATTTACCTTCAGCCTTGGTCCCTGCTCTTTAACGCTAAATAAGAATTGGTAAAAAAATGTTCATCTGTGGGTGAGGCTTTACAAATTACCTCCAAAACTGTGGGGGAAGGAAACTCTGAGGAGCATAGCAGAAGGTTTTGTTGATCCAGTTGGAATTGGGAAGGAGACTAAGTCAGCTAATTTCTCTTCATATGTTAGGATTTGTGTAAAAGTAGATTTGACAAAGCCTCTGATCCAATCCATAAGGCTCAACACTCCTATTGAGCCATGGTTTCAGACCATTGAGTATGAATGCCTTCTCTTCAGATGCTTCAAATGTTGGGAGGTTGGGCACAAAATGAATAGGTTCCCATTGAATGATAAAAGAAAAGTTAAGATGCAAATGGAAAAGGAGGTTCCAAAAAAATAGAAAGCTAGATCAGAGGTAGAGACTTCAAAACCAATCAAAGGTGATGAAAATTTGAAAGAAGATAAGTAGGATGCAGATTTATCCATGGAGAAATAAATAAAAAAGAGTTAACCACATCAAATAAAGCCCTAGATCCTTCACCTATGAAGATTCTGGAGAAAGGAGAGGCAATTTCGGTATTGAATGAAGTCTTTGATCAAGAAAAGGAGATGTCCCATCAAAAAAATACCTTAGATCACAAAGATTTATAAATTAATCTGGAAGCCTTCAATGGTTTGGGAAGCAACAATAGGGAGGCTTATCTGAATCAGAAACTTTAGGGGCCAGACTAGGAATCAACCAAAAATAGATCCCAATATAGTGAATAAGGAAATTATAGAAGCTCAACGTAAATATTCAAAGGTGGTGTTGAAGGAAGAAGATACAAACAAGAAGGTGGCTCTAACCCCTTTGAGGAAATCAGAAAGGTTGACATCATCTTATTCAAAACCCCAATCATATATGGGCATCTCAAAATCAATGGGAAAATGTTCTAATAATTTTAAAAATCAACTGGAGGCTAAGTTGAAAACTGATATAGGTAGTCAGAGTACCTTAGAGGATTTTGTGTCTAGTGGAAGGGATTCTCCTTCCACTTGGGGGGCATGAAAATATTAAGCTGGAATGCCATAGGACTAAACTGCTCTCAAAAAGGTCACTGTGTTAAGTGACTTAGAGAAATTGAATGCTTAGATATATTTATACTGCAGGAGAATAGGATGGTAAAAGAGGAGTTTGATGATGCTAGGCATAGATTCTGGTTCAAGGGGGAAGTTGTTTCAGTGGATTTTGGTGGGAACTCAAGAGGCCTTGCAATAGTCTGGAACCCCTGTAGAATTAGTGGGCATGTGACAGAAAAATGTGTGGTTTATTGCTTTGGATTATTTACTTTTACTTTCAAATGATAGGTTCTTGTTAGTGAATGTGTATGGGCCCATCGTGATCGAATAGAAAAAGGAATGCTAGATAGCTTTGAGTAATCTTATGGAGAATGAAGTCAATAAAAAATTTATTAAAGGTGATTTTAATGTAACTTTGAATTTAAAAGAAAAGAAACGAGGGAAATTTTTTCCTTCCACAGAGCTCTCAAGATTTCAGGGATTTCTGTAACAATTTAGCCTTGATTGATGTTGAAACCAAGTATGGAAGCTTCACTTGGAATAATAGAAGATTTGGCTCAGAGGCTATTTTAGAAAGATTGGATAGATTTTTTATTGGCTTAGAATGGGGATCAAAAAATCTTCAACTCTCCTCAGACATTCTGAAGGTGGATGGGTCTGATCACTCCCTCATTAGTTTGACTTTGTTCTTAGAAGGCCACCCTATTGGAATCCCTTTTAAAATGGAATTTATGTGGTTTCTGGACTCTTTTGAATAAAACTTACAAGCCTGGTGGGGGATAAATGTGGAGGGAAGTAAGAGGCATCGCTTGATGAGGAAATTAAATCATGTGAAAGTAGAAGCACAAAAGTGGAATAATCAGACATTTGGTAATATGTTCCACAAGAAGGATGAATATGATTCTGATTTGGAGTTGGTTTAGGAGGAAATTATGAAATAAGGAGCTTCTGATCTTTTGATTTGAAAAGAAAAAGAAGGGTTAGATCATTTGGATCAGATTCTACGTATGGAGGAAGTATTTTGGAAGTAAAAATCTAGAGTTAAGTGGTTGAAAGAAGGTGATAGGAATACCAATTTTTTTCATATTCCAACTACAATGAGGAGGAATGTCAACAAAATTGAGAAATTAACCCTCCCTTCAAGGGAAGTGATTTCAGATTTGGAGGAAATCTGGGTAGAAGAGGTGTCCTTTTTCAAAAATTTACTTTCGGCTAAAGATGGGTCGTGGAAAGAAGAGGAAGATTCCTTACTTTCTTGTATCCCTAATATCATTAAGGATGGTGAAGTAAATAGGTTAATGTTCCCCATCTCTCAAAAGGAGTTACATGGGGCATTTTTTAGCCTTAGGGCTGACAAATCCCCTAGGCCGGATGTATTTCAGATTGGATTCTTCCAAATATTTTGGCATATTGTTGGAGAAGAAGTTTGGGTGCATGTGGAAGAGTGTAGGAAGAAAAAGACAATTTTTTAAAAAATGGAACTCGACTGTTATGGATTTAATTCCCAAAAAAGAAGATGCATAGTATTTCGATGCCTTATGCATAATTTATTTGTGTAATGGTATTTATAAATTTTTATCCAAAGTTTTTTCTTTAAGGTTAAAATGTTTTCTAAAATCCATCATCTCGGATAGTCAAACTAGGTTTGTGGAAGGTAAATAAATTTTGAATGGGATAGTGGTAGCTCACGAAGCCATTCATTCCTTGAGTCATAAAAAGAATCCTGGGATGATAATCAAGTTATATATGATAAAGACATATGATAGGGTTATCTAGAAGTTTTTGGAAGTTGTTCTTGTCAATTTTCACTTCCCTATGGATTGGATTCAATTGATTAAAAACTTCTTCTCTACCCCATATTTTTCTATCTTAATAAATGGTATGTCCACTGGTCATTTTTCATCCTCTAGAGGCCTAAGACAAGGTGATCCAATTTCCCAATTCCTCTTTATAATAATGGCTACAGGATTGTCTAGAGTGATTCAAAAGGTTGTGGCAAGGAAGGAATTGAAGGGGCTTAAAATTTCTTCCAGGATAGACCTGGTGACAAATTCACATTTTTTTTTATGATATTGCTCTGTTTAGGAATCCACTGGTTGCAGAGGTGAGGAAATTCCATGATATTTTGGAAAAATATGAAAAGGATGCTAGCCATTAGTTAAGTGCTCCAAAATCTGTAATCTATTTCTTAAATGTGGACCCTAGCCTGTAATTTAGGATTGTGAATATTTTTTGTCCTTGCAATTAGACCTCTACCTAGTTCTTATCTGGGTACGCCCATGATTGGTGGTGGTGCTGGGAAAGATCTTTAGAGGCCAATGGTGGATCAGATTCAAAATAAATTGGCCTCTCAGAAAGGTAAGTGGTTAACCTTGGTTGGAAGAGAAGAGTTCATTCGGTCTTCTCTTCAAGTGATTATGTCATATTTCATGTTTTTATATAAAATTTTGGAGAAAGTTGCCAGATGTATTATCGGAATACAAAGGAGTTTATTGTGGAGTGGATATGAAGAAAAAATAATTTCATTTTCATGGCTTGGGAAGATGTCTGTAACCCAAAAAAAGAGGGAGGATTGGGGTTTATAAATTATGCCACGATGAATAAATATTTGGGTTGCAAACTCCTTTGGTGTGTATATGTGGATAAAGAGCATCTGTGGAGAAGAATCATAAGGGAAAAATATTTGGAAGTTCAAGCCAAAACCCTCTTCAAAATCTGGAGAATAGCCTATTTTGCCCTTGATTTGATCAATATGCCTTAGTATTAACTCAAACCCCTCTTCCAACCACTCAAAATCACTCCATTCGCCTCCACAACATCTCAACAAGCTTCACAAGCCTATCTTAGCCTCCTAGTTGACCCTAAGCGGTTGTTAAGGCTCCACACCTCTTAATCACTTGGTAATTCACTAATTGTGATTAGCAACACGTAATCATGATTAGAAATTCTAATCTAATTTGATGATTTTAAGTCCCACATGCACCAAAATACGAGTTTCTCCCAAAAGGAAAACTATAAAAAGAGTGTACCTCATTCCTTTATATTTTACACACACCATCCTTTGATTTTCATCTCATATAATACACATGATTTCTAAGCCAACTCTAATTCTTTCTTAAAACCTTCAACAAGGATAGTAGATGAATAATCTAAAGAGACTTAAGAATTCATTTGGAGAGGTCATTTCATCATTGTTTGAGTAGCAAACATAATCATTTAATTGCCCCTTAGGTCTATTTAAGACCATATTAGGTAATTGATCATATTAGTAGACATGTTTAGTTAGTTTTTTCATTGTTTCCATACTAATTAGGCATTATTTTAAGCTTTTATCTTAATGTTACATTCCTAGACTTAGATCCCTAGCTAATTAGTTGGCAATGGTGTTAGCCTTCCTTGTTTAGCTTTGTTATTTGCTTTGTAAAATTTTGTGGTGCTTTCATTTGAAACACCCGGTGGGACCATACCTCATTGCATTCATTTTTTAAGCTTTTTAAACTTAGTTTCAAAGTTTTAGATTAGTTTCAAGTTTCCTAGATTAATCTCATTTTTTATAGTTTACTTTCAAGCTTTCTAGTATGCTTTTAAGTTTTTTGATTCATTTCAAAGTTTTAGAGTAATTTTCAAAGTTTTAGATCAATTTATTTTTTTTAGAGGTTGTTTCAAATAGATTAGTGGTAGAAGTTGTGATTTAATTATTTTTGTAGGATATAAAGCCCTATCAAAATTGCCAAGGAATCCCAAAGATTGGACCTTTTAAAAAAATGCTTCAAAAATGCATATTTTTGACCATCTATAGGAAAAAGGTGCCTATGCATGACTGTGAGTGCATGTGCCTCATTGGAAGCACATGCACATCATTGACTGTGTGAAAGATGATAGAGGGGTTCCTGTACAGGACTGTGAGCACCTGTGTATGAATTTGAGTGCCTGTGCCTAATTGGGAGAACTTGTACATCATTGACTTGTGAAAAATGACAGAGGGGCGTTCATGCATGACTGTGAGTGCCTGTGCACTACTAGGGGCGCTTGTGTATCAAAGTAAATTTTTCTCAAAATTACAGAACTTCAATTTTATGATTTCTATCAGTTTTTAAGGGTTTTTAGATGATGTTTTTGTCAAATTATTGATTTTAGAGCAATATTTTTAACAAAATTTTCCTAGGGTTTGATAAATGGTTTTTGAGAAAATTGGGTTATAGTTTAAGGAGTGATTGTGTTTTCATACTTTGATTGAGTTTGGAATAGAGTTGTGTATGCTCTTCTCTTGCACCTAGTGTGATCTTGAGAACCAAAATCACCTCTAAAACCATTATTTTTGCTTCTTGGGAGTAAGTAGGAACAATTATAATTCATTTTGTGCTTAAGAGAATAAATCTTCATTTTTTGCTTGTGATTGATCTTTTAGTTTAAGAGATTTTTCACTTAACAAAGAAATCAAGACTGAAATTTACATGTGCTCTTCCCTTGCACCTAGTGTGATCTTGGGAATCAAAAGTAATTTTAGTCTTTTAATTAATAAGCACTTGGATTAATTGGGAATAAACCTTGTTTTTTTCAAAGTTTGATGATAGTTAGTTGATTTAGAAGCATTTTTCATTTCTATTTTCCTATAATATTGTGAATCATTTTGAAAATACTAACCATTTTGTGAAGGACCTAATGCTAGTCAAACAAAGGAGGACCTAAACAATTTTTCTAACTACACATGTGCTTGTAGGTTTTCAAAGGTGGGAAAAACCACATTACTTAATCCAAAAGATAAAAAATATACCACAATCATCACAATGTATTTGTAGGTTTCGGTTAAGAGCTAGAGCTTGTCCGCTTAACTAGGACATAACCCTTTGACATAAGCCTTAAGCTACCACAATGGGGGTGGTCATAGGAACCCTAAAGTAGTTCATGTAAGAGGGAACCTTGTGAATGAAACAAGAAAGTGCTCCACACTACCGACTTGTCTAGTACGCCTTGGTAAGATTAGAGTCAAAGATATCCGTATTACGATCCCTAGTGAAAGTATAACGGAACGTACTTCAATGCTCTTTATATTGAAGGGGATAAAGTAAATCCAAAATACTCCCGAACTAGTCAGTGTGGATTTTTGGGTAAATGAAGCTCACCATAGATATCTTGTGACAACTAGAGAGAGAACTACCTAGGAAGCTTGCCGACTTGGAGCCATTGTTTTTTCTTAGATAGTATACTTGAGTGCTCTCACAAAGTGACAACTTTGTTAGATTCAAAATCTTATTTTTCAAACAAGGGAAGGAATCTCTTCAAGTTGAAACCACATGAAATTTCATCATGAAATCTACTTAGTGTCATTTTGTTCTAGTTTTTCACTTGTCTTAAGACAAGGCGGAACACTGCCAAAATAACACCAAGTTTATTTCAAAACCCATTTGGTCTGCGCCTTTGTTTGCTTTATTTCCCATTTTTGAGACAAAAGGAAACAACATATACCAGATACCACTAGATATCACTGTGTCCACCACTTTTGTATTCTACTTGCGTGAGTAGGTTACAATACTGGAGTGCAAGTGTTGAAAATGTGCATGGTACGTACTTACGATCTAGTAGCCCCCCTTGTCTCAAAGATCCATATTTGAGACTTATTATCATCGTAGTTAGGTGATTTCATCCTTGTCTTCTTTTTAGTTGTTACGTTGCCCGCATTATATTCATACAATTGAGATATTTACGTCATGTTTCCATTGTGAAATTAGGCTTATATATATATATATATACATATATTGTAGAGTTACAATGTTCACACGCTTAACAAATTCTTGTTACAATTAGCCGTAGTTTTTACATCCTAGCTTTGTCTTGAGTTTTGTAAGTGTTGAGGATACATTGCTAGCA
Source organism: Taxus chinensis (assembly GCA_019776745.2). Classification (NCBI taxonomy): domain Eukaryota; kingdom Viridiplantae; phylum Streptophyta; class Pinopsida; order Cupressales; family Taxaceae; genus Taxus; species Taxus chinensis. The sequence goes on along the minus strand of CM034152.1, from coordinate 196,250,692 downwards.
TCATGCGATAACACCATGTTGACACTAAAAATATTGCTTTCCCAAAATCTTGATTCATGTGTCTAAATAGTGTCATTACATTTCTCACATTTTTATCATCCATTTTACAAGACTTAGAATTGGTTAGTGTTTAGAAATTGGTTTTTAGTATACCTTTTTAGAAGATCACGTCAACATTTCCTTATCATTTAGGCCTTGTTTGTTGCAAACTTGACCTAACTGGTAATATTGTGTTGTCGCTATTTGGTTACAAACCTACCTAGATAAATTTTAGGGAATAGACTGTTTGTTGTGACTAAATTTTCACCCAATATTTGCATCCAACCTTTCCATAAGCAACTTGCTTATATCATTTTGTCTGTAGGTCTACATCATTGACCTTTATTGAAATGAACAAAAATGTAAGATAATATGAAAAGCTAAATTACTAACATTTTTCCATTGCTACGTAAATCCATGCAACACACACAATGCAATGCAATACGATAAAGTAAAACGATGCTTAACTCAATGCAACATACATAATTCTGTGCAATACGAGTAAGTAAAACGATGCTAACCTAACAGAGAAACTAGCACAATCAAATATACTCAAACAAACAACGTTCAAGACAGTTGTACCAATGTTTTTGTTATCAAGATGAAGTTCTCGAATGTTCGTGTTGTAATGAAAATTGTTAAAAATGATGCCCCAACCAATAACACATACGAGGGAAAAATGAAGGACACAAGTAGTCCCATGGAAAACATCTGTGCATTATGCCATAGTACCTGTCAAGTCATTGTTACACAGGAGTACTGACATAATAAACAAACCCAACTTTATTAATGGAGGAATATCATAGTGATCTGCATTTTTTTTGAGACAAGAATAAGCAAGAACCTCAGAAAGATAGTTTTGTAGGACCAACTTCAATGTTGAGGATAATGTAGGTGATACAGGCTTCAACTATATGCAAGTCCTTTAAAAAATGAAAAACCATAAATCTTTGGTATATCTAAAGCTAAAATTAATGTTACCATTGTGTAGCTTACTTTAATACCTTTCCAACGCAAAACAAACGGATTTGTTTTAAGGTCAGGAGCAACAATTATGGCATGCAAAAGTTTTTTGTATTTTGTTTGTTAGCATGGGCACCTGGGCACCTGTGCTGAGCCCCTTTTGCATTTTTTTGACTTTGGTTGGCCAGCGTGGGCACTTGGGCTCCTGTACTAAGCCAATTTGATGTTTTTTTGATTTTTGTTGGCTAGCATGGGTGCCTGGGCACCTGTGCTGAGCCAGTTTAGAATTTGTGCATGTTAGTTGGCCAACATGGGTGCATGTGCCAAATTACTTCAGGAATTTTCACACTTTAGTTGGCCAACATGGGCGCCTGGGTGCCTTTGCTAAGTTCCTTTGGTGAATTTTGCATATAGTTGACCATAATGGGCATTTGGGCACCTTTGCTGAGCTAGTTTGGTGATTTTGGCATTGTAGTTGGTCAGTATGGGCACTTGTGCAACATTGAATGCACTACCTATCTTCCGAAGGCCATAAATTTTTCTCTCAACCTCGAAATGACTATGTTTTTTTGCATTCGAAATGTATTGAAATGAACTACACAATTTCAACATAAATTTGGATTTTTGAATTTATATTCTGTGAAATTGGGACCAATCAATATCAATCTATGTGAGAAGGAGCTCACGTGGGAGTAAAGGTGATTACACAGGATAAAAGGAGAAACGCAAGGGCATCTAGCTACCTGTGCATGATGCAAGGGTTCTTGGGAACTTGTGTGCATGATGGAAGGGTGCTTGGGTTCTTGTGTGCATGATGCAAGGGTGCCTGTGTTAGCAGTACTTAGCTCATTTTTGAAGTTTTTGATTGCAGCATGGGCGCCTAAGCACCTGTATAACACTAAATGCACTACCTATCTTCTAGAGGCCATAATTTTTTCTCCCGACTTTGAAACAACTCTGTTTGTTTTGCGTTGGTAAGGTATTGAAGTGAACTATGTAATGCCAACATAAATTTGGGGTTTTGAATTTTTTTTACGATTTTTTTTGGGATTTTTAATTTGTCTCACCAATTTGTTTATTTGGATGTTTTGAATTTTCCGAATAACATATTTGAATGTTTTGGGATTTTTCTATGAAACGTATTTTAATGTTTTTGATTTGTGAGAAGTTTTTTGAAGCAATGTATAGGAAACGAAGAAATATCGATGCCCCCAGTGACAGATGGGATGTACAATAGTAGAATGACATGCGTATGCACAAAAAAGTGAAGATGTGAAACTGCTCCCAATATTAGATGGGAATATTCAAGGGAAAAATCTTCATGTGCAGAAGTCGGATCAAGGCCAATATAGATAGGTTCAACATAATGATGAAATTAACCCAATGACATGCTAGGAAGGAGAAAGGATGCCCCCAACGTAAGATGGCCAAGAATCACATGATAGAAAGAAGTGGAAGATTATTTTTGTGAAGGGGACAAAGGTGACCGTAAACATGGAAAAAAGGAAATATTATACACATAGATGTTCTGAACGAAGTAGAAGAACAACATAAATGTGAATGAATGTATCTTAGAAGCCTCGCAATGAAGAAGTGATTAGCCCAATGCAAAAATAATGAGATAAGATACAGACTAGAGTAAGAGTTTGAACAAGGTTCAAAGAAAGACACTTGGTAACATACTAATCATGTTTTCTCATAGAGACCCAATGTGTGCATGTGGAAATTCATTACCTCTTGGAGGGAAGATTTGATAGACAACAAGTGAAGACACCCTAGCCAATGGGTATGAATGATTTATTTTTCAAAGTTGATTTTTATGAATGGATTACGGAAGGAGAGTCGTACATTGCTTCGTTGTCATCCAGACGTCCATAGCCCCAATGGAATGCATTTGATTATAATCACAATATTTCTCTACTGCAAGTCAGGTGACCATAGCCCCGATAGATATTATTGGAAATACCCCAAGAGAGAGTTATATATCAATTTGCTTTTTCTTTTAGTGTTTGCTTTTAGCTTTGTGTTTTTTGATTTGATTGATTCTTTTTCTTTCTAAAAAAATATTTCAGCTCTCTTGTTTGACAAGGTGTTAAGAACCACTGATGCCTTGATGAAAGGAAGTGGAAGTGATTGTGATGACGAAATTGGCTAGTGTTAACAAATATATCCAAAATTTCTTCACAACAACTTTTTTAGATGTTGATTGTGACAGGATCTCTAAGAGGTTAGCCATTCTTTAATTTACCAAGGTGATAAAATACCAAGGCCGAACAGATACCATAGAGATAACTATTACAAAATGCTTGTGAATAGGCTAACTAAAATATCATCGAAAGGATGAAAATGGTAAGAAGACTTGCATAAGAATAACAAGGGAAGAAAGAACATCCATGTGTATGCAATACCTAATTGTAATGTGTGTTTATTTACCTTTGATTTTTGAAATGTTTTCTCAATTATTTTTTGTATTTTTTTCTTTTTTGAAAGATGGAACTGACAAGGTAACTTAGCATGATAAGATACAACAACAATTTTAGTAATTTCCTTGATAAGGAAGACTAGGCATGTTTTCTTATCAAGAGTCATATTATCCCCAAACTCAATGATCGTGGTGAGCTTGTACTCAATAGATGACTGCGTTTTATCATTAAACATGAATTTTGTGTGTGGGGGCTTGAGGTCCCTATCCGGAGGTTTCTGCACTTTATGCCATACTTGATGGGTGTATTGATGTACATTTTTGAATCGCATTGGATTATGAACTTTAAAATTATTTAGATTGTTGGGTGCTTTAGAGCTCTTGGAAGTTTTGATCTGAGCCTGATGAAGGAACCGTTTTGGTTCCCTATAAGCTACTACGTGATTTTTTTGATCTCGAGAAGTGGGAGAAGAAAGTGGATGAATAGAATTGATGTGAGAAATGATGGTGGGTTTGCCAAAATCATTGATAGAGGAACAATATGATGGATGTAAAGGATACGGTCCAAGAATTAAAGAGAATGGGATACCAGGAGGTGTCCAATAGACTGAAGATAAAGGATTAATAGGATGTGGCCCTAAGATTGAGAATGAAGGAATTCCTGGTGGTGTCCCATAGATAGAAGATGATAGACTACATGGAGGTGTCCCATATATAGAAGAAGATGGACTATTAGGATGTGGCCCAAGAATTGAATATGAGGGTATTTTAGCATGTGCCTCCAATATAGATGAGGAGGGGCTACCAGGAGGTGAGCCACATATAGATGACATGGGGCTACTTGGAGGTGGTCTAGATAAAGAAGAATATGATGGGCTACCAGGTGGTGACCCAAGGTGAGAAGAAAATGGGATACCAAAAGGTGAGCCACAAATAGATGATGAAGGACAACTTGGAGGTGCCCCACATATAGAAGAAGATGATGGGCTACAAAGTGGTAACCCAAGGTGAAAATACGATGGAAGAATCCTTATAGATAAATAATTATTAGGTAATGATAACATAGGATCTTCCTCAATTTTCTTAGGTTCTTCCTTAGTATTTCGATAAAAGGAATCAAATTCTTCTTCCAAATAAGCAAGCGTATCAAAGTCAAGATTAAATCCTTGATTGTAATCCTTGAGGGGAATGCCATCATGTGAACCCAAGAATTTCATGATCATCTCCTCATCTTGGGATGAATCGATTGATAGGGGCATTTGTTTTGCAAGCATAAGAGGTTGATTGGATGAATCTAACATGGGAGTCGGCTTGGATGATTGATTACAAGGACTTTGAGTCAGAGATATCTTCGATAGAAGAAGGGGTTGTTGAGGCAGTGAATGAGGGAGGTCCTGCAAAGAAAGGGATGATTGTAGCTCAAGAAAAAAATTAGATGTTTGAGTAACGAGACTTCAGGCTGCATGGATCTTCAAAGGAGGAAGATGTAGTTTAGGTGACTGATAAGGGGATTCCTGGAAAGAAAGGGAGGATTGTGACATACGATTTGAATGAAGTGAATATCTTTGATGAGAATTTTTAGAAGATCGAGGTGAATCTAAAGAATCATAATAATAGTTTGGATCAAAGTTAGAAGAAGAGTGCAAGGAACCCGAATAATAATTTGGATCAGAAGTGTCCAAACCATACTACCGACTATAAGATGAAGGTGGGGAATAGGGTACCCGAATGCTCTCTCTAGCGCAAAGAATCAAACAAGGTCTAGTCATAATAGATATCCTTTGACGGGAACGTGGAAGCCTAGGTTCCCTACTATCATAAGTATGCAGAACTACATGATAATAAGTCTTTTTCGGTATATGCCTAGACATATCTAGTCTAAGGGATATCACATGGGTTATCGTGTTGACATGTTCAATAGGGGTATCTACACAACCAATGAGAGCATCAAAATTATTCTCCATATTAGACACATAATTAACATTCTTGTCTTGATTATGTTTAGGAAAAGTCTTCTTATTGGGGGATTTGTTAGGAGTGGATGAATCCATCTCCACATCGCCACTTTTGATTAAATCCTGGATGTAGTGCTGCAACTTCAAAAACTTATCCATTTTTTGACATTTAACGCGGTGGAATTGGAAATATTCATTATCTCTAAACCATGATGGTTTAAGTGTGTCATCCTCATAAGGCGTAGTTTCAGGATATCTAACCATATTATCCACCTCTAGCTGTTTTAGTATTGATGACATTGACTCAGATAGAGGAGTGAAAGTTCGATGCTTATACCCCATAGGCAGAGCTCCCTTTGCAAGCTTCAAAGGAGTGTTATTTTGAACAACTTGTAATTTGTTGGAGTCTACTATCGCATCACTAACGACGTGATTTTTTTTATTCTATTTTTTTTATTATCGTTAGATTTAGAATCGTTGTGTTCGTGGAAGAAACGTTTTAGCATCCCCCTAGCTAACAATGCCTTTTCAATTTGACTCCCTTTTTCTATTACCTTTTCAAATGTGTTGCCACAATGAATTTGCAAGTGGAACGTAATGCCTAGATGGAGGTTGGAAAAAAATATGCCTATCAGTTATTTTTTGGGTATGGAGCAAGGAAAGCAACTAGTTAATCCTCTTTATTGTTGTAAAAATGTAGCGAAGTTTTCATTGTTTCATTGTTTGGAATTGCAGAGATCTAACATGAGGACATCATTCTCAATATTGAATGAGAAGTGGCATACAAAGCTTTCTGATAGTTCTATCGTTGGGCCCCTAATGTAACTACCAAATATTAAAGGCGCATAGGTGCGCATGGCTGGAGGGAGCGCGCAAGTGAAGGCGCATAAGGCAGAATTCAAAAAGGGTTCTTGGAGAACCAAGGACACGCGCACACACGAAGAACAATTCAGGACTTAGCCATTTTTCGGCCTTTTGGACAGAACACATGAGGAACGTGTTCCATTTGGATAAGGTTCCATCCTGGCGACAGGATGTCCTGGAAGGAATATACCTTGCGATAGGAAGATCCAAAAAGCTAATCATGACATGGAGAGGCATGCACCTGGGGTGACCCACACCTTGACACTTGGGGCCAGATCTGAGGTTGCAGAAGAGTTTGTTAGAGCTCAGATGCCTATTTATACGCGTGCCCTTGGCAAAGAATAGAGACACAAGTGAGGTAGCAGAGCTCTGTAGAATTACTGTGAGAACTATGGGATAAAATGGGTAGATGATTGTAGGAAGAATGTAATGAGGGAATGGGGAATGAAAATTTTATCTTGTGAGTATACATGTATGGATCCAGATATGGCGCATGACTATGGTCTGCCTCTCTGTGATGCTTTGTAGTAAGACTATGAATGAATGTGATAAGGTTACCACTATGTTTATATTAAGATCTCCTTCTATATTATCTGCATGTTTCTACTCTACTTTTGATCTTGTATAATCATGGACCTTACTTGAATGATTGAGTATATTTGTGGATTTACAACTTCTTAGTTCTATTAATTCTGTTGCGCGCTTTGTTTCTGTTATGGCTGAAGGGGTGTAGAAGCCATCATGAGCTCTATAGCTTCTTCATGTCTGTTAAATCACTAAGTCAGAATCATGAATTACACCTTCCACTAAACTCACATAAAAGAGAGACTCGGCTCCCTCTCGCGTGCCTCGGGTGAGCACCCAACGCCCGCTGGGTGATAGGCCGACATGCATGAGGTTCCCTTGTTCTTGGTGGGGCGCAAAAATGACTACATCTTGGTTCCATTTTCGGGAACTCTTTTCGAAGTTGTAGTGGAACATGGCATACATCATGATCTATGCAAAAAGTGATTGCAGAGTGCTGAACACTTGAAGGTATTGAAGATTGGTTTAAAAGAACGGAGGAAGAATTCACTCAGAGATTCAATACGGGACCTAGATTTGACACGCGAAGATGGGTGGAGGACACTCTTTATCATGAGTTGTATGAAACCTTCTTCTGCTGTTTCCCAGTAGAGTTATTTGAATGGCTCTCGGCTTATACATCTAGATCAAGGTGGTATTATAAGTCACACCCTTGGACCCAAGAAACATATCAGAACTTGCAAGATGCTGATCTGACATGGACCCATGCTATAGATCATTGGTGGAAGGGAGTATTGACTAGCTACACTCTGGAATATGCCATTTCCACGTATTCCTATCCAGAAGTTGCTAAGTTTGAGTTCTTACGAGAGCCCAGAGGATCATTTCTACGTGTTATTCCCCTGGCAATCAAAATCTTGATGGTAACCATGGGTTTAGAGGCATTTCCTATGGCTGGCTAAACCACTCTGAGTGCTTGGTGAGGAAGCCAGGTTGGGGAAAGATGGCTGATATAATGACTAAAAAGGAAAGGGAGGAGAGACAACTCAAGTATAACGAAATGTGTGAAAGGGAGATTGATAGACAGTGCATGATTACAAGTGGGTTATGGAGCTAGACATGGTGGAAAGGAGTTGAGGTTCATGTAGAGGATGTGGAACCTAAATTGTTTGTGATACCCCCCATCTTGGTAAGCACGGGAGAGAAAACCTTGTGGCTTCTGATGAGAGTCCATCATGTAGAGAAAGAAGAGTCGTTGGTGTGCATTTGACCCCACCTAGCGACCAAACCTTGGCACTTGGTTTGTTTGAACGAGGGAAAAGTATAGTTGATCCATTTGATATCAGTAGAGGCAACCGATCAGAACCCAGAAGATACAACTTATCGTTTGGGACTTCTATGGCTTCACACACTATTCCAGTATTTGGTGGAATGTTTGGACAAGGCACATATACAGCTGGTTTTGGAAGCATGTTAGGAAGTGGTGGAGGAAATACGACTGGGAGTGGTACTAGTTCACAAACTATCGGCACACAATTCAGTGGAATGATGGGAGCATTCGGCATGACAAACACAGGCCCTGTACCTAACACAGGAGGATCTGGAGGTGGAAGTGGTGGAGCTGGTGGCTCAGGATCTAGTGGGTCTGGTGGAGGAGGAAACACTGGAGGAAACCAAGGGACTGGATCGGGAGGACAAGGGCCTCAGCCACCTCCTCAAGTATTTTTCGAGATGTCTCTACACTTACCAGATTACAGTGGGATAGAAGATGCTGCAGAGCATGTGCATAAGTGCGAGTTGCTATGGCACGCAAAGGGGATCACGACCCAGGATCGAAAGGCCAGTCAATTTATGACAACTTTACAAGGACGTGCACATAGTTGGTATAGAAAGTATGACCCTCATTAGACTGTTGTGGATTATACCGTGCTGAGAAATGCATTCTTCACAGAATTCCACATACCTGAGTTTGAACAAAAGAGCATTAGCTCACTCAAAGAAATTCAGCAGGGAATGGCAAAGAGCGTACGAGAATATGATGCGTGCTTTAAAAATATTTTGTCTAAACCATCGTATGACATCCACCATTCACAACATGCTCAGTGGTTTTTCGGAGGGTTGATCACACCCTTTAAGAGGGCTTTATCTCACAAAACATTCACGGACCCGCGTGAAGCATTGGAAGCTGCGTTGCGCGCTGAGGTAGTTGGTAGTGTTGACACTGGTGTTAGCCCATTTTTGGAGGCTCAGATCACTGCCATGGCTAAGCAGTTGGAGAAATTATCTGCCAACACAGTTCCAGAGATTTGTGGTGGGATGTGGTGCACATATTGTAACGTAGAAGGACACACAAAGGATAATGGTGGGGTATGTACTCGGAAGGTGGTATGCGCCATAGTAGTGAACTGTAAAATATGTCATGGGGACCATGATGCAAGTAGGTGCCCCCTGTTGCAGCACGTGATCCATAAAAATGTGTCTTGTTATTGCAAGATATGTACCTCAACTACACATGACACCAAGGATTGTAGATTGATTGACTAGATTCATGAGGCAATTGATCTTGGTGTGTGCCAGACTAGCATTGCTAGCAGTTCCAAAGGAGATGAGCATCGGTATGAAGAGCACAGAGATGGAGGTGTGCACGTGGAAGAGGGTTTCACGGAGGATTCTCATGGTCATGGTAACTGCGGGGGAAGAAGTGAGTTCCCACTGTGGAACATGCTTTAATTGTGGGGCCACAGACCATTATAAGTGTGAATGTCTAGATCTTCTACAATGCTCATGGTGTGGAAAAAAACATAAGTACGAAGAGTGCCCAGAGTTATATGAACATATGAGTTAGCAGTACCAGAAGGATAAGGGCGCTGCCATGGTGAGTATTAAGAAGGCTGACGTGCAATGGCTCCCGCGAGTAATACGTGAATCAGAACTAGAGCCTGTTATGGTAACAACAAGGGCGGAGTCCACGCGCGCAAGGGAAGCGCCTAGGCAGAGACCTCTGGTTTCAAGGGAAGAAGTAGTACATGGGAAGTATCCAAACCCGGCTCACTAGAAGGAAGTCTACCAGGAAACCATGGATGTAATTCGAAGCTTACAAGGGGAGATCCAATGCTTAAAAGAGAAAACTAGAAAAGATGAGCAAAGGAGACTAGTAGAAGCACCAAAGGATGACTTGGACGAGGTTAAGGAGGTGTGTAAACTGCTGAGGTAGGAGAATATTATTCCCCTGCTAGGAGCATGGTTGAGAGAAAGGGTGCCACGCACCGGGGAAGAACATGAAAGGTAGATCCTGCATGCAAACCTCCCACCTCACAGCCTTGATTATGACAAAGAGATCACCTTGAACGCAGTAGTGGATGGATGGTTGCTTAGCAACATCCTCATTGACATAGGCATGGAGGTTAATGTTCTCACTCTGGATGCCTGACATCAAATGGGAAGACTTGCATTACAACCATCTTCAAATGTGTTGTATATGGCAAATAAAACAAAGGCAATGCCCATAGGTGTCTTGAAGGATGTGACCATTACCATTCAGGGGACTAGGTTCACTGGGGATTTTGAAGTCTTGGTCACTTTCCGAGGTAGATAATTTCCCAGCTTTACTTGGGTGCCCGTGGTGTTATAAGAATAATGTAGATCTTCAGTTTAACAAGGGGTACATAAGCTTTGAAAACAAGGAAGAGAGGGTGATTATACCACTTGCTGATGGAAAGTCCACCCCCTATACTGAACCCCTTGGAGAGGAGGTCCTGGACAGAATATATGTGCACTCCATAAGAGATCCAGAGACCATCCACCCTACAGGAGGAGTCATCCAGTTTGATGATGCTCAATCTGTCAGTGATACTACCAGTATAGCATGTGATAATTGGGTGCATGGGACTTATGAATTGATTGGGAAACATCTAAAAGGATCGGTGACCAAGGTAACCATGGCATGTACAATTCAGTGCTTGGGAGGAAAGGTAATAACCAAGTATTCTGGGGATGCATACCCTGAGGTATTTTTGAGAGAAATGGAAGCTCACTGGAGGGAGGATGAGCGATGAGGTATGCTAGAGTTATGTTTTGATAGGCACAACAGTGAGGTGGTGGGCCGTGCATAGTGAAAACTTATTGGAGTGGCGTGAAGTTATAATTGCACTCACTGTCTGATTCTCTAAGAGTAACATACCCACCGCTATCAAGGATTACAATGGCAATGGACCCACCTCTTCCCACATCCAGGCATGTGAGAGGGTCTGGGGAGAAGGCACGGAAGCATTACCACCCTCCCTTTGGGTGCACAAGATGTATTCAACACTACAAGGTTGCGTGCGTGTGTGGTACATCCATTCTGAAACACGCCGCCAAACGGGAAATTGGCAGGAATTAGTGGCTGACCTGGTTCACACATTTGAGTATTGAAGTACCATGCAACTAGTTGATGAGGTGTTGTAGACTATCAGACGCATCACTCTGGGGGATTGCACCATGGCAGATAGATTAGTAAACTTACTTGGTGGACCTAGCTTGGAAGCACGGTTCGAAGAGGAGGAACCAGAAGACCTACAATTCAAGCGCACATGTGCTGAAAAGGAGAAAGGAAAGATGGTATACGTTATTGATGGAGAGGAGATGGAGAGCCTGAATGTCGACCATTCAGTTGGAACACATGAAGTAGTTGACAGTGCGGATGCATGTGCGCGCGCGTATCATGAACCACTCAAGACCAAGAAAGTTAACATCGGCTCGGAGAAGGAGCCCAAGGAAGCTATCATTGGGGACTACTGGTCAGATAAAGAAGTATCAAAGATCATTGATCTCTTGCGTGAATTTGAGGATTTATTCCCACGTGGATACCATGAGTTGAAAGGCGTCCACCATTCATTGGGGGAAATGAGGATAAAGTTGAAAGATGGTGCGTGCCCGGTCAGGAAGAGGCCTTATAGGATGAATCCCAACATGCGCGTAAGGGTTAAAGAAGAGATAGACAAAATGATAGCATGTACGGTATCATTAAGGAAGTGGAGGAATCAGAATGGATAAGTCCAATGGTGATCAACATAAAGAAGGATGGGTGGATTAGGATATGCGTGGATTACAGGGAATTGAATGTTGTTTGTATCATAGATCCTTTTCCCACCCCCTTCACTGAAGAGATTTTGGAAGGAGTTGCTGGGCACGAGGTCTATTCCTTCACGGATGGATTCTCAGGATATCACCAAGTAAGGATTGCCAAGGAAGACCAAGAAAAGACAACTTTCGCCACTGAGTGGGGAAGCTTTGCATACACGGTCATGCCCTTTGGATTGAGGAATGCACCCACTGTATTTTCACGCATAGTGGTACAAGCATTTAAGGACTTCATCCACAAGTTCCTTCAAGTATATTTGGATGATTGGACAGTGTATGGATTGGTAAGGGACCATTGTGATAACTTGAGATTGATGTTTGAAAGATGTCGGCAGTTGAGGATTTCCCTCAACATCAAGAAATGTATCTTTGCAACCCCTTTTGGAACATTGTTGGGACATATCATATGCAAAGAGGGCTTACTGGTGGATCCCGGGAAAGTTGTAGTTATTGTGGGATTAGGGGAACCCACCAGCCAAAGTGCCATGCGTGGATTTCTTGGACACACTGGGTACTACAGAAAGTTCATTAAGGGATACACCAAGATTGCCACACCTTTGGAAATATTGCTTAGACATAAGAGTGCCTTTCAGTGGGGAGAGGTGCAGTAGAGGGCATTTGACACTCTAAAAGAAAGGCTTATCACCGCACCTATTCTACGATTCCCATCATGGGATAAACCTTTCCATGTCCACGTGGATGCCTCTGGTACAGAAATGGGAGCCATTCTTGCTCAACCAGGAGAGGGGATTGTTGATCATCCCTTGTGTTTTGCAAGTAGAAAGTTGACACCAGTAGAACAAAATTATACAACGACCGAGCGTGAGGCATTGTCAATGATCTACGTGCTCCACAAATTTAGACAATATCTGCTGGTGACTCCCTTCATATTCTACACTGACCATATGGCCTTGAAGTATCTAGTAAACAAAGTAGTGTTGCAAGGGTGCATATGCCGTTGGGTACTTTTATTTCAGGAATTTGAATTCAAAGTGGTGGTAAAACTGGGAAAGAACAATTGTGGGCCGGATCATTTATCAAGGATTGATTCAGGAGAGGACGCGCAAAGTATTGTGGAAACCATGTCCAGATGCACAACTATTCAGGTTACGGCGCGCCCTCAGAATTAGAAGACATTTCCATTTTTCTCAAGGAAGGTGTGGCACCCGAAGGGATGAATGCTCTGGAGAGGAAAAGGTTAGCCATACGTGCCATGCCCTTCATGTTGATCAAATTTGTATAAAATGGGCCACGATGAGATTTTGTGCACGGTGTGTATTAGAACATGAGCGCATAGCTATAATAGAAGAAGCCCATGGTGGGATTGCTAGAGGACACTATGTGGGGAATGCAACCATGCGCGCAAGATCCTAGTCACCGGACTATGGTGGGAGATGATTCACCAGGATTGCATTGAGTTTTGCAAGGCCTGTGACCACTGCCAGTGCCTTGGAAAACCTAAAAGAAGGGATGAGATGCCCTTGCGCCCCATCACCAGCGTAGAACCTTTTGAGAAATGGGCAATAGATTTTGTCAGCCCAATCTCACCAGTTGCGCGAAGGACTAACTCGTGGTATATTATTACCTGTACTGATTATCTGACAAGGTGGGCAGAGGCCATGCCCACTAAGGATTGCACCATAGCCACGACTGCTAGATTTTTGTGGGAAAACATTATAAGCAGGTATGGGTGCCCATTAAGTTTAACAAGTGATAGGGGCACTCACTTCTTAAATGAAACCATCAGGATTCTATTGGCAGAATTCATGGTAGCCCATCACAAGACTACCCCTTATCACCCTCAGGAAAATGGAACTGCAGAGGCATTTAACAAAATCCTTAGTCACACATTGACTAAGATATGTGATGTGGGTAGGTAGGATTGGGATGACAAGGTATCAACAGTTCTTTGGGCATACAGAACAACGTATAAAAGGTTGAACAAGGCCACACCATTTCAACTAGTGTTTGGCATGGAGGCTATTTTTCTGGTTGAATTCATGCTACCATCGATGCGTATAGTGCACACAGGAGGGTTGGACGATGAACAAGTGCTGGAAGAGAGAATAGATGAATTGATAAAGTTGGATGAAAGGCTCTCACTGGCAAGATGGAGCCAAACAACTGAGAAGGCAAAACAAAAGGCATGGCATGACTGCCATATTAAGAACAAATAGTTTGAGGTTGGCCAGATGGTATTGCTATATGATTCAAAATTTCTACGCCATCCTAGAAAGTTGAAGGTGCATTGGTTGGGTCCTTATGTAATTTCATACATCCTTGATTCAGGCGCGTGCCAGTTACAAGTGCTGGATGGAACAAAATTACCTGGACACTTCAATGGGAGTAGGCTGAAGCCCTACTATAAATAATGCTTCTTGGTGTTTGTAAATAAGGTAGTTTTTCCAGTTAGCTTAGAATTTCCTTTTATGCTTTTCCTTTCTTGTATTTCCCTTTCGTGTTGTTGTCTTGTTTTGTGCCTTGGGCGCCGGTAACCTTATTACTTTTTGACTTATGAATGCATAGAGGACCGCGCATCGATTTAGTGTGGGGTGAGGTGATAAAGGGAAGCATGGAGTTATTCTACCAGAGGATTGGGTTGGTAGACCATTGGAATTGGCCCTGTTGAAAAGATGCACTAGGAGAAAAGAAGGCAATTGGGTGGCAAAATAAGGTTACATTGGAAATCCACGTACAAGGAGAAAAAGTGCAAAAACATGAGGTAGGTGAAAGCAAGAATCATGAGGATGGAAGAGGTGCCTTTGGTGCTGGTAACACAAGCACAAGAGTCTTCTGTCAAGATGGATTGCTTGCACGCCAGAAGGTTGGAAAAGTTTTCATGCAAGGATTGGGTGCATGGGTGGAAGTAGTTTCACGCAAGGATTGGGCGCGGGTGAAAAAAAATTTGCACAAGGATTGGGCGAGTAAGGAGAAGCGCTGAAGTTGGGTTTTGTTTGGAAACACCGCATTAAACATGGTCGTACGGTGGTAGGTAGCCTATCCTTAAATGCATAAAAGTATAAAAACCTATAAATACAAGAGTGGGCATTTCATTATTTCACTTTGCGAAAACAAGAAGAGTGATTTTATTTCAAGAGCCAGGGTTTCGAGAACTGACTCGTGTGAAGGAAAATCCCAAAAAACTTAAGCATAATCGGTCCATTAAATCTACAAACCAGAGAAGAAGTGATTCACGGGTGTGAGGAACGTTGTGAAAGAACGCCGTGATCAAAGGAGGAAAATCAGAGATTAGGGTTTGTGTTCTAGGGCACGGGATGCGCGAGGAAAACTCTTAAACAAAATCACAAGTTAACCAGGGAATGAAAGCAAAGGGTACAATGACGACCACAAAACCAATAGGAAAAGTTGCAGAACAGTCCAAGAAGGGAAAGGGTAAGGGAAAAGGGAAGAAGAAACAAGAGGAAATACCCTTGGATACGAATGAAGAATGGTATTCAGAGATGCAATACCTAGATGGGGTTTTGCTAGGGCAAGAGTGGGAGTCCCACATAAGACAGATGACCATGATCGACTACAATCACCAGTCAAGCATAATCGTGAAGGAAATGGTGTTGGAGTTAGTGCACCCCACAAACAAGTGAACACCTGACGGGTTGCCAATCTACAGTGACGTGGTCAAGGTGAAAATGGAGAAGGTAGGGCTTCTCCAACTTTACGAGTTGCCATATTTCGGGAAGCCTGAGTGCTTGTACCAATGGCTAATGATGACCCGCGTACACGAAGATTTCTTCTGCTTCGCAGGGCACAAAATACGCATAACTCCCTAGTTAATTTCACACTTTACAGGCCTAAGCTATAAAGGGGACGCACTCATAGATGACCTCCAGGATGAGGAGGAAATTAGAGAAACCATAGCATCCCAGGAATTGAAGAAGGGATCAAGGTACTATGATGTCTCAGATATCAGTGATCCGGTGATGAAGATGGCCGCACACCTTGTCTCCAAGCTGAATGGACAAGAGAGGTGGACCCAGGTGAGCAAGCCCTGGCTGAATGTCTACAGAAAGGTCATGGAAGGCACCGAATACAACATCTCCCAGTACATAGTAGATGAAATCATAAGCAGCGCGGAGGACGGGGAAAGATCCTTTTTGGAAACATCCTGTTAACCATTGTGTTCTCAGAAATCGGGGTGCCAGATGCATCTGACAAATTCGTGTGGGAATACCCTGCTAAAGACCCTTCACCCACAGATAGATTCTAGAAATACACTTGTGAATCAATGACAGGGGTACACAAGGCATGCTTAGACAAATGGTACACGTGCCTTAGGAATGCATTCGGGGCTGAATGGCGGATTCCTGAGTAACTCCCCACGGTGACTGAAGGAGAAGCAGAGTTCACGGTCTACCAACACTTCTGCATCAGAAGGTTCATTTTGGTGGATGGTAGTTGGAGTCCATGGTGCAAACTCCCATTCTCGTTTACTACCCAATTTTTCCAAGCGGGGGTAAACAGATACAAGGAATCAAAGAAATTAAATCTGGAGTTGTCCACCCTTGATAGAGAGCACAGGGAGATGAGAAAGAAGCTGGTCTACCCAGAGAAGCACACGTACGTTGAAAGGTACGTGTCACAGGATGTGCACATTGTAAGGCCGTTGACCTTACCTATTGCTGGGAGCAATGCCGCGAGGATCTACCTACGCATAAGCCTAAAATTTGAAAAGGGCACATACATGGAGAATGAAATATCCATCCTAGATGACCCCATGGGAAGAAAGAATCCCGCGCCAAAGTGCAAGGAGAGGGAAGGGGAAGAAGAACAAAGGGCGGTGGAGAAGCAGAATGTAGATACCGTGGGGCCGAGTACCTACGTCTGGAAGAAGAGGAGAATGGTGGTCAGGGAGAAGACCCCAGAGCCTATGAAGCCACCATCCCCTGAAGAAACCTCAGATGAAGAGAGGACAACATCCCTGACTCTGGAGTTTTCTACAAAAGAAGAAGAACAAGGGATGGAGGAACAAGAGTCTGAAGATACAGATGACCCAAATGCCTATATAGGTGAGAAGGATGATGATGAAGGGGAAGAGTTGGAGGTGAATCAGGAACCTATTGATGTCCATGATTCGGAGGGAGAGGGAGCAGAGGATACAAATGATGCTTTCATCTTTGTAAGGAGGAAGGGCACCCAAGGGGAGGGAGGCATAGAGTGAAGAAAGGAGTGAAGGGGCAAGTACTAAGGGGCCAGATATTCCCAAGCCCACTCAGGAGGAGGTGGATGAGAAAGCGACCAGGGAGGTAGAGAAGATAATCAATACCTTGGTCGAAGAGGAGTTGGAGTGCAGTGCGGAGCTCGTGCTCGGTGAGTTTAAGGAAGAGCAGAGGGAGAAGAGTGTGGGTAGCACAAAAGGCCCAACTCTTTCAGTAACTATTCCCAAGGGCATGTGCATGGGAAGTAAACGCGTGGAAGGGGGAAGAACAATGATGGGATACATTGATGACCCCAACAAAGTTTTACGTGCGCATGTTTCCAGAGTACCGTGCCCACCAAGGAGCTCACTGTCATGGAGTCCTTTGATCCTGAGGGTGGGTACCCACACACAAGGAAGATGCTATCATGGGCATTCGACTCCCACCTCGACGAGCCTGAGTTCGAGGTTAACCAAGGAGTGGTATTAGTGCTATCTGAAGGAAAGGGGGACAACCCCATTGTAAACACACAACAACTATTAGATGAGCAAGTGTGTAACGCACTCAACAAGGTCTCCGTAGAAATTGAGGCTAGGCTCTTTTGCAGAAATGATAGGGTCAAAGTCTTGGAGGACCTGTTGGAGAAGAGGAAGGAAGAAGTAGTCAAGCTAACGAAGGACCTCAGCCTTGAGAAATTAATCAACGCTCAACTACAGAGGGAGCTTTAGGAGGAAAAGGCCAGGGTACGTGAAGTTTCCAAGAAGGTGGAGCTCATCTCCCAAGCTATTATCATGAAGCACCCAGACCTTAACCCTCCCACGTAAAAGTATGGATCCTCCCTGGAATGCCTAGAGGACTTGACTCAGATCCTCACCATGGAAAGGCAGCCTTTGGCCTTGGAGTCAGCTGAGGAGGTAGCTGCACACTTGGAGAAGGAGGACAAGCTGAAGGTCATCGCACTCATGGCTGAATACAACAAGGTGCTTGCTGACGTAAAGATAGCTACACAAACCACATGGATCACTGACGACCATTGCGTGGATCAAGACAAGGTAACAGGAATGCTGCTTGCTAGCGATGAGGCTGAGATGAAGGAATTCAGGGAAAAGAATAAGGGCAATAGAGCCGAGTGGGAGAAGATCATAACCGAAGTGGAAAATAATTCTGAAGCTATTGAGAACCGGCGAGTCTCAATCAAAACCTAGCTAAAAGAGCTCTATAAGGTCATCATGAGGAAGATGGATGCCCTGGAGGATCACGCTAAGGAATTGGAGACTATGGTGGAGACCATCACCACAAAAGGGGAAGGGTTAACCTTCGAAGAGGTAAGCACATTGGTTGACGACCTTTACACAAGGGTGCAGAGGGAAGTCAATGCTTGGAATACATTGGAGGCCAACCTGTGGGAAAATTTTCCCCTTCTTCTTCTTTAGGTAGTTTTTTCTCTATTCTTTCTCTCCCCCATTCTTTATTCTTTCCCCCTCTATTATTTTTCAAGGCAAGGCCTTGCATTTTTGTACTGCATTCTTTGAAAAGGTTCCCGAGGGGGAGAATAGGGGAAGTGTGGGGTAATGTTGGGCCCCTAATGTAGCTACCTAATCTTAAAGGCGTGCAGGCGTGCACGGCCGGAGGAAGCGCGCAAGTGAAGGCGCGCAAGGTAGAATTCAAAAAGGGTTCTTGGAGAACCAAGGATGCATGCACACACGAAGAACAATTCGGGACTTAGCCATTTTTGGCCTTTTGGACAGAACACATGAAGAACGTGTTCCATTTGGATAAGGTTCCAGCCTGGCGATAGGGTGTCCTGGAAGGAATATACCTTGCGATAGGAAGATCCAAAAAGCTAATCATGACATGGAGAGGCATGCGCCTGGGGCGACCCACACCTTGACACTTGGGGCCAGATCTGAGGTTGCAGAGGAGTTTTTTAGAAGCTCAGATGCCTATTTATATGCGTGTCCTTGGCAAAGAATAGAGACACAAGTGGGGTAGCGAAGCTCTGCAGAATTACTGCGAGAACTATGGGATAAAATGGGTAGATGATTGTAGGAAGAATGTAATGAGGGAATGGGGAATGAAAATTTTATCTTGTGAGCATACATGTATGGATCCAGATATGGCGCATGACTATGGTCTACCTCTCTGTGATGCTTTGTAGTAAGACTATGAATGAATATGATAAGGTTACCACTATGTTTATATTAAGATCTCCTTCTGTATTATCTGCATGTTTCTACTCTGCTTTTGATCTTGTATAATCATGGACCTTACTTGAATGATTGAGTATATTTGTGGATTTACAACTTCTTAGTTCTATTAATTCTGTTGCGTGCTTTGTTTCTGTTATGACTGAAGGGGTGTAGAAGCCGTCCTGAGCTCTATAGCTTCTTCATGTTTGTTAAATCACTAAGTTAGAATCATGAATTATGCCTTCCACTAAACTCACATAAAAGAGAGACTCAGCTCCCTCTTGCATGCCTTGGGTGATAGGCCGGCACACATGAGGTTCCCTTATTCTTGGTGGGGTGCAAAAATGACTACATTTTCCTTTATACTTGTGAAATTTTAGAAAATCAAAGTGTCTTGGGAAAGGTACCTGTAGCATGGCTTTGACAAAAGGGTAGGGACATAACTCATCAAACCTATATTTCTTTTTATTGTTACTGGTTTAGCCCTCTTGTAACGCTTGAAGGGCGTTCTTTATTGTTGACCACTCTTGATTGAAAAGTGGATCTTGTGTGGGTGGTGTATGCCTATATAAAGAATTAAATCTAGGTGTATTTCCACCATTATTTGTTGTGAGAATATCTTCATAAGGATCTTTTTATGCCTCTCGTCGAGGAGTGTTTATTTGGAACTCGTAAAGTGAAGCTTTAGGTTTCACTTTTGGTATAACTTGTTTCAAAACTTTTTGTTGTTCCTTATGTATATGTGATGCCAAACTTTCCAATTGGTGAGTGAGGGCTTGGATCTGTTTCTCTAACGTCACTTCTTGAATAGGTAAGTCATGACGAATTTTGTTAAGGGGAGGTTGCGCATGATGAACATGGTCTTCACGATCTTCAAAATGAAACCTAATTGTAGGTATGTGATAGTCCCCGTTGTTTTCAAAAGGCACCTCCTCATTATTCTGTCGTCCAAAAGTATAAGCATGACCTGGGTTTAATATCTTGTTAAGAGTGTGACGAGGGTGATCTAATTCTTCTTCTCCCCGAACGATGCTGACGATAAGAGAAGGGTCTAATGTGGAAGGTAACTTGGACCCTAGTTCCACAACATGCATAAGAACTTCTTTGTTGTGAAAAATTTAATCGTCAAAATGGGTGGAATGAATCTTTGCATACGCACGAGGAGAATCCTCCTCTCCACCACTATGGCGAACCATGAGATTATCCTCTAAAAGAGGGTTTTCACCTCCAAATATATTGGCTTCTAACTTTCAGAACCCCATTCTCGTAGTAGGAATTACTTAAAATAGAAGGTACAACACAAAATATTTCCACCAAGGTTTATTAACAAGGGACCGTGGTCAAATTTGTGCACCGTAACGACCCTAAGTCGTCAAAAATAATGGTGACTATAAAATAGCCACAAATTCAATAGGTCAATGTGAACCTAATAACTAAAGAATAAGATACCCTAGGTAGGCAATGTATGACACCAGTTCTTTCTAGAATAATATAATGATGTACAACGCTCAAAATGTAGTCACACCCAATAGTTTATTCCTCAAGATTTTTCTAGGTAGGTTTGCAACCAAATAGTGACAACACAATATTACCAGTTGGGTCAAGTTTGCAAAAAACAAGGCCTAAATAATAAGGAAATGTTGACGTGATATTCTAGCAAGTTATACTAAAAACCAGTTTCTAAACACTAAAAAAGTCTAAGTCTTGTAAAATGGATTATAACAATGTGAGCAGCGTAATGACACTATTTGGATACGTGAACCAAGCTTTCGGGAAAACAAGATTTTTAGTGTCAAAATGATGTTATCAAGATGCTAGCAATATATCCTCAATACTCACAAAACTAAAGACAAAGCTAGGATGTAAAAACTATGTCTAAGTATAATAAGAACTTGCTAAGCGTGCGAACAACGTAACTCTACAATATAAATATTTAAGCCTAATTTTACAATGGAAATAAGACGTAAATATCTCAATTGTATGGCTACAAATGTGGGCAGTGTAACAACTCAAAAAAGACAAGGATGAAATCACCTAACTACGATGATAATAATTCTCAAATATGGGTCTTTGAGACAAGGGGGCCTACTAGATTTTGATTACGTACCATGCACACTTTCAACACTTGCGCTCTGGCATTGCAACCTAGTCACGCAAGTAGAATACAAAAGTGGTGGACACGCGATATCTAGCGGTATTTGGTATATGTTGTTTCCTTTTGTCCCTAAAAATGGGCTAAAAAGAAGACAAAGTGTGTAGACCAAGTGGTGTTGAAATAAACTTGGTGTTATTTTTGCAGAGTTTCTCCTTGTCTTAAGAAAAGTGAAAAACTGGGAAAAAATGACACAAAGTATATTTCCTGATGAAATTTCATGTGGTTTCAACTTTAAGAGATTCTTTCCCTTGTTCGAAAAAAAAAAATTTGAAATCTAAAAAAAATTGTCACTTTGTGAGAGCACTCAAGTATACTATCTAAGACAAAAATAATGGATCCAAGCCGACAAGCTTCCTAGGTGCTTCTCTCTCTAGGTGTCACAAGATATCTATCGCGAGCTTGATTTACCCAAAAATTTGCACTGACTAATTTGGGAGTATCTCAGATTTACTTTACCCCCTTCAGTATAATGAGCTTCGAAATGCATTTAGTTACACTTTCACTTGGGTCGCACTACAGATATCTTTGACTCTAATCTCACCATGGCTTACTAGACAAGTCGGTAGTTTGGAGCACTTTCCTGTTTCATTCACAAGGTTCTCTCTTGCGTGAACTAATTTAGGGTTCTTAGGACCACCCCCATTGTTGTATCTTAAGGCTTATGCCAAATGGGTTATGTCCTAGTTAATCGGATGAGCCGTAGCTCTTAACAAAAACTTACAAATACAATGTGATGATTGTGGTGTATTTTTTATCTTTTGGATTAAGTAATGTGGTTTTTGTCGCACTCCTTTTGGAAACCTACAATCACATGTGTAGTTAGAAAAATTATTTAGGTCATCCTTTATTTTACTAGTGTTAGGTCCCCCACAAAATTGTTAGTAGTTTCAAATAGATTCACAATATCATAGGAAAATAAAAACAAAAAAAATGCTTATAAATAAACTAACTACCATCTAACTTTGCAAAAACAAGGTTTATTCCCAATTAATCCAAGTGCTTATTGATGAAAGTATAAAATTAATTTTGTTTCCCAATATCACACTAGGTGCAAGGGAAGAACATACACAAGTTTTAGTCTTGAGTTTTTATCAAATAGAAAAGCTCTTAAACTAAAAGATCAAGCACATGCAAAAAAATGAAGTTTTATTCTCTTAAGCACAAAATAAATGATAATTGTTCCTACTTACTCCCAAGAAGCAAAAATAATGGTTTAGAGGTTTTTTTGGTTCTCAATATCACACTAGGTGCAAGAGAAGAGCATACACAACTCTATTCCAAACTCAAAGTATCAAAACACAATCACTCTTCAAACCCTAACTCAATTTATTTAAAAGACCCTTTATCAAAGCTTAGGACAAATTTGTTAAGAATATTGCTCTAAAATCAATAATTTGACAAAAACAAGATCTAAGAACCCTTAAAAATTGATAAGAATCACAAATCTTGATGCACAGACACCCCTACCAGTGCACAGGCGCTCACAGTCATGCACATGTGCCCCTCTGTCATTTTTCACAAGTTAATGATGTACATGTGCTTCCAGTGAGGAAATGGCACTCACAGTTATGCACATGTGCCTCTTTCCTTTAGATGATCAAAAATCTGAGTTTTGAAGCATTTTTTTTTTGAAAAAAGGTCCAATCTTTGGGATTTCTTGTCAATTTCGATAGGGCTTTGCCTCCTTGTATCCCGCAAAAAGAAAGAAAATACAACTTCTACAACTAATCTAGTTGAAACAACTTTTAAAAATGGAAATGGATATAAAATTTTGAAAACTACTCTAAAACTTTGAAATTAATCTAAAAATCTTGAGAAAGTAATCTAAAAAGCTTGAAAGTAATCTAGAAAGCTTGAACACAAACTAGAAAGCTTGAAATTAATCTAGGAAACTTGAAAATAATCTAAAACTTGAAATGGAAAAATTTGAAACTAAGTTAAAAAAACTTTAATAAAAATTAAATGCAATGGGGTATGCTCCCACTGGGCATGCCAAATGAATGCACCCCAAACTTTCACAAAGCAAACTACAAATCTAAACAAGGAAGGCTAACACCATTGCCACCTAAATAGCTAGGGCTCTAAGTTTAGGAATGTAACATTAAGATAGAAGCTTAAAAGAATGCCTAATTAGTATGAAAATAATGCAAAAACTAACTAAACATGCCTACTAATATGATCAATTACCTAACATGGGCCTTAATAGACCTAAGGGGAAATAAAATGGCTATGGTTACTACTCAAACATTGGTGAAATGACCTCTCCAAATGACTTGTTAAGTCACTTTAGATTATTCATCTACTAACCTTGTTGAAGGTTTTAAACAAGGATTGGACTTGGCTTAGAAATCATATGTATTATATGAGATGTAAATCAAAGCATGGTGTGTGTGTGTAGAATATAAAGGAATGAGGTGCACCCTTTTTTATAGTTTTCCTTTTGGGATAAACTTGTATTTTCGTACATGTGGGACTAAAATCCCCAAATTAGATTAGAATTTATAATCATGATTAGGCCTTTCTAATCACTATTAGTGATTTACTAAGTGATTTAAGAGGTGTGGAGCCTTAATCAACCGCTTAGGGTCAACTAGGAGGCTAAGACAAGCTTTGAATATTTTTGAGACGTTGTGGAGGTGAATGGGGGTGATTTTGAGTGGTTGGAAGTGGGGTTTGAGTCAATACTAGGGCATATTGACCAAATCAAGGGCAAAATAGGCTTAATTAGCCTATAAATGCTAATTGTCTATTTTGAAGAGGATTTTGGCTTACAATTTGTCGTAAAGTGGCATCATGAATGTGAAAGGGGTTACACAGTCAACAATGTGGTGTTAATTGGCTAAATTGGTTAGGAATGCTAGCTAATTAACAAAAACCACTAATTATAATGGATTTGGCAAGAATGAGAGTCATTTACGTGTGTTTGGCAATAAGATTGCAAAAGCGGAATTTAGATGTCTATAGTTGTGCCTAAATTTTAAGTATTATACATCATTGTAGTGTTCTAGAAAAATATATGTCATACATTACCTTGTTAGAGTAGCTTATTCTTTAAGTTCTTAGGTTCACATTGACCTATTGAATTTGTGGCTATTTTATAGTCACCATTATTTTTTACGAATTAGGGTCGCTACATTGCGTAAATTTGACTAGGGTCCCTTGTTAATAAACCTTAGTGGAAATATTTCATGTTGCACCTTCTATTTTAAGTAATGCCTACTATGAGAATGGGGTCCTGAAAGTTATAAGACAATATATTTGGAGGTGAAAACCCTCTTTTAGAGGATAATCTCGTGGTTCACCATAGTGGTGGAGAGGAGGATTCTCCTCATGCGTATGCAAAGTTTCATTCTGACCATTTTTACGATTACATTTTTCACAAAAAACATGAAGTTTTTATGTGTGATGTGGAATTAGGGGCTAAGTTACCTTTCACAATAGACTCATCTCTTATCATCAGCATGGTTTGGGGAGAAGAACAAGTAGACCACCCTCCTCACACTCTTAATGAGATATTAAACCCAGGTCATGCTTCTACTTATGGATGAAATAATAATGAGGATGTGACTTTTGAAAACAACGGGGACTATCACATACCTACAATTAGGGTTGATTGTGAATATCGTGAAGACCATGTTCATCATGCACAACCTTATCCTAACAAAGATCGTCACGAAATACCTATTAAAGAGGTGACGTTAGAACAACATGTCCAAGCCCTCACTCACCAATTCACAAGTTAGGCATCACATATACATAAGGAACAACCAAAAGTTTTGAAACAAGCTCTACCAAAAACTTCGTTTTACGAGTTCCCAATAAACAATCCTCGACGGGAGACACTTAAAGATCCCTATGAATAATTTCTCGCAGAGAATAGAGGTGTAAATACATCTAGATTCATCCCTTCGTATAGGCCTATGCCACCCATGCAAGATCCACTTTTCAATCAAGAGTGGTTAACAATGAAGAACGCCATTCAAGAATTACAAGAGGGCCAAACTGGTAACAGTAATAAGAAATATCAGTTCGATGAGTTATGTCCTTACCCATTTGAAAAATCTATGTTACAAGTACCTTTCCCAAGACATTTTGATTTTGCAAAATTTTATAAATATAATGGAAAAGGTGACCATATTAAAAAATTTTATATGGCATGTCAAGAGGTTGCATTCAGTGACAATTATCTTATGTGCCTCTTTCCACAAAGTTTGGGACCAACGACGCTAGAATGGTTTGTACACATCCTCAAGGGATCCATATCAACATGGCCAAAACTAGTAGAAATTTTGGTACAAAAATTCTCTTTCAATATAGAAAATGACATTACCATGTTGGATATCTGTAATGTAAAACAACGAAATAGCGAAAACTTCGTTGCATTTTTACAATGATGGAGAGGATTAGCTAGTTGCTTCCCTTGCTCAATACCCAAAAATCAGTTAATCAATATATTTGTTCCCAACCTCTATCTAGACATTACATTCCACTTGCAAATGCATTGAGGTAACACATTTGAAGAGGTAATTGAAAAAGGGATTCAAATTGAAAAGGCATTGTTAGCTAGGAGGAATCTAAAACTTTTCTCCCGTGATCAAAATGATTCCAAATCTCACGAAAAACCAAAGTTTGTTAATAATAAGAACACTTTTTTTAATGATGGAATAGTTGAGGATAAAAGAGTACAATCCATTCAAACCACACACCTTTGAAGTTTGAAAAGGGAGCTCCAACTATAGAGTATAAACGTCATGCTTTCACTCCTCTTTTGGACTCAATGTTTTCAATAATAAAACAACTAGAGGCAGTTAAAATGGTTAGATATCCTGAAACTATGGCTTATGAGGATGACGTGCCTAAACCATCATGGTATAGAGATAATGAATATTTCCAATTCCACCACGTTAAAGGTCACAAAACAAATAAGTGCTTAAAGTTGCAGCAT
This sequence comes from Taxus chinensis, assembly GCA_019776745.2. Taxonomy (NCBI): domain Eukaryota; kingdom Viridiplantae; phylum Streptophyta; class Pinopsida; order Cupressales; family Taxaceae; genus Taxus; species Taxus chinensis. The sequence continues at coordinate 196,224,361 of CM034152.1, read as the reverse complement.
TACATCCCGGACTTAATCAAAAGTGGTGATGTGGATATGGATTCATCCACTCCTAAAAAATACCCCAATACGAAGAATTTTCCTAAACATAATCAGGACTAGAATGAAAAGTATGTGTCTAATAAGGAGAATCATTTTGATGCTCTCATTGGTTGTATAGATACACCTATTGAACATGTCAACACAATAACCCCTGTAATATTCCCTGGACTATCTATGTCTAGGCATGTGCCAAAAAAGACTAATTATCATGCAGTTCTACATACTTATGATAGTAAGGAACCTAGGTTTCAACATTCCCATCAAAGGATGCCTATACCAACTAGACCTCGTTTGGTTCTTTGCACTAGAGAGCCCATTCAAGTACCCTATTCCCCACCTTCATCTTATAGTTGGTGGTATGGTTTGCACACTTTTGAACCAAATTATTATTTGGGGTCCTCCCAATCTTCTTTTGACTCTGATCCAAAATATTTTTTAGATTCTTCATATTCACCTTTATCTTCTAAAAATTCTTATCAAATATATTCACCTCATTCGAATCTTGAGTCACAGTCCTCCCTCTCTTTGCAGGACTCCCCTTATCGGTCACATAAATAACATCTTCCTCATTTGAATATCCATGTAGCCCCAAGTCTCTCTACTCAAACATATAATTTGGTTTTTGAGCCATAGTCCTCCCTTGCTTTGTAGGACCTCCCTTATTCACCACCTCAATGACCCTTTCTTCCGTCGAAGAGATCTCCGATTCAAAGTCCTTCTAATCAATCATCCAAGTCGAATCCCATGTCACCTTCATGCAATTAACCTCCTAAGGATGAAGAACAAATACCCATACTGATTGATTCCTCTCAAGATGAGGAGACGATCACAAAATTCCTTAGGTTACACAATGGCATTCCCTTAGAGGATTAAAATCAAGGATTTAATCTTGACTTTGATACACTTGTGTATTGGGAAGAAGAAATTGATTACTTTTGTCAGAACACTAAGGAAGATCCTAAGACCATTGAGGAGGATCTTATCATTTCCTCACATAATTATTTATCTATTAGGATTCCTCCATCACAATCCCACCTCTGGTCACCACTTGGTAGCCCATCGGTTGCTTGTATATGTGGGGCACCTCCAAGTGGCCCTTCATCATCTATGTGTGGCTCACCCCCTGGTGGCTCATTTTCTTCTATATGTGGCTCACCTCTGTGTATCCCCTCTTCGTCTAGACTGGGGGAAAATCCTAAACCCCCCTTATTTTTGATTCTTAGGCCACGTCCTAATAGCTAATCATCCTCTATCTATGGGATGCCACCAGGAAGTCCTTCATCTTCAATCTTAGGGCCACATCCTTGTATTCCTTTATCTTCAATCTATGGGACACCTCCTGGTATCCCATCCTCTTCAATTCTTGGACTGTATACTTCACATCCATCATATTGTTCTTCTATCAATGATTGTTGTAAACCCACCATCATTTATCACAAAAATTCTATTCATCCGCTTTCTTCTCACATTTCTTGGGATCAGAAAAGTCACGTAGTAGCTTATAGGAAACCAAAAGGGCTGCTTCATTAGGCTCAGATCAATAATTCCAAGATTTCCAAAGCTCACAACAATTTAAACAATCTTAAAGTTCATAATCAAACTTGGTTCAAAAATGCACATCAACGCACCCATCAAGTATGGCGTAAAGTGCAGAAACCTTTAAATAGTGACCTCAATATCCCGCATATGAAATCCATGTTTCACAATAAAACGCATTCATCTATTGAGTATGATCTCACCACGATCATTGAGATCGAGGATAATATGACTCTTGATAAGAAAACACGCCTAGTCTTCCTTATCAAGGAAATTACTAACATTTTTGTTGGATGTTATCACACCGAATGACCTTGTTGCTCCCACATTTCAAAAAAGACAAAATACAAAAAAAAAGAGAAAACATTTCAAAAAATCAAAGGTAAATGAACACACATTACAATTAGGTATTACATACACATGGATGTTCTTTCTTCCCTTCCTTACTATTCTTCTACAAGTCTTCCTACCATTTTCATCCCTTCGGTGATATTTTGGTTAGCCAATTCACACGTATTTTTGACATTTATCTCTATGGTATCTGTTTGGCCTTGGTATTTTATCACCTTGGTAAATTAAAGAACGACTGACCTCTTAGAGATCTTATCACAATCAACATCTAAAAAAAAGGGGTTGCGAAGAAATTTTGGATATATTTGTTGACACTAGCCAATGTCATTATCATAATCACTTCCACCTCCTTCCATCAAGCCATCAGTGGTTCTTAACCCCTTGTCAAACAAGAGAGCTGAAATAAGTTTTCAGAAAGAAAAAAAATCAATCAAATCAAAAAGCACAAAGCTGAAAGAAAATGCTAAAAGTAAAAGCAAATTGATATATAACTCTCTCTTGGGGTATTTCCAATAATCTCTACTAGGGCTATGGACACCTGACTGGAAGTAGAGAAATGTTGCGATTAGAATCAAATGCATCTTCGTCAAGGCTATGGATGCCTGGCTGGCAGTGGAGCAATGTATGACTCTCCTTCCATAATCCATTCATAAAAATCAACTTTGAAAAATAAATCATTCCTACACATTGGCTAGGGTGTCTTCACTTGTTGCCTATAAAATCTCCCCTGTAAGAGGTAATAAATTTTCACGTACACACATTGAATCTCTATGAGCAAACAGGATTAGTATGTTACCCAGTGTCTATGTTCAGACTCTTAGTCTAGTCTATATTGTCTCATGATTCGTGCCTTTGGCTAATTGATTTCTTCATTACGAGGCTTCTAAGATACATTCACATTGTTCTTCTTATACTTTTTTTAGAACATCCATGTGTGTAATATTTCCTTTTTTCCATGTGTGCGGGCACCTTTTTCCCTTTCACAAAATAATCTTCCACTTCTTTCTATCATGTGCTTCTTGGCTAGCTTACGTTGGGGGCATCTTTGCTCCTTCCTAGCATGTCATTATGTTACATTCATCATCATGTTGAACTTATCAATGTTGGCCTTGATCCATATTCTACGCATTAATATTTTTCCTTTGAACATTCCCATCTAACGTAAGGGGCAATTTCACATCTTCACTTTCTTGTGCATACACGTGGCATTCTGCCCTTGTACATCCTGTTTGTTGCTAGGGCATCCACGTTTCTTACATATCCTGTACATATCTTTAGAAAAATTCTCAAAAATAAAAAAATTCAAATATGTTTCAAAAACCAAAACATTCAAATATGTTAGTTGGAAAAGTCAAAACATCCAAATAAACATTGGTGAAAAATTCAAAAACCCAAACAAATTGGTGAGACAAATTCGAAAGCCCAAAATTTTTGGTAAAAACAATTCAAAACCACAAATTTATGTTGGCATTGTGTAGTTCAATTCAATACCTTTCCAACAAAAAACAAATGGAGTTGTTTCGAGTTTGGGAGAAAAATTTATGGCCTCTAGAAGATAGGTAGTGCATTCAGTGTTGCACAGGCGCCCAAGCACCCATGATGTAGTCAAAAACTTCAAAAATGAGATAAAAAATGCCAACACATGCACCCAAGTGCCCTTGCATCATGCACAAAGGTGCCCAGGCACCCTTGCATCATACACACACACCCAGACGCCATTGCATTTCTTCTTTTCTCCCGTGTAAGCGCCTTTTCTCCCACATGGTCTCCTTATCACATAGATTGATATTGATTGATCCCAATTTCACAAAATATAAATTCAAAAATCCAATTTTTTCTTACCATTGCATATTTCACTTTGATACCTTTCCAACACAAAAAAATGGAGTCGTTTCGAGGTCGGGAGTAAACATTATGGCCTCTGGAAGATAGGTAGTGCACTCAATGTTGCACAGGCGCCTATGCGTCCATGCTGAACATTGCCAGGATCCCATGCCCATGCGCCCAGGTGCCCATGCTAACAAGAAAAATAAAAAAAATTAAAAAAATTGGCCAACATAGGTGCCCAAGCGCCCATGCTGGTAAGAAAATGACAAAAAAACTCAAAAACCTGCCCAACATAGGTGCTCAAGTGCCCATGCTAGCTCAAAAAATTCCAAAAAAATGCAAAAAGGGCTCAACACAGGTGCCCAAGTGCTCATGCTGGCCAAAAAAATCAAAAAATAAAAAAGGACTTAGCATAGGTGCCCAGGAACCCATGTTGGCTAGCAAAATCCAAAAATTCAAAAAGAGGGCTTAGCATAGGCGCCCAAGCGCCCATGCCGGCAAGTACCTCAAAAAAAAAAAAATAATTTGTGCAAGCCATAACTTTTGGTCCTGACCTCGAAACGACTCCGTTTTCTTTTTGCGTTGGAAAGGTATTGAAGCAAGCTACAAAATGGTAACATTAATTTTAGCTTTATATATACCAAAAAATTATGGTTTTTCATTTTTAAATGGCTTACATACAGTCAAATCCTGTATCACCTGCATTATCCTCGAACATCGAAATTGGTCCTACAAAACCATCTTTCTAATGTTCTTGCTTGTTTTTATCTCAAACAACATACAGATCATCATGATATACCTCCATTAACAAAACTAGGTCTGATTATTATGTCGGTACTCTCTGTGCAACAATGAGTTGTCAGGTACTATGTCATAATGCACAAATGCTTTCCTTGAGACTACTTGTGTCCTCCATTTTTCCCTCGCATGTGTTATTGCTTGGGGCATCATTTTTAACCCTTTTCGTTACAACACAAACATTCAGGAACTACAACTTGATAAAAAAAATCATTGGTGAAATTGTCTTAAACGTTGTTTGTTTGAGTATGTGTGATTGTACTAGTTTCTTTGTTAGGTTAGTTGGTTTACTTTCTCATATTGCATTGCATTATGTATGTTGCATTGAGTTAATAATCATTTTAATTTCTCATATTGCATTGTACATTATGTATGTTGCATTGATTTAGATATTACTCATATTTTTAGCATGTATGAAGTTACATAAAAAAAATTGTTAGTAATTTAGCTTTTCATGTTATCTTACACTTTTGTTTATTTTCAATAAAGGCCAATGATGTAGACCTAGGGGAAAAATGATACAAACAAGTTGCTTATTGAAAGACTGGATGCAAAGGTTGGGCTTGTCCTATATTTCTCCATTAATCATTTCTTCTCCATTATCATTTATTACCATTACTAATTTTTCTCCTAAAAATGCACCCAGGGCAATAAACAACCACGTTTATCCCTATCCTTATTCCTTCTCAATACCTAAGGGTTTCATGCTCGTTCTGACCCATTTTCTTCTATCCATTTCAAATCATATTTTTGATCGTCGATTGACTTCTTCTATCACCCCATCGACACTTGAAGGGGCATCCTTCATTCCACTAATTTTTCTTCAAAAAATTACCTGTTTATGCTTGTCTACTATATTTGAAGTGAATTCACTAACCTCACCTCAAACAGGAGCAAATGTAGACACCTAAATTCCACTTTTGCAATCTTATTGCCAAAACGCACACAAATCACTCTTATTCTTCCCAATTCTGCTACAATCAGTGATCTTTACTAATTAACTAACATTTCTTGCCACTTTGGTCGATTAACAAGCACTTCGTTGATCACCAAACCTCTTCTGCATTCAGGATGCCACTTTACTGTGAATCGTAAGCCAAAATCCTCTTCAAAAGAGACAATTAGCGATTATAAGCTAATTAAGCCTATTTTGCCCTTGATTTGGTCAATATGCCCTAATATTGGCTTAAACCCCTCTTCCAACCACTCAAAATCACCCCATTCACCTCCACAACATCTCAGCAAGCTTCAAAAGCTTATCCTAGCCTCCTAGTTGACCCTAAGCAGTTGATTAAGGCTCCATACCTCTTAATCACTTGGTAATTCACTAATTGTGATTAACAATGCCTAATCATGATTAGAAATTCTAATCTAATTTGATGATTTTAAGTCCCACATGCACCAAAATACAAGTTTCTCCCAAAAGGAAAACTATAAAAAGGGTGCACCTCATTCCTTTATATTTTACACACACCATGCTTTGATTTGCATCTCATATAATACATATGATTTCTAAGCCAAGTCTAATCCTTGCTTAAAACCTTCAACAAGGTTAGTAGATGAATAATCTAAAGTGACTTAACAAGTCATTTGGAGAGGTCATTTCACCATTGTTTAAGTAGCAACCATAACCATTTGATTGCCCCTTAGGTCTATTTAGGCCCATGTTAGGTAAGTGATCATATTAGTAGGCATGTTTAGTTAGATTTTGCATTGTTTTCCATACTAGTTAATCATTCTTTTAAGCTTTTATCTTAATGTTACATTCCTAGACTTAGAACCCTAGACTAGATTAGGTGGAAATGGTGTTAGCCTTCCTTGTTTAGCTTTTTTATCTTTGCTTTGTAAAATTTTGGGGTGATTTCAAAAATATTGTGCTTCCTATCCTAAGATAAAAATATCAGAAAAAAATCAGGCCAATTTTTGGGACAATTACTGGCATCCGATTTTTCCCTAAGCTGGGGATGAAATTTTGAGTTCCTTTAAGGAGGAGGCTATCAACAAGTGGGGCTCTAAGGTTGAAAACTATACTTATTTGATAGATGGTGTTAGAGGTTGGATCAACTTCTCCTATGAAAAGTTTGTGAATTGGGAGGGGGCTGAGTATATTTTTAGGTTATTGGGTTCCTCCCCCTATCTCGTTGATGATTTGGATGATATACTTATTTGGGAAGAGTCGAGCTCCGGGAAGGTGACAATAAAGGCAATATATAATAGGCTTTGCAGCATGAATAGGGGAATGGATGAGACCATCTTCTTCCTAGCAAAAATGGTCTGGCAGAAGGAGGGATTTCCCAAAGAAAATATTATCCTTTGGCTTGCAGCTTGTAGAAAGTACCTTACTTATGAAAATAGGTTTTCATGGCCCTGCCTTTTGTTTCCTCTGCGAATAATGGGAAGAAACTAGTAATCATATTTTTATACACTGCCCATCCGCCCATCAAATCTGACTTATGGTGTGATAGCAGTGGAATATAAATTGGGTCCTTCCTTGTTTGGTTTTTTATTTGATTTCTTAGTGGAATTGGAGGGTGGCTCATAAGGGGTTGCAAATTCTATGGAACCTAACTCCGATGGTTGTTTTTTGGATTTTATGGCTTGAGCAAAACATGAGAATTTTCCAAGGTGTTAAAATTTCATTTCTCCAAGTATGGAATATGATAGAAGGAATTTTATCTTAATCAGTTAAGTCATGGAGCAAAGAGTTGGAGTGAAGAAACAATGAGGAGATACTCTTATGTAGTAAATGGTCTTTAATTCCCTGGAAGTATACTTGTGGGCCTCTTGATAATGAGAGTAGGGAAGAACAGAAAAGTTTTTGGTGGTCTCCTGAGAAAGGTTTGATCAAATTAAACTTTTATGGTGCTTCAAGAGGAAATCTGGGCAAAGAAGGATGTGGATGCATATTCAAAGATTATAGATGTCAACCTTTACTGACCATGGCAATAGATTGTTGCGTCTCCTCCAATAATGTGGCCAAAGGCATGGCCCTCCTTTTCGGTATGTTGGAGGCTAAAAATAAGAGTTGGCAACGTCTATGGATAGAGGAATATTCTAAAATCATAATCGGTGTTGCTTAGGGTAGGTTTCCTAATTCTTGAGTGCTGAAACTAATTTGTCTAAAGATTAAGGCTACTCTTTCCTTTTTCTTCGAGATTTGAATTTCCCACATTAAAAGAGTTGGGAATGAAGTTGTCGTTTTCTTAGCTAACAGAGGTATTGATATTTAGGATAAATTTAATTCATGGCGTCAAGTGTGGGAGGTGATATTCCCTAGTGACATCATCTCTTTAACTTTAAAGGATGCTAGGTTGGTTGAAGGCCATGTGGGAGAGTAAGAATATAAGTCATCAAGCATTTATTGCTATAATTGGATTGATGATTGTAATGCATGGGACATCTTCTCTATGATCTTACATATTGGCACATGCTCCTTCGTGTGAGGCATATCAAGGGTTTTTTTAATCTCATTTCCCATGTGGGAATTCAATTGTGTCTCCATTGGTGGTGTAAGAGTCGGTTGGATTGGAATTTGGTGTGTTCATAAGTGAGTTTACTATCTGATAGTTATCAAGAATTTGAGGGGCTTAGAGGTCAAGCTGAGTAGGAAAAGGCGGGGAGCCCTATCAAGAGAAGAGGCAGGTGAATCTTTCACCTCCTGGATGGACAACAAAATAAAAAATGTTGCAATAAGAGGATGGTTGGAGAAGGTGTGGTTAGTGGCTGAGAAATTTGAGGAGGATGAGGATACGGATATTTACAATAGCATGAGAAAATTGATGTTAGACCCTAATTAATCAATTAGAAGGCATAATATATTTGATATTTTTTAGGGTCTGAGTGTTGCCAACATTCTGCCAAATTCCTCTAGGAAATTTGTCCTCCACATGGACCATGTTTATCTGGAGGAGGTTTAATGAACATCCAATATCATATCCACGCTCTGACCAAGGGCTTGTAGGAAATGGCATGAGGACATGAGGCTTTTGTTGCAAATCTGGGGGTTGCTCTTTTGATGGATGCAAAGGTTGAAATGCCAGAATGATGTGTGGTACCTTCCTCTTCATTGACTAAAAGTATGGACAACTCAGAGGTGGAGATCATCGTCGAGGTCTCTCCTGGGGGTCGAAAGGTGTATTTTGTCCTACCTGCCTAGTTCTTAGGCAGTGTGCAAATAGTTTTTGGTTTCGGTTGTCTCTAGATATAAGGGGGTATTTTGAATATGGCCTAATAGGCTGATTAGTATAAAATATTGTACATAGAATGTAGTAGATGGTATGGGTGGTTTTGGGTTGAATACATCTCTTCTCCCTTTATTTTGTATACATGATGAGCGATAATGTGCCTACACTTTGAGAGTCCTTCAATGAATATTAATATCATGGATTGGTACTTATTTTTTGTAGACTAGGGCTTTCTCCCTAGGTATCAATAACAAAAAAAAATCTATATAGAAATAGTAGGCTTGAACTTCTGACCATATTCAAGAAAGAGTTTCCCTGCATTTTGTGAATTCTATGAAGAAATCAAAGGTTTTGCTTTCAAAAGGAATGTAAATGTTAAATTTTGTGCACACACCTTTTCATGGTGTCATAGCCATTTAGTGAATGGTGGTGCTTTTATGAAAACTTTATGCTTCACCACATGTAGGTTAGAATATATAACGAAATCGAGATTAGTCGTAATGAGTTAAACAATATGAATTTATTTTAATTTACACAAATTTAGCCAAGAGGAAATTAATAAGTATTTGAAAAGTAAAATTTATGTTACACTTCCCAAAACAAAATATTCTCTTTGTTATAAATTATTATTCGCCACCTATATTCAAAACATATAATGAATTTGAGATTAGCATGAGAAGTTGACTCACATGATTAATCGAGTGGGAAACTAATAAGTATCTACAAAAGCAAAATTTAAGGAAAACTGCCTGAAATAAAATATTCTCTTTGCTGTAAATTACCATTTATCACATACATTCATAATATATAACAAAATCAAAATTAGACTAGAGAAGTTAAATCATATTATTTTTTTATTGTAATTCAGATAAGAAACTAAAAATTATCCAGAAAAACAAAATATAAGGAAACTTCTCAAATTAAAATATTATTTTTGTTGTAAATTGTTGTTCACCACGTGCATTCAAAATATATAATAAAATCGAGACTAGATTTGTGGAATTAAATCACATGATTTTTTATTGTAATTTAGATAGGATTAGCAAGCGTGAAACTAATAAATATATGGAAAAACAAAATTTAAAGGAAACAATCAATATAAAATAATATTTTTATTGTAAATTTTTGTTCACCACATACTTCCAGAATATTTGAGAAGTGAAGTCACATGATTTTTTATTGCAATTTAGACAAATTTAGCCAACAGGAAACTAATAAGTATTCGGAAAAGCAAAACTTAAGGGAGGCTTCCCAAAATAAAATATTCTTTTATTGTAAATTGTCCTTCACCACATGCATTCAAAATATATAACAAAATTGAGATTAGACTTGAGAAGTTAAATCGCCTTATTTTTTATTGCAATTTAGACAGATTTAGCTAGTGGGAAACTAATAAATATCGGGAAAATCAAAATTTAAGGGAAACTTCCTATTCTTGTTATTGTAAAATTCCATTCACCACATGCATTTAAGATATATAATGAATTCGAGATTAGACTCGAGAAGTTAAATCAAATGATTTTTTTATTGCAATTTAAACATAATTAGGTAACAAAACTAATAAGTATCCAGAAAATCAAAATTAAAGGAAAACTTTCCAAAATAAAATATTATTTTTGCTGTACATTTCCATTCACCACATGCATTCAAGGTATATAACTAGCAATCGTACGTGAAATGTACAATGAAAATACTGAAGGGAATCTTTTAAAGGATTCAAATTAGAGTTAGAGAAATAACGGGAGGGTAAGAATGGCGAAGAAGAAGGGGTTAGAGTGTCGAGTGCGAGGGTGGCAAAAAAGGAAAGGAGAAATAATGTGAATATCCTGGAAAGACGAAATGATATGAAACTCGCCCATGCAACTACCTCAATGTCGTGTGAATTTTTTGCAGTATTTTGCTATAGCTCTCGTTGTCCCCATGCACAAGTACAATCTATTTTGCCAAATTATCACATTCGTTTTTTAACTTATTATATATTTCTTCTTTAACCAATGTAAAGGCATTGCAAATAACGTGAGTTAGTACCTTGAAAAGTATGCTGTCAGAACATGGTATGCTTTGAAACATGTTACAACTAACATGTTCAAAGCCTACACAAAAAAAATAAAATTTATTTCTTGTAAATGAGAGGATAACACACCTTTTTTATGTGGTGAGGAATGGAGAAAAGAATGAAAACCTAGAACATGAAGAGTGTTTGAGATGACATGGGGGAGATTGAGGTTAATCCTACATATGTGAGGATATGCCTTCACTATTTCCCCTAGTGTCGTTCATTTTTCCCCACCGAAATATACTACATTGTATAACTCTCTGAAACCCTCGCAGTAATTTATAATTTTATTAATCGTTGTCATGGTAGTAGATACCACACAATTATTGATGAACATTTTAAGTATTTATTGGTCGTTAAATTATTGAGACAATTTATTTCTATTTTTCAGGATTGCTAATCCAAATGGAGCTTTGGCACATGAAATGATAGTGTTCTAAAGGAAATTACATTTTCATAAAAATATGAGCCTTAACATTTCCATTCCACGTCTCTCAAGACAATAAACTTGATAGAGATGTGTGAAAAACAATTCAAAGAGAAATGGTGGGCTTAGAATTACATGGCAAAACGGGGTGTAAAATATGTTCCTATATTGAAATCCGAAAAATTCCTTGTTATAGTAACCAATATGTTAGTGTAGGATATTTATTTTCCTTGTATTTGTTTATTTACTTGGAGCTTTCCTACACTCATGGTATATGCTTGCTTAGTTGTAGCAGTTGTGTTGAGTTAGATTACCAGTTAGGTTGAGTTAGCTTACCAGTTATGTTCAGTTGGCTCACTAGTTGTGTGGAGTCAACTCCACTTCTAGTATCAGTTAGAGAGAGTTATTCCCCACTGATCTAAGAAGAAGTTGCATATTCACCACCTATATGTACTTGACTTGCATCATTCTATCACATTGTGAATATGGAGCATGGAGCATTGAGTTGATTTGGAGCCATTCTTTCCTTTGTGATTTTTTATCATATTGCATATTATTGTTAGTTATTTTTATTTTTATAATTGTTCATACATTCGATTTTCATCAGAGATCCTCAAAATCTAATATGGTATCAGAGCTGTTCTGATGGAACATTTGTCACTTTCACTATTTCAAAGATGTTTCATGATCCAATTGTTCTTATGGATCCCTTTTTGAGGGTTATTGGGCCCCTACCATCTTCTCTCTTAGGCATGTATACTACATTGGCATTGCCATTGTCTTTTGTGCACACGATTGTCATACTTATGACACCTTTCACTTACAAACTAGATGTAGAGATCAAAGTACAACATGTGTATTCTTCCTTTGTGGAGTGGGATAACTTTCAGTGCTCATTTTTTGTCCTTCCATAAGGCAGGAACCTTGTTCGATGTAGATGAATTCTCTTTAGTCTTTACGCAGAGGACCACATCATCGACGCTCTTCTTAGGGTACCTTCTTGTCCTCACTTCTTTCTCTCTCTACTCTAGAGGATGATAATTATATGTGGGTACCTCATCAGGATGAGTTGCCGGGAACCTCTACTTCTTCTTCTTCTCTAGTTTTTCTTAAGCGAGTTTCATGTCTCTCTTCTGGCGGGAGTTTTTCTTCCACTGGGTTTTCTCCATTTCTCCACTTTATGAAATATTTTTATTGTACATTTGTACCTTATTAGACCATGTTGTCGAGACCTACTTTCCTTTTCACTACCCACATAAGTTGTGCTTATGGGGGGTGTTGGTGTAGGATATTTGTTTTCCTTGTATTTTTTTATTTACTTGGATCTTTCCTACACTCGTGGGATATGCTTACTTAGTTATAGCAGCTATGTTGAGTTAGCTTACTAGTTAGGTTGAGTTAGCTTACCTGTTGTGTTTAGTTTGCTCATTAGTTGTGTGGAGTCAACTCTGCTTCTAGTATCAGTTAGTGAGAGTTATTCCCCACTGATCTAGGAAGAAGTTACACATTCACCACCTATATGTACTTGACTTGCATCATTCTATTACATGGTGAATATGGAGCGTGGATCGTTGAGTTGATTTGGAGTCATTCTTGCCTTTGTGAGTTTTGATCATATTGCATCTTATTGTTAGTTATTTTGATTTCTGCAATTTCTCATGCATTCGTTTTTCATAAGAGATCCACAAACTCTAATACAATAATCAACATAAAAAATTAAAATTGAAGTAAGAAAATTTAGTTTAGTATGTCTGCCAGTGCCATAATTTGCAACTAATGTGCAACTGCTAATTATTTTAATATTTCTTCATGTACGTAATTGTGAGTGGCACTGAGAAACAAACTCGAATCATTACTTATCGATGCTCAAGATTTCAATGAAACATATATCTCTAAATGTTTCAAAACAAAATCCCAGCCAAATTACTAGACCTCAATTTGGCATGGTCATATTACTATTAATATATATTAAAGTACTATAAATATAACTGTTTACTCATAATAAAGATTCTAATGGTATGAAGAATATCTACTACTCTAGTCGGCAGAACCTGGAGCTACTAACATGATTCCCACAAAGTTGGAGGTGATGGACTTGTTATGAGGCTTGGATAGTGTCGGTGAGCATATCAATGGGATGCAACTGCCATTGGGTGTAATATTGGTGGAAGACAGAATGCCCTGTGCCCACTGACAATATCGAGAAACATCCATTCTAGTAACTGTAAACATTACTCTTGGCAGTGATTGTGTACTTCATAGCACATTCAGGAGAAATATAACCAGACATGCCCGTCACATACATTGTCAGCCACGTGGATTTTATCTTTACAATAATTTGGCTATTTTGAAATCAGTGACGTTGGTGCAGAAATATTTGTCCTGCAGAATGTATTGGTGCTTAATGTCTAAATGAAGAATACAAGAAGAAGTAGAATCATTGTGAAATCAAGCATTCCCACGAGCATATTGAACAACAATACAATACCTAGTGTTCTAATCCAGTGCTTCTCTATCTGTCGATGAAAATTCAGTCATGCAGAGATCCATTCTCTATGAATTCATAGAGGACGAGATAGTGAGATCCTTTAGTGTAGAAGCAGGTGAGGCATTAGTTGAAATGTTTGAGGGAATAAATTGCACTTAGTTAAGTGAAAAATTCAATCGATTCCATTGATAGGTGCAGGTGCTTAACAACCACTTTTGTTCCATCATTGGGAGTACCACTGCTAAAAAAAACTCGAATCATCTATTTCCACCCTTGGATTTCAAATGAGATGTACGTCAAATTGCTATTTGCTCCATTGATTTCATTAATTGATGTCAGTCTTGGCTAGCCTCGGCACCCTTATACATTCTAATATGTAGTACGCCTTCGGTGTAGATTACTACTAAATATTTCAATGTATAACTTGGGTTTCAGCTTGGTTAAGTGCATATGGATCTCAAATAAAGTGCTTGTATTATTATGCAAAGAAAATGACAGGTCTGAAAATCCGTTTAGGATGTGTCACTCTCCTTGTTCTGCTTTGGGTTTTGAAAAGCGCTTAACCCAGTTGGCCCTAAATTTCCTACATTAATCATGTCTTACTAAGAAAATATTGATAATGGCCTACAAGATGAGGATAAATCTAAAATATCTATAACCTACACATCCTAAAATTTCATTGTCATATCGAAAAAATATTGATAAAAAGGGTACAAGGTGTGGGTGAGGTTTAGTTGTTGTGAAAGCTGTTGAACACCAATACAATGTATTGTGCAAGTGAGCTGCCTTACTTTCCAGTGAATAATGCTATGCTAATTTTATCCTTCTATTATTGAAAATGAGAGAGCTATCATAAGTTGTATATATGCTTAATAGATGGATGGGAGATTGTGGCCGTGTCTCTTAATGCTATAGTAAACCAGAAATGTAGATACATAAATATGTGTTATCATAAAATTTTATGTAAGTGAAAGACAAGTAAATTGGAGAAAGACGTCGACGACACATTTAATATGTAATATAAGAGTATTTATTACGCAATAGTCTACTTACCATATAACAATTACATGCAACAATATTTAGTTTTCTTTTTGTTTTAGGGGGTGAGCCTTTTGCCTTCGATTTTGTTGCCCTTTCTGTTGCGGTTTTTCTCTGTTTCTTGCCTATTTCCTAAGTCCTCACCTTGGTGTTTTCCTCCACCACTTCCCTGAAACGAACCTGCTCCCAGCTGCGTTGTGGCGTCCTCCCATTGCCAGGTCTGCTTGTGGTTGCTCTGCCACGAGGTTTCCTGTCGTCACCCTATCGTCTCTCACCTACATATGGCTTCCGGCTCATGGATTGCTCTCTGTCGGATACCTCTTATTTTTATTATCAGTGTTTGATTGTTTCCATTACTTCTTCCGGCTCGTGGATTGCTCTCTGCGGGATACAGGTTTTACTGCACGTTACGTATGTTTTTCATGCTATTTCCTTTTAATGTTATGGCTGTGTTTGGTAATTCTATCTTTCCACCATTTCATACAGTTCTGACCGCCTGTTCCATAGATTTTCAAATAGTGAGGGACATGTTATAATGTTAAGGGAAAATAAATTAATCAGACCCGCTTTTAGCAACAACGACCTTGGCGCAGAAATATTCGTCCAGCAGGATATATCGGTGCTTAATGTCTAAATGAAGAATACGAGAAGAAGAAGAATCCTCGTGAAATCAAGCAATCCCACGAGCAGATTGAACACAAATACAATACCTGGTGTTCCGGTCTAGGGGATCTCTATCTGCATAGAAAATCCAATCATGCATAGACCACGAGAGAGTGAGATCCTTCAGTGCAGAAGTCGTGCAGCCAGACAGAATTGAAATGTTTGAGGGAAGCAAGTGCACTCAGTTTTGCAAGAAATTCATCGATTCCATCGTCCGCACGGTGCTTGAAGACAGAATGCAGAGGAAAAATAGACCTGTGAATTCCCGGAAGAAGACAACGAATTCCCAAACCTTGCACTGAAATGACTAACAATGTTCATGCACGTGGACGACTGAGATGTTGTAGTACATCAACGACTAATTGAATCCCTGCCTTCCATTTGATACCGTGTGTCAGAGGAAATCGGTCACACTCCACTACAAGAATGCCTTCGACGTAATAAAATCGGAATTAGAGAGAAATTAAATCACATAATTTTTTTTATTGCAATTTAGAGATAATTGACTAACTAAAAACTAATAAGTATCCAGAAAATCAAAATTTAATTCAAGACATATAATGAAATCTTAGATAGAAAAGTTAAATCACATGATTTTTTGTTGCAATTTAGACAGATTTAACTGACGGAAAACTAGTAAGTGTCTCGAAAATCAAAATTTAAGAGAAACTTCCAACAATAAAATATTTTTGCTGTAAATTGTTGATCACCACTTGCGTTCAGAGCATATAATGAAATCTATGCTCTGAAATCAAGATTAAATGTGAGAAGCTAAATCACATAATTTTTTATTACAATTTGAACTAATTTAATGCGAGGAAAACTAATAAATATCCATAAAAGTAAGATTTAAGGGAAACTTCCCCCAAAATAAAATGTTTCTCCTTCAAATTGTGGATTTCTAAGTTTCTCCTTCAAGGCACAAAGATGTTTCTTGGGCATTTGGCTTAACTTTTAATTCATATGGACACATTTCCACAGACATTACACAACTTAGGAACATTCAATGTAAACTAGCACTGGCTTATCATCTTTTAAGAACAAATTGATATACATGGGAAGCATTCAATGTTTTTTTCTCAATGTATTAAACACAAAAATGAAATACTATAGCTTTTGAGATAATTTTTTTGTGTTTAATTTTAACTAACAATAATACTAGCAATCGCATGTGTACAATGCAATGTGAATGCCAAACGATATATGTTATTTGTTTTAGAAGGATAGTTATTACTTTTGTAGTCGATGTTGGTAAGGGGTGTGATTGATTTTATAAGTGTAGAAATATAGATTGACTATTTAATTTATCTCTACATTTCAGATTTGTTACAAATTCCGACAAATATATTTGCAAATCTTATATCATGAGTGGTAGTGTTTTTTAGAGTAGTTTTTTGAAATTAAACATTTATACATGAAGACTTCTATATATTTGCAGGGTTTGTGTCAACTTTTGTTGGTAGATGGCATACATTTGACATATTCGGCCGCTCTTGCTTGACTGTTGCATATTAACTAAACATTGCAACCATTAATATGCAAATGTTTTATGTAGTTTGTAACTATAGTTGTAAATAATATTGTGAAAACTTGGTTACATGACTATCAATAACATGACTATTAATAAACATACCATAGGCATACACTCTTGTCTAAATTCAAACGAGTAAACATAATATTATGGAAAACTTGTTATGTGACTATTAATAACCATACCATAGGCATACACTCTTGTCTGAATTCAAAAGAATAACATAATTTCTATGGTTACCACACAAGTATTGTTTGAGGGATTACACCTTCAAATCAAATGTGAATTTCACATATTATGTTTGTGGGAAAACTTCAGATATTATGTATATACTGGCAGGCAAAACATATAGGCATTAAATTACTAAACATAATTCTGAAAGAAAAGATGGAAGTCTAGCACAAGTTATCATTCATAATATACAAAACACAAAGGTTAGATGGTCCTTGATCAAAATGATGTTTAAACACATGTTTTGAAAATATTTTTGAAGGGCACATAATTTTTTAAATACAATACAAAATCAATAGAAATGTTCGTAAAGGCTTCAATCAATTGGTACCCTCCAAACAAAGAGCTATGATGTTCATCATATTTAAGGCACCATGAACATTCACCATAGACACTCTTTTAGAAGCCATTATTTCTCTTTATACCCGACAACAACAAATAATAACAGCAAATAACGTATATCACATGCATCCAAACCTTTATTTTCACTCTCCTTCACCACATACTTAATGATATGGCGAAAAAAATCTAACCATGTTGAGAAACTTCAGTCAATCTTGACTAATGAATATATTTTACGCACAAACTAGAAGTATGCATAGAAGCCGGTTGTACCATTCAATACAAAGAAAGCATATGATATGATCGTCATGTAGCCAAAGTAGATAATTCCTAAAAGAAGCTTAGTAATCTCCAGTTTGGCGAAGAATTAGAATATCGCATATAAAAACAAATAGAGTGCAGACAATCCTAAAGTCAGATATACTCTCCACCGCTGATGGTAATCTTCACTACACAACTGGAAGTAGCAAAGAACAATAGTGATCTCGGCACAAGTGACAAGAAGGATAACAAATACAATGAATGGGAAACCCAAAGATATAGTAAAATTGGTTCAGCCATATAGAAGTCCGAATGAAAAACATGTAGAAAATAGTGCCAGGAAAAACAAAAAACAGTTTGTCTTTAGTGTATTTTTTTTCCATTTTGTGCCCTTGAACATCTTATATATACGAGTTGAAGAGTAGCCAACAAAAAAACCCATGAACACACACAATAGAACCATAGTGGATTCACATGGAGCTAAACATCATGCACTATAATTGTACTGCCACCACAATTTTTCCAATGTCTGTCACAACAAAATTTATTGGACTTACCTCTTAAGAACATAATATCTTTGTCAAATCCACAAAGTAAATTAAATAGTACGTATCCAATCAGACCATCTAACGTCTTTGTTGCCAGATAATCTAGGGGAATACTCATAGGGCATTTTCCATAACATAGAATGTTCACAAATACTGTGTTTTAGCCACTTAAATTTGTTGATTGCACAAAACTGGGGAAAAAGCCAATGTGCAGAGTAGCTAAGAATGATTTACAGATTATGTCATAATATAATTATGTAGTGGATAAAAATGAAAGATAAGTGCTAGTGAGTGCATTCAATTGAGGTAAACCTGGTCATAACTTGGACATTTGGTAAAAAAACAAATAGAGAAAGCTCATAAAGAAGAGGTTGGGAAGAATATGGTTTTTCCTCCAATCCATGAGGACTTACAGAGAATCAAAAGAAACAAAACACGAGCCCAAGATGACTTGCAAATTGGGTTGAGAACATCTTAAAAGCCACCTTGATAGATGAAGACACTAAAGGAGAGGATGAGAAGACCACATTAATCTCCAATAAGAAGGCCCCAAGGAAGTAAACTATGAAAT
The DNA here is from genome assembly GCA_019776745.2 of Taxus chinensis. NCBI lineage: Eukaryota > Viridiplantae > Streptophyta > Pinopsida > Cupressales > Taxaceae > Taxus > Taxus chinensis. The sequence goes on along the minus strand of CM034152.1, from coordinate 196,205,467 downwards.
GCGGGTCAAATACATAAAGAAGACTTAAAGTAAACCATGTCTGTGGATTCCAATGATGAATCTGAGAACCCTGTGGTAAGGAACAACAAACAATATAGGGCTCAACAACAGATGGAGGCATAAGAATAAGATATTGTTCTAGTCGAAAATCTTGTTAAACCCACACATCATAAGAAAACAAAAAACATGTCAGTCAAGACAATAAGCTATAAGTACTGACCGGGACTGTGAGGATATCAGGAGGATCTTGTAGATGTAAATCACTCAGACTGATCGTACATGACCATGCCTTGAATGTGTGTCCTGACTCCCAACAATCCCAAATCAATTTTTTCATTAAATGTTGGCAACAAAGCTACCTACGTAGTACTTACCCCTTTACTTAAATCTCTTGTATCATGACCAGGCTTCACAAATTTTGGTGTTCATTGCGCATCACGAGTATGTTGTGGTCTTCTTTCAATGTGTTTATTAAGATGAAAATTTCAGGAGTAGAATCTCGATTTTTTCCTGGGTCTGGCTGCAATTTCCGAACAATTTTGTCGGATAATTCAAGGGCAGGGTCATGAATTTCTTCCCGCAGAATTATCTGTGGATAAGATAAAAAAAAACAAAGCAAAAATCCATGGAAAATCCATACCTACACAATTGAATCAAGGGCTGAAACCTAAAAACTATTAAGTCAATCTGCTACAATCATTGTTGTACAGAAATCACTCATCCATATCTAGCATACATTTCAATCATAGCACTTTTGACTGCATAAGCTTGAATTTTCTCACCCTCTTGCATTTGGTGAAAATGTTGTCGGGGATTTCTTGCATATCCATTTACGATGTAGCCTGCAATCATTGGTGTCCAGGAAATGGCACCTTTTTCAGAAATATCATCAAACACTTTATGACCATCCTCCACACTCTATTTTAAATGTCATCTTTGGTCTGGTAGCTTTTTTGCTGCAAAATAATCAATCACATATTTCTGGCATGAGGCATAACCTGGTAAGAGTATGCAATATTACTTCAAGAGTAAATGCTTCTTTATTATAGGACATCAAGTATTCCGTATATGTATCATCTATTATTCGACTTCATTCTTCCAAAGTTCACCCTAACTGATGGCTATGCATTAATGCAACGGTAGAAAATTAAAAATTCATGTTAGCTAAAGGAAAGAGAAGAAACATTGACCTTCACAACTTGACATAAATTGTAATTTACCTACAGTTTACATGTGCAATTGCCATCATGATATAAATTTGAGTTCAAAAAATAAAAAAGAGGAAACGGTTAGTGCAAGCTCTTGAGGATCATTCTTTCAAATTTACCAGTGGTATCTTCAATTTTGTTTTCTAACAAGAGATAAATGTTTTCCTCTATCCAGGACCTATTTTCAGATTTGCCAACCAGAATCACTGGGAGATAGAAACTGACCCCTTCAAATTTGCTGAAATGCATTGTCTTCATAGTCCAACATCTGCAAAATTTACAGAAAAAAATTAATGTACATATTCTTATAAGATTTTACAGCTATACACCAGGTTCATAAGAAATGGTGTACACATTTAAAGGTTATTCAACATGTTTCTGACAACAAGACATGGAGAAGCATGGATTCTTACGTGGCATTTTTCTTTTCTGCACCTTCAAGTAAGGCCAAGCTTTCCCATTTTCTATAATCACATCTCCAGAATATTGTGGCTTTATAAAAAATACAAAAAGAGAATTTATTTCATTCATACTCTCCTCCATAAATAAACAATATATACAAAGTCCTAAACAGATAAGAATACATGTTGTTCTCATGAATTACTGAAAGATGACGACTTCCAAAGATCCAACAATAAATAAGTTGAAAATCAAGAGCCAGAAGATGCATTTAAATTTGAGTGCATTTCGTCAATCAGTTATCATGCAACCTCAAAACTGACATATTTATTTTAGTGGTCATGAATGCTGCCTTCTTCTAGCAGGTCTGCTTTCATTATTTGAAGATATGATTTGCAAATTTAATTTCCTTGCTACAAAATCTACAGCAGAGCTCAGAAGATACATATATCTCCAAGACGAAGGCCCCTGATTCCTTTCAGCGGCTAACATGGCTTAGATCTCCAATCTGTCACAAACACAGGGCCCCTTTTGTAAATACACCATGTAAATACACCAAAAGCAAGTACTGAACATACAATTCCCTACAATAATCAAGGTATCGGAATGGTTAGTCAGGATGAATATCTAAGACATGGAAGGCCAAAAAAAAGTGAATGTATAGATACTCACTGAATATATGACACAAATAAGTTCAATGTTCCATCCTATAGTCCAGGTTCTCAAATCTGGTCCAACAACCAAAGGAACAAGAGTACACCGCATTGTCCCACAGATGCAAAGCAAAGCAGAGAGGGATAATTGAGCTCGGTATTTTTAAGTGTTGAAACCTGTATTGCCATCAATAGATTTTGAAACCACGATCTGAGCTTCATATGCCTAGAAAATTGTTAAAAAACAGGGCAATTTGTTGATTAATAAGTTAGATCACTTGCATAATAATCCAAGTAGACCAACACATATAACTTTCAAAAAGGCAAAGACAACCCATCTGTCAATCTTGTATTACAAAATGATCTCCAAGTTTAAAAGGATTACCAGCAACATGCAAGCCTCTACTCCAAAGCTGCTCAATTAATAGCCCCTTGTAACGAGACATAACCATTGCTCCACCCACATAGAGTAAAGATATTCTCGACGCCAGGGCCACCGACCTGCTAAAATTTGAGTTCAAAGATATCAAAGACGACGCCTTTTTTGACTTTGTGAGGAGTTATTCGTGGTTTGTGGACGAAGCAGTTGACGAAGGGTTTGATTGTTTGTAGAGCGTGGAGGGGGATGATAAATTCATCGAAACCCTGATCGACAGAGCTCCCAAACTTCAACGCTTGTTGGACTGTGCAATTGCATGCCTGCCTTTGGGAGAGGCGATGCGAGGCTACCTGGTAGCTATGGCGGTGGAGCCCGTAGTGCGGGAGAGCTTCAGGCTGTACGCAGAAATGTGCTCATGTATTTCCGCCTTGCTCGACAATTTCTTCGACATGCGCCGGTTGCTCTGCGCTTAGGCTTTCGAAATCTACCAAAAATCCAGCCTTTCAAAGTGAAAAACAACTTTATGAAAGTAAAAACGTCAAATTTAAGTACCTAACATGAATGTCAAACCTAAAACAAATGTCAAAAAGGCCGTCAAATTTAACTCAGTCACAGAAACGTCCGCAAAGACCTTTCCCATAAGGAGAATGCCGCCTTCGGCGTAATAAGATAAATATAATTTATGATAAGAAAAATCAATTGTGTATGTGAAGATTATATATCGTCTTCCATATAATAATAAATCATAATATTTTATTGAATTATTCTTTTTTAAATTTGAATGGCACGGATAATGTAATCAAAAGTTAAAAACTAACAAAATTCATGACATCTACGAAATGGAAAATTTAGAAATAAAAAAATATACCACAAATATGTACATTTTAAAATTTCAAAAACTCTTCTAAAACTAAAGATTGAGAACATTTCAATAAATAAACCCATATAATTAATCTCCAAATCAGTTTGGCAAAAGGACATTATAACTTATCTCAAATAAGTACTATGTAATTAATGTTTACATTAAATTATCTGATCAAATCCTAAGGGTGAGAGAATTATTAGGAGAATCTGTATGAGGGGAATTGGGAGAATAAATACAATATAGGGGATAATTTTGTGAATATTCAGGTGAAGTAAGGAGAATAAGGAGATAAAATAGGAGAAGGAGAATAAATGGGAGAGTTATGAGGATGTCCAAGTGAAGCAGGAAAAAAAGGAGACGAAGTGGAAGAATATGGAAAATCAGGGGAATAAGGACATAAAATAGGAGAAGGAGAATATATGAGAGAGCTATGAGGATATCCAGGTGAAGAAGAATATATGGGAGAGCTATGAGGATATCGAGGTGAAGAAGGAGAATAAAGAGACGAAGTGTAAGAATATGAAAAATCAGCAGGAGAGCATATGGGAGAGTTATGAGGATACCCACGTGAAGTAGGAGAATAAGGAGACGAAGTGGGAAGATGTGGAAGATCAGTAGGAGAATATATGGGATAGTTATGAAGATATCCAATTGAAGGAGGAGAATAAGGAAATGAAATAGGAGAATATGGAAAATCACTAGGACAAGAATGGTAACTGTAATCTCTCCACATCAATCGAAAAACATCTTTCCAACTTTGAGCGCCTAGAGCTCTGTAATCTTCATCTTGAAAAGCATATGATGCAAATTTGATACACTTGTGCTTCCAAAACTCATCATTTGAACACAGATGCCTGAACTCTGTGCACACACAACACAACATAGCAGCATCAATTCCATGAAGACTTTCCATGATTTTGATTCTTATGTCCATAGGGATCGTCATAAGAGATGGGGGCAATGGCAAGCTAGCCTTCTCCGACATATCACCAAGCAGTGGCAGACAAAGTCCATCCTTCACGTCCCTACACAGCTTTAAAAAATCCCTATCACGATCCATAAATTCCAGATCTTTGCCGAATTCAGTGAAATTTTCTCTAATTTTAGGAAGGGTTTCCCTTCTTCTGTAGGAAGATATTTCTGCAACGGAAAGAATGCTATGCTCAATACAAGGCATAAATTTTTCAACTTCTAGCCAAAGCCGTGAACACTGTGAGTCCTTTGCATCCACAACCAGAAAAATCCCCGCCAGTTGAAATTTAAGCTCAAGATTTTCCACATGTTTGCTCAATCTATCATCTGCATTACAAGAAAGAAGTTGAGGAAGAGTGTAACGAATACTACTGACCAAATCTTTCGCAGACCAGCGTTGAGGAAGATCAAACCCTAAACAAGCTTCTGAAGTGTGGGCATCAAACCGTACAAACCCTAATTCCAGCATCACGGCGTGCACAAAGATAATCAACAGGTCATGATCACATTTTACATTTTCTTTCTCTTCTGAGAAAACCCTCTGCAGAAAATATGAAATAGGTTTATATTTTTGTTCCATGGGCTCATTATTATCTCTACACTCCACAGTTTTAAAAATCTTTGTAGGATTACGACCAGAGTCACTACACACAACCCTTTTCCTGGTCTGAGAGCTTTCTGGCTTCATGTTGAGGAAATAACGCTGTAATTCGCACCAATATATTCTCCGCGTATAACAGAGTAATCCCCTTCATATAGGAAACCGTGAAGAAGTTCAAAGGAAAGTCCGCATGCAGAGTAAGCAGAGTAAATATAGATAATAGTTCCAGAAATAGTTTTTTTTAATTAAAAAATTGAGGATGCTTTTATTAATAATAAATTATTAATAAAAATTGATTATCATAATTGAAATGGAGTTCATAATGAAGGATTTAGATCAAATTTATGCGTGGCCATCTAGGAGAGACGGGCCAGTAGTGGTACACCCTAAGTTAAGGGGTCCACAAAATCAATTGTTTATGATATGGGATTGTGATTTTTTCATTAATATATAGTTTAGATTTGTGTTAACTTATATTTTTTGTTTGGAATGTTCAATTGGAGGGAAAACCATATTTTGGATTGATTTAAAATAATATATGTGAAAATGCTACAACCATGGTGGAAACCAATACTTGAATATAAGTGAAATTGCTTGAACATTGACTTTTTTGTACTTGTACATGGGTGAAAGGTCTTACATGTCACGATGTGATTGGCTACTCTACATAATTATTATGTCAACAATAAATTACTACTACATAGTACTATGACAACTATTGAGTATTGTGTGATCAATAATCATATCAACTATTGGACCTTGTTCACCTATTGGCCCTCTCCCCTATTCAGTGTGAATTTATTTGTAAGTAATATGTAAGTATTTTATATTAATTTTTTATGTCATTTCAATTTTTTTTAAAGATATGGGAGTAGAGTTACCATAAATATTGATAACACACGATATTTTATTTTTTGGATTGACATTATAGTATACTAATGATTTTTTCTATGTGAAATATTTTGATTGATTATAGAAAATTGAGAGAAGGCTAAGAAATTGTCATAACAAATAAGGAAAACAAAAAGACCTTTTAATTTTTTTTTTATTAAACTAGCAATCACATGTGTACAATGTAATGTGAACGCCAAATAAAATATATTATTTGATTTATAGGGATAGTTATTTCTTTTATAGTTGACGTTGATAAGGGGTTTGATTGACAATTATGATTTTCTATTAAAGTAAAAAAAAAATGCAAAGTACATTGGAAAGGATGTTAAATAATAGTTAGTTGTGTAATAATCAAATTACAAATGCAAGTGAGACATGTAAGTTTGTTAACACTCACTCTTGAGAATGTAGTGAATGTGAAGTGTTGACGTCAAAGTAGATTGAAATAACCACTCAGCGCTTTAACATATTAGCTCTCCAAGAAACATAACTGAGACAAAATATGCAAGCACATATAAATGAAGCTCAAATGGTTATGGTACATTGTAGAGTGCTTTATTACCTCAAAGAGTTTGAGAGCATCATTGTCAGAGCTATTTTGTGCATATCCTACAATTATGGCATTCCATGAGACCACATCTCTTTGAGGCATTTTGCAAACAAAAATCCACTTTCCATTATACTTTGATGGATGTTCATACCTTGTGCTAAGGCTCCCATATTGGTATAGAAAGGGTGTATGCTAACAAAGGTTGTGGAGGCTGGGTTTGCACTTGTCAAATGCATTCGCCTAAAAGTTTTGAAGGCATTTTCAACAAACCCATTTTATGCATATCTTGCAATCATTTAAGTCCATGAGATCACATCTCATCGAGGCATTTTATCATACAGTTCACATGCCTTGTGTATGTTTCCACATTTTTCATACATGTCTACCACGACACTTGCAACTACACCTAACAAAAATCAACTTTCTATTATACTTTGATGGATGTCCATGTCCTGCTTTAAAGCTCCCATTTCAACACATGTTGAGATGATGATGACAAAGGTTGTGGAGACTAGAAAAAGTCCCATATCTATTATTCTTTGGTGAATGTCCATCCCTTGTTTCGACATAGGATGACAATATGCTAGCAAAGGGGAATTGATATTCAGGTTGGCTACCTGTTGGTTGTATTTGGTGAAACAAAGTCAATGCTTCACAAGGATGTTCATGTCTTCTGTAAGCTGGAATTATAATACTCCATGAGAAGGGGTTACAAATAATGAACATATATATATATATATATATATATATATATATATATATATATATATAGATACAAACATATATAATTTTATTTAGAAAAACCACTTGTATAATCTGCCAAATGTAACATTGTATCTTCCATAACAAAATAGTATCAGATTTTAGAATATCTCTATAAATACAAGGGTATGAGCATAAACCGACAATGATTTGAAAGTAAGTTTTAAATAAGTGCCCACCATCCATTAGAAACACCTTCTTTGGGCACAAAGAGCTCTACTTATTAGAAGCGCAAAGATGAAGTTTATTTTGAATCACTTATATCATATTGTGAATGTTGTTTTAATCTAGATTGAAGAAATCAACTAATTGTTTGACAAAATGCCAGAATTTAGTCTTGATATTGTCTAACCTGGATGGGGAGTCTAATAATGTTTTAATGTTGTTTTATTCATTAATAGGCTCTGGGAAAACCTTTAAAGCACATGTATTTCTCATGAGTATTTGATCTTAGTTGAATTTGTATCGTAATTAGTTTAAATGGTCCTATGTAAGAGTGTTTTCATGCTTATGGTAGGATTGTCTTTAGTGTTATCTAATCTTGACTGCACCAAAAAATGTGTTACATTAACCCCACATGCATTTCTAATTAATCTCAGTGCACACAGGTGAAAGAAAATGGCATGCATGTTTTAAGTAACAAATTTGAGAAGCTCCTGATTATCGGTGTTACATAATTGAATAACAACCACAAAATGCATTGTAGCTCTTTTTAATGAACAAATGTAAGCATATCATTTACTTATCGAAATACTTCCACAGTGACAAAATTTCTGATTTAATGGTATGAATAATTATAATTATGGCCTTAAATCCCTGCTTTATAGAAACATGTTCCTTTGATATAATGGTAGAAACAACTTATATCATGAAATTTAATCCCTGCTGTAGAAAACATTCTCCTCTGTCACCCAAAATAGATAGAGGTGTAATCACAAATCTTAGTGTGAGTAATTAGAACTATTCCATAAGGCTTTATGCCCCCTTGCTAGAGTTGAGAAATCCTTGATAACTTTTCTCGAGCTTTACTAAATGCTCACAAATATTACGAAAAGGGAGAGAATGCTCAATAGATGACAAAATCAGATGTACTTACAAGTCATCCATATCCTATACATTACAGATTTCCAGCTCTTTCACTCACCTATTGTCATTGCCAATAAGTTTCTACAACATCCTCACCAACAAAACTTGTATTCACAATGTTTTTCAAATCAAGCTCAATGAATTGTAATCTGGAGGTCTCACAAACAATGCATTCTCAACAATCAAATGTCTTATTCAATTCAGAATATAATGAAAACATGTAGTAACAAAACCTTCTTCATTGCTAATACTAATGATCAGAAAAGGAAAGAGAATGAAAAAAGCACAAGAATGATATGCCAACGAGAATTCCCAACTTTTTGTTGTAGATGCTATGATATTAAATGAGCAAGTATAAATAAAAAACACCAGAGTAATATATTGTTTATTCAAATAATCCGGGATACATTTACAATGGAATCACTCCATATATATAGGAGTCTTCTCATAAAAAACTCTCCAACAACATTTGTATACATATAAAACCCTACACATGTATGGTTTTAACCACTCACCAATATAATAATAAAACAAACTATTTGTTTTATTATTTAACTTACTAACTTATCACATACTAACCACCACTAACAATTACATTTTACATTTACCCATTTACCAACAGTAAATATGAATACCTATATTATGTTCTAAAATAAGGTTTTCCTAAAATTCGTCCCCTTAGTGCTAACATGGGGAAAATGTCCATCCTACACTAAACCTCATTTCATGATCACGTGATTTTCCTTTGGATGATCACAAATCAAAAAATGGTTTTCCATCGGTTAACCAAAAAGCAAGAGTGAGGTGGTTTTCCATTGGCTGACCATAAACCACAAAGGGGTGAAGGTTTTAAAATGGTTTACCTATAACCATATCACGATGTGCCAATGCATACTTCGACCCTCATCATAGATGTTGTTCTTCTGGAGATAACATTTCGAAATCCATCACAATGCAAACAAATCATACCACACATACAAACTGAAGCATTATGTCGTTTCCCCCCCACAATGTGAGGTTTCCATAACACATTTATTCTGAAAACATCACACTGAAATAAACACACACTCACACATGTCACCATAGCAGAAGTGGCCCTGCCATTGGCGACTAACGAAAGGACACTAATTGTCCTCCATCCTCCTGTATCCTCCAACCTCCAGTAAAATACTTCTTAATGTAAGAAGTCTTTAGACACGTATCCACATTCATCTGGTTCAAGTTCCTATTCTCCCGATGATTCTTCATCTACTATTTTATTGGCTTCATTTCCAATTTTTCCACTTAGCACATCTCAAGCACGATCTTTGTAGAATGAAGAAGTATGCCCTTCTTCTTGCAGTAGTAGAATTCAACTTCTCCTTCATTTTTGGAAAATTTCTTATGCTTCTTTCTATTATATAGATATTTTTCTTCATCCGTGTCTTCTTTGGTTCTCTTTTCTTTAGCTAGGAGAGCTGAAATCATGTCCTCTAGAGTTTTAGAAGACATTTGACCAAGTGTAAACACTACATTACTGTACTTGGGAGGCAAAATATTCAGTAATATGGCTTTTGCATCTTCATCATCAACATGAGCACTAAATTTTTCTAATTGTCTAGTGAGAGATTTGAAATCATTAATATGACTAGACATGGTGAGCCCACCATTTTGAATCTAAAAACTGAAGTTTTAAAGAAAACTTTGCATTGATTGCTTTTGCACCAAACAATTTATTTAGATTATCCCACATTTCCTTTGATGATTTCTCAAGATCAACATAATGCAATTGAGTATCTGAAATAGCTAAGCCTATAATGGCTTTGGTTTTATCATCTCTTGTTTTCCATTCTAATGTTTTTGTTGCATTTGATGGTAATTTTTCTTGTCCATTTACAATCCTCCACAAATTCTTATTCACGAGTTGCATTTGAATTTTCACTTTCCATGTATGAAATTTAATTCCATTGAATTTATCTACTGACACTACTGGTGTCTCTATTGATCAGAAAAAATAAACGAGAACTTACCGATATTCAAATCGTGTAGATCAACAACTTGACAGATAGAATACACGAAAAAACAAATCTATAAGTTATCGTTAATGATTTCCATTTTTATCCGTAACCAAAAACTAGGTTTTTCCAACTTTTTGTTAGAATGTGTTCAAAATATAAATAAAGAAATCCAAAAATTTTCCTAGGATTTGGAATCTGGATTTTTGCAAAATATGTAATTTAACAGTCATATTTTTAAAACAAGAAAAAAGAGAAACCTTTTATTACAATTTGAACGTTGCTTTTAACATCCACACTTCCACTGAGTTGCAAGTTGGGCATACACACATTTTCCAAAGAAAGAGAATTTGTAATGATCATAAATAATCGCTTCCCCTCACAAATTCTTATTGAGCCATACATGCTCTGATGCCACTGATATTAAATGAGCAAGATAAATCAAAAACACCAGAGTAATATATTGTTTATTCAAATCTTTCGGGATACAATTACAATGGAATCACTCCATATATATAGAATTATTCTCACAAAAAACTCTCCAAAAATTGTATGCATATACAACCATACAAATGTATGGTTTTAATCACTCACCAATATAATAATAAAACAAACTATTTGTTTTATTATTTAACTTACTAACTTACCACATACTAACCACCACTAACAATTACATTTTACATTTACCCATTTAACAATAGTAAATATGAATACCTATGTTATGCACTAAACTAAGGTATTCCTAACATGCTAGACTCTATTTGGTACTTTAGGCTTCCCACTAAACCCATGGGCTACACCGAAAAATGGTTAATTCTTTGTTCCACTTTTTCCAAACTCTTTATAATTTTTCACTCACTCTTTTTTTGTGCTCAGTTTTTTTTACATTCTAAATCTCTCACAACCACTATCATTCTTGACTTCACAAAATTTTAATACAATCCCAAAATCCATGCAGGTTGTTGCAACTTCCGTATCAACAGTTTCCATGACTGTGTTGTTGTTTGTTCTTGATAGAAATATGTGTTCACATATCAATGTCAAAGACAACTCTATCCACATTTGATTGCTCCATGCTCTAGAAAACAAACCTTAAAAATACTTAAACAGTGTACAGTGTAAGCTCCAAAAGAAAATTAACAAATAGAAATGTTACCAACTGAAGCAAATTTGAGTCATTATCCATATATTTCCTTCCCGTCAACAACTCCAAAAGAATAATTTTGTAATTGTATACATCAGATTTCTCATTAAGCCTTGATGTTCTTACATATTCAGGGTCAGTGTAATCAATGGTACCCATAACATAGGTAGAGTTAGGGATTTTGGCCAAGGAAATGCACTTGGCAATGCCAAAGTATGACAAATGTGCTTCAAAATTATCATCCAAAAGAATGTGCTTGCACCTACATGTTGAATATGAAATCGAAGACAAAACAACAAAGAAAAAGAATAAATTCACTGCCAATATTGATGCTCTACTCTCTCCATTAACATAATAGATTAAATGGATTTACAAGAATGAGGGATAACATTTCCTAGATTAAGGCCAAGCAAATGCAAACTGAACCAAAACTGGAGATGCATAGATGGTCTATCTTACAAAATCCGACCGGTTGCAAGTCGGGTGGGGGTTCCAGGCAGACATGAACTTATCAAAGTATTGTTTTGTTTCCTCAATAGGTCTTGTATCTACCAAATCCAGTTCAACAAATTTAGGGGAGTTATCAAGCCACAATAAACTATGGACATGTGAGAAGCCTCTGTGTTTCCATTCATACATGTGAAACGAGGGAACATAAATATCAGCTATGTAGTTTGGAACAATCTTATTAAAAAGTAGATTATATTAAATGTACCAAAAGTCTACTACTCCATGGCCTTTTCATCAAGCCCATTTAATGCATATCCTGCAATCATGTCATTCCATGAGATGACATTTGGTCAAGACATTTCTTTGTAAAACCTAAAAGCTTTACCGAGAACACCATTTTACATGTATCACGTAATTATATCATTCCATGACACCACATTTCCTTGAGTCATTTCTTTAAAAATCTTTAAAGCCTCATCTGTATCAACAATTTCCATGACCGTGTTGTTGTATGCTTTTGATAAAATCCGTGTTCAAATGCCAATGTCAAAGCCAACTCCATCCACATTTGATTGCTCTATGCTCCAGACAACAAACCTTAAAAATACTTAAACTGTGTACAATGTAAGCTCCAAAAGAAAATTAACAAAAAAAAATCTTACCAACTGAAGAAAATTTGAGTCATTATCCACAACTTTACTTCCTATCAGCAACTCCAGAAGAACAATTTTATTATTGTAGAAAAAATCTACTGCTCTATGGCCTTTTCATCAAGCCCGTTTAATTCATATCCTTCAATCATGTCATTCCATGAGATGACATTTGGTCAAGGCATTTCTTTGAAAAACCTAAAATCCTCATCGAAAAAACCATTTTTCATGTATCCCGCAATTATAACATTCCATGACACCACATTTCTTTGAGTCATTTCTTTAAAAAGCTTTAAAGCCTCATCTGTATCGACAATTTCCATGATTGTGTTGTTGTATGCTTTTGATACAATCTGTGTTCACATGCCAATGTCAAAGCCAACTCCATCCACATTTGATTGCTTCATGCTCCATGTTCCAAACAACAAACCTTAAAAATACTTAAATAGTGTACAATGTAAGCTCCGAAAGGAAATTAACAAACAAAAATATTACCAAATGAAGCAAATTTGAGTCATTATCCACAATTTTCCTTTCCGTCAGCAACTCCAAAAGAACAATTTTATAACTATATACATCATATTTTTCATTAAGCTTTGATGTTCTTGCATATTCAAGGTCAATGTAACCAATGGTACCCATAACATAGGTAGAGGTGTATTTGCATTCGCTGGTTGAAATATTGAACACCTTTTTCAACCTGGAATTGACAGATGTTTTACCAAATCATATTCATTTCCAATATTGGTTTTAGGTTTTGGTAACAGTCGTTCAAGTGAAAGCATTTAACAAGATCATTCTACAATATTTGACGATCGATACCAGAGGAAAACAAATTTATCTTAACCCAGGCTAAAATGTTGTGCATATCATCTAACAATGTGGTGTTTAGGGTGATCGTCTAACAATGTTTTCAAACAAAGTATGCAACATTGTTCGTTACACGAGATCTGAGCTTGAAGGCTCATCGAGTTGTCTAGAAAACATGTTGAGTCGTAGAAGGTCGAGAAATGCATTTAGCTCCCATGTTAAACCATCGAGTTGAATGAGCACTGGGAGACCTGAGCTGTTGCAATTTACACCAAGCTACCAAAGAGTATCAACTCTTGATTTTTCCCATCGACGAGCCACTTGGTCAAATCCATTGGCATTGGGTTGAAGAAGAAGACTAGGGTCTGTGCAAGAAATAAATGCAGACCGATCCATTTTATTCAAGTCAAAGGTCAAGTTGAAGGTTTCACAAGAAGGCCGAGTCCATTTTGAGTAGGTTCGAGTAAAAGCCCGAGTCAGTTGAGCCTAACAGCAGTGAGCTCATGTGAAGTGGAGAATTCATCGTGGCTGTTAATCTTAGTAGCTTGGACAGCTGTTTGTCCTCACCCGAATATAGCAGCATTAGTTATGGGTAGTTTGGACAACTATTCGTTCTGGCCTAGAATTTAGAAAAATTGTTTTTTTTGTCAAACAAATATTGTTAGGATAAAAACAATTGTTATTTATTATCGACTCCTTTTAGGTGACACCTCATAACCAAGGTTGTTAATGGTTATTGAGTTGTCTTAATCTTAGCCATTCATTTGTATTAATCTCGGCCATTGATTTTCAATGAGAGTAGTATATAAGGGGGTCATTGGGTCATTTGTAACATGGAAGTTTTTAGAGAAACTTGCAGTGTTAGCAAGAGCGCAGTGATAGCGTTGGAGATAGCAGTGGAGGAATATCAGCAGGAGGATTAGGAGATTGTCGGAGCTCTGCCAGTAAGAGGCAAGCAGTATTTGTATCTCTTGATTTGCTGAAGTTTAATATATTTCTCATATGTAGTACTGGTTTTCCCTACGGGGTTTTTCCAGGGACAATTGTCCGAAAATATTGTGTTCACCTTGTTGGGTATTTTTTATGTGTTTGTATTTGTGAAGTTACAGTTGTGTTATTTTCCAATATTTGTTGATCAAATAATCTTACAAGATAGGAGGTTAATAATCAGTAATTGTAATAGATTTTTCACATGGTATCAAAGCTATGTTCGGGTAGAAGAGATTTACTCTAAGTGAAAGAAAGTGAGGGTTTATAAAACCCAGTCTAACCTCTTCAAAATTATTATTATTATTTTCTTTTAAGATGGCCTCAGCAGGTTTAAGAGATCAGGACAGATTGGATGGAGCCTCAAATTTTGGTGTTTGGAAAGCCAGAATTTTTCTATTGCTGGAAGAGAATGGTATCAAGGAATATGTGAGCACTGTTGTAGCTATACCTACAGATGCAACACAAATCTTAGCATATAAGAAGGAAGATGCCAAGGGGAGGAGGCTTATTCTTGACGGTGTCAAGGATCATATTGTTCCGCATATTGCAGAGTTAGATAAAACGAAGATGATGTGGGATGCCATTATGAATCTGTACCAGAATGCTACCACTAATCGGAAGCTGATTCTCAGAGAAAAGTTGAGGAATACCCGGATGAATAAGGGAGAAGACGTCACAAGTTACCTCACCAAACTTAGACTTGTCAAGGATAAATTGGAAGCTTTTGGAGACAAACCAAATGATGATGAGCTAGTGAGAATAGCCCTAAATGGGTTTACTAAGCAGTGGGATGTCTTTGTTCAAGTCATCAATGGACAAGACACCTTACCGAGTTGGGATCGACTATGGAGTGATTTCACTTAGGAGGAGCTTAGACTAAGTCTTGTCAATGGAGCCAACAATAAGAGTCAGAAAAGTGAGGTGGAACATGAAAATGTTGCCCTAGCGGGTAAAGGGAAAGCAAAGAAGGGGTCTAGTAAAGGATCAAATTCACAAGGTGAAAAGAAGAAGAAATATTCTTCGAAGATCAAGTGTTATGGCTGTCATGAGTTTGGCCACTATGTCAGCGATTGCCCAGAAAGGAAGAAGAATGAAAAGAAAGGCAAGAAGCAAGTTGCGGCTTCAGCAAGTGCAGATGAGCTCTCTAGTAGAATGGAAGATGAGTTTACACTCATAGCATGTATGGTTAGCTCAACCTCACAGAGTGTTTGGTACATAGATAGTGGGGCATCATATCATATGACATGAGTTAGAGAATACTTCTCCAGTTATAAGGAAGAGAGCACCAGAATCCAGATCTCTATGGGGAACATGTCCAAACTCAACTCAGTTGGGAAAGGGACTGTTCAGTTTCAGAGGGAGAGTGGTAAGATGATTCCCCTTCATGATGTGTTGCATGTTCCAGGCTTAGGGATGAATATGATTTATGTATCTGTCCTTCAAGACAAATGGTACAATGTAATCTTTAGAGGGGCACATGTGTTGATCAAGCACAAGGATTGGAAATCACCCATAGCTATTGGAGTTAGGATTGGTCGGCTTTATAGGCTGCAGTTTGATATTCCTAAAGCACTCATGAGCAACAGTAATCTTAGAGATTAGGGAGAGCTATGACATAGAAGGATGGGCCATATCCATCATGGAGCCCTTAAATTACTTCATGAGACAGTGACAGGTGTTCTTGAGGTGAGCACAAAGCACGATGATGTATGTAAGGGATGCATGTTGGGGAAGTTTACTAAAGCATATTTTCCAAGGAGTGACACCAGATCCAAGGTTGTCTTGATCTAGTACATTCAGATGTATGTGGACCAATGTCGACGAAGTCTCTCAGAGGGTATGAGTACTTTGTTACTTTTATTGATGATTTCTCTAGGAAGACATGGATATACTTCTTGAAGACCAAGGACGAGGTTTTCAGTCACTTCCAAGAGTTCAAAGTTCTTGTGGAGAATTCAACAGGAAGGAAGATAAAATTTCTTTAGTCAGACAATGGAGGCGAGTACAAAAGCAATGAGTTCCAGGAGTTTTGTACCACAGAAGGAATCAAGAGAGAGTGGACTGTTCCTTACAATCCGCAACAGAATGGAGTTTCTGAGAGGAATAATCGGTCTATAACGGAGGCATCAAGGGCTATGTTGCATGACCAGGATATACCCCGTTATCTGTGGGAAGAGGCATGCAGTACAACATTATACATACAGAATAGAGTTCCACATAAGGTACTAGGGAAGATGACACCAAAGGAAGCATTCACTGGGAAGAAGCCAGATGTCAGTCACTTTAGGATCTTTGGGAGTTTGGCATATTGTCACATTCCTAAGGATACACGTACCAAGTTAGATCAGACTGCGGAGAGAGGGTACTGTGTGGGGTATAGTGAAACCTCAAAGGCATATCAAATATTCATTCCAGGGACCATGAGAATTATTGTTCGACGTGATGTCAAGTTCATGGAGGACAAGGCATTTAGAAGTTCTAGAGATTTGCCAATAGATGATCAGAGTGAGCAGCCAACAGAATCTCGAAGGATCACTCAATCGAGTCAAGGCCAGCAAAGCTCGAGTATAATTATTAGTACAAGCATAGACTCAGGAGGAGAGAATTTTCAAAGTATGGAGCAATAGGTGCAAGAAGAGATGCATCAAGAAGACATGGAGGTTGATATTTCATCCTCTACAGTTGGCAGCAAGAACCGTGAGGTTTAACAGACACAGAAGAATACTCAGGAGTTAGTGGATACTCCTAGGAGGAGTGATAGACAACAGAAACCACCAGCCAGGTATGATGACTATGTTGCATTAGTTAGTATGTTGGTAGATAGTGAACCTTCTAGCTATCAGGAGGCTGCACAACATCAAGTGTGGCAAGAAGCAATGGTTGAGGAGTATACTTCAATTATGCAGAATGATGTGTGGGAGGTAGTGCCTAGACTAACAGATAGGGCAGTGGTTGGATCACGCTGGATCTATAAGATCAAGCACGGTGCAGATGGTAGCATCGAGAAATATAAGGCAAGGTCATGGCAAAGGGGTTCTCTCAGAAAGAGGGAATAGACAACGAGGAGACATTTGCTCCAGTTGCCAGGTATACTTCTATACGAGATGTAATCTCAATTTCAACATAGATGGGATGGCAGATCCATCAAATGGATGTCAAGACAACGTTTCTTAATGGTGAGTTGAAAGAGGAGGTATACATAGAACAACTAGAAGGCTTTGTATCACACAACAGAGAGACCCACGTGTGTAGATTGAAGAGAGCGTTGTATGGACTCAAGCAGGCTCCCAGAGTATGGTATGAGCGCATTAATAGTTACTTGCAGGAAATGGGCTTTGTGAAGAGTGAGGCAGGTGCTTATCTCTACTACTTGGTAGTTGGAGGTGAGATTCTCATTCTTGTCCTATATGTAGATGACTTGTTTCTTATAGGTTCACTGGGGCTCATAGAAGAATGCAAGAGGGATCTTGCAACAGAGTTCGAGATGAAGGATTTGGGACTTATGTACTACTTTCTAGGCATGGAGGTATGGCAGAAAGATGGAGATTTTCCTTGGGCAAGGGAAATATTGCATGGAAATCTTGAAAAGGTTTAGGATGGAAGATTGCAAAGCCATGTCTACACCCATGATCATGAATTGGAGGAAGGTAGACACATCCAGGGAGAAGGATGTAGACCCCACCTTATACAGGCAGTTGATTGGTTCTCTCATGTATTTGGTCAATAATAGGCCAGATATAGCTTTTGCAGTTAACTCTCTTAGTCAGTTCATGGTTGAGCCAAAGAGAGTGCATTAGACTGCGGCAAAGCATGTGCTACGTTATTTGTGAGGTACACTTGAGTATGGAATTAGATATGCTCGAGGTGAAGGAATTAGGTTGATGGGCTATACTGACGCAGATTGGGCAGGTAGTACAACGGACAAGAGCAGCACTTCAGGGTGTTGTTTCAGTCTAGGATCATGAGTTGTATCTTGGTTCAGTAGGAAGCAGAAGTCTGTGGCTCTGAGTTCAGTAGAGTCAGAGTACATAGCAGCTAGCATGGCAACATGTGAAGGTATATGGCTTCGGAAGTTGCTAGTAGCTTTGTTTGGTCAGAAGGTTGAGACTACGGTGATACACTGTGACAATAAGAGTTGCATCAAGTTGACTGAGAATCCGGTGTTTCATGATAGGTCAAAACATATAGACATCAAGTATCACTTCATCAGAGATTGTGTACAACGCAGGGTTTTTAAGCTACAATTTGTACCTACAGATCAGCAGGTAGCAGACATTCTGACAAAGGCATTGGGGAAGGCAAAATTCATCTTCTTCAGAGAGATGTTGGGTGTCATGCAGAACATCTTCCTCGCTAAGACGGAGTGTTAATCTTAGTAGATTGGACAGTTTTTTGTCCTCACCCGAATATAACAGCATTAGTTATGGGTAGTTTGGACAACTATTCGTTCTGGCCTAGAATTTAGAAAAATAGTTGTTTTTGTCAAACAAATATTGTTAGGATAAAAATAATTGTTATTTATTATTGACTCCTTTTAGGTGACAACTCATAACCAAGGTTGTTAATGGTTATTGAGTTGTCTTAGTCTTAGCCATTCATTTGTATTAATCCTGGCCATTGATTTTCAACGAGAGTAGTATATAAGGGGGTCATTGGGTCATTTGTAACATGGAAGTTTTTAGAGAAACTTGCAATGTTAGCAAGTAGTCTTGCAGTGTTAGGAAGGGCGCAGTGATAGCGTTGGAGATAGTAGTGGAGGAATATCAGCAGGAGGATTAGGAGATTGTCGGAGCTCTGCCAGTAAGAGGCAAGCAGTATTTGTATCTCTTGATTTGCTGAAGTTTAATATATTTCTCATATGTAGTACTGGTTTTCCCTATGGGGTTTTTCCAGGGACAATTGTCCAAAAATATTGTGTTCACCTTGTTGGGTATTTTTTATGTGTTTGTATTTGTGAAGTTACAGTTGTGTTATTTTCCAATATTTGTTGATCAAATAATCTTACAAGATAGGAGGTTAATAATTAGTAACTGTAATAGATTTTTCACAGTGGCAACGTGACCGGTTTCGGGAAACATAGTAATCAATAGGTCCTAAGTCGAACTCATTCCTGATCAAAGATGAAATGCGAGCCCGAACTCATGTTGGGAATAGAACCAAGATATTTAGATTGGTCGATCCGAACTTGGAAAGCTATGCGAATAACAATAAATTCATTTGCAGAGGAGTGGCCAAACTTCAATGAGCAAGTCGAGATGGAAGAAATGAGCCTGGGTGGCCCTAGGACATGCAGGCCAAAAAATCCAGACTTCAAAAACAAGATTGAAAATGAAACCAAGTGCCCACCAAATTTTAATGAATCCAGACATAAAACAATATTTGAAGAAACATTGGAGAAGAGAAAACGTATTTAAAATTCATTTCCAGCAGGAAAAATTAATTATCCAGTCCCGTGAACCAAGCAAGCCTGTAAATTTCCCAAATTAGCTACAGGTGCTCAAATGGCCATAACTTGAGTATTCCTTAATGGAATCACGCAAAATTGGTCTTGTTGGAATTGTGGTTGGAGAGGCATTTAATGAGCATGGGCAATCATTCTTTCACTGTTACAGGCTATGAGAAACCTTAGGATTGTTTTTGCAGGTCAATATTCACCAACTAAACTCATTTATCATGACTTGCAATTGGTTGAAAGTAAATGTCAGGAATTATATCCTCTCTCTCTCTCTCCTTCATTTTATATAAGTTGAAGTGATTGACTCATTGTAAGGGAGGATGATTTGAGTAGCAAAACTCTGCCCATTTTTTTTTGTGAAGCCAATGTGTTGTAGGTATTTGTAGTGGACTCCTTGCATGGTGATCCAAGCCTTTACTTTGTAAAAGTTTGAATCGTGCATATTAGTGAAGCAATAGATGCAAGTTTGTGGATGTGTCTTCCCTTATTGTGTTTGTTTTCATTCTTATTTCCTCTTCAATATTATTGCAGGTGTATTATGTCTATTCTATGCTCTTACAGTGTTTCACTATTATTGTGTATGTATGGAAATGTTGGTGTGAGTTCTTGTATTAGACTGTGGAGAACTTTATCACCCTCTCTAATATGCACTTTAGCTTTCATTTTCACGCATTCGGGATTGTTCTCATACCCTTATTTTGGTGCATCACCTTTGTAGTATAGATTTATATTATTTTCATGTTCTTTCTCTTTCCCTGGTCCCTTGGAAGTGGTAGATTAGGAGTAGTCATTAATTTGCTTTCAGTAGAGTTATTTTTCACTACGATTAGGAAGAGGACCCAACCTTCTTCGGAGGTCTATCTTAAGTAGAAAGTCCTACAACTTGGAGATAGTACCCATGTTATCGAGTCACACCGTGAGCTCAAGCACACACACTTGTGCAAATCAGAGAGTGTTGTGATTTGGTGATAATAGGGTGACCTAACCAAAGCATGATAATCCAAAATTTGGGAAGAATACTTTTAGATACCCCTCAAAAGGCGAGTAAGATAAGAATTTAGGGCTAAAATGGTATTAGGAAATCACATTGGCTCATGATGAAAATGAGTTTGCAATTATTTTTCTCCAAATTACTTACGTAGTAGGGATATAAGTTGATTGTGACAAATTGAAGGGTGAAATAAATATTCTTTGTTAGTTTTTAGTGTCTCCCTTCAAGAAGGTATAAGACCACTCAAGAAGCTTAATAAGGATTGATTGAAATGAATTGATGTACTTAGGGGATATTGATAAGTATATGCTTAAATCATGATTGAATATCAAAACCTAAGGAAATATGGGGACTGTAAACACAAAATCATGCACTTACCACTATTTACTATATCTCCAAGTATGTTATTTTCTATATGGATCTTACATAAGAAAATTATTCACTGGTAACCCATTCCCTAGTCCATTTGTTTGTCTTGTCAGTTTCTATTTCGTTTATCTTTCACACTTGTCACCCATACACTTAGTTTTGGTCAGATCACAAGGATCCATGTCAGTCAATCTACACTCATTTGTCATCATTTGTCTCTAGACACTAGCACTCAGGTGTTCCTGTCCATCCTGGGTGTCCATGTCCTCTTTATGTTTTATTTTATTTTTGACACTTGAGTTTGGTTTTTTCAGTTTTCCCACTCATATATGAAGGTACTAGTTGGTATGTCGGATCATTAGTGTCGAAATTCAAGAAAGATATCCCTATATAAACACAACATACCTACCAATTATAAATGTGGGAAATTTTAATTAAGGGATATCTATCTACATATTAAAGGGACTGCATTTTGGGCTCATTATTTTGAATACACATTACATAGGAAGAGGATTTTATTCTATTTTTTGATGTCCTGTGGACATCTGCTAGTCCCAGCGCAAGGTAGGGAGATGTGCCCCATAATTCCCTTGGTCATGCGTCCCTAACTTGAGCGGTCCTCCGGTGGACGGAAGTTCCACCCTTAAGTGCCACGGCTGTATCGGGCATTGTCGGGCTAATATTTTGGTGCAACGGAAACCACTCTTGGTATCAGAATAGAGGTCTTGAGGTTGAGACTCACGGAGCATGGTAGGTTGTGATGTCATGTGGACATTTCCCAATCCCAACACAAGGTAGGGAGATGTGCCCCATAATTCCCTTGGTCACGCATCCCAGACTTGAACGGTCCTCTGCGGGACAGAAGGTCCACCCTTAAGTGTCATGGTTGTATCGGACACTGTCAAGCCGGTCTTTTAGTGCCATGGTTGTGATGATAACCTTGCATTGGCAACGATTAGATAGATTGGAAATTTCGGTGTGGGTACCAGGGGAGAGTCAGTGTGGGCATCATACTACTTTAGGAGCAACATTGTTCTCTACACGTCATGGAGAGCATGATCACTACATAGGGTGTCTTGGTTACTTCACATCACACCGATCATCAGTTGACTGCAGGGTGAGGTGGAGAAACTTACAGTGTGGTACTCAGCCTCTGCAGTATGACAGGATAATGCTTGGGGTCATGCATTTCTTGGGAAGGGAGGACTGTAATGTCCCATTTTCTCTACCAAAGGCCTAAGGGTCAAGTCGAGTCCAAGCAGTGGTCATACCCTAGGGGCTGTGGATACTGGGGGCTATTGAGAAGGGGCCGCATGGTACTAATATTCATGTTTGACATTTGGGGGTGACTTTGGACCATGGTGACTTAAACAGGAAAAAAGTTACTTTTATTTTATTGGCCCCTCCATGGAAAGAAATGCGTCTAGGGTCTATTGGGGCTCTTTTACCTTGGAGAAGTATATAAGGAGCTGGGGGAGAAAGGAAAATGAACTTTTGTTGCTTACACTTTAGCTTCCTTCACGTGTAGCAGTTGTTGCACATCTACATCTTGTGAAGTCAAGTCCCACAGGGACCCTAGCTTCAGTGGTGAGAGACACGTCCCTAGCTAGTAGGGATTCTTTGGTAGTGAGAGATCTACCCTAGTTTGTCATTTCGGAGCCACTTTCAGGGCTGTGTGGCAGAGACAGTATCAGAGGTTTCAGAAGAAGGATTTCAAGGGTTTTGGGGGAATTTGGGGAAGATAATCAAAGGGGCTCCAAATTAAATTCACAAGAGCCATTTGGGTTGGGCATGACAACACGTTAAAGGTGCCTCTATCATTTTCTGACCCCATTCCAAGCGAGGCGACTTGTAGCCTTTATTTGGGGGTTTTCCAGTCGGTCATTGTCAAATCTGAAGGTGGAAATATTATTTCCTATATATGTCAATGTTATTTCCAGAGACCCTTATTTTTGCTCTTGTATTTAGAGAGTAACGAACCTCAGAAGTTTCCCAGCTGTCTAGGGCACGCTATGCTTTTTCTGGCAGTAGTTTAATTTATGTAAAATTCCAAAAATAGTTTTATTATGTCCTTTGTAATAATATCAAGCTCTCTTTAAATTTTCAAGTAATTCGAGTGGATATCTTGGGAGATATTGATTTTATTTAGTTTCTTGTCCTTAATGTAAAAATTTGCATAAATCATTATTTTACCTTGCTGCAATTTTCATATATTTTGTGCCTTTTTAAGTAGTATCCCATAAGGGATATTACATATTACATCTATACATTTACATTTTATCTAGTTATCACTCACTATCTTGGTGGCATTAGAGCAAGGGTGACCTAGGAGCACTATTTCACACACAAGCATGTAAAACTACATTGGGTATGAGATGTAGTGTAGTGCTTAGTTGTAAGTTCACTAGTTGACAGCCGAGGACAGACTCACCCCTCATTTTGCATCTTTCTTTTTTAGGATTTATCGTCTTTTTAAGGGTTTTGCAGGAGGGTATTTGTGTGTAGGTTTCCAAGTACCTCGGTAATCCAAGTGTGACATACATACGACCAAAGGTGAACAAGTGTGAAACCCTAGAGATAGTATTGGGACTAGGCTCTAACCTTTTTTACAGACTCTAGTGCCCCCACAAAGGTCTTGGGTGGCCACAGATGCCCATGTTCTTGCCCCGGTGCCCGTGTCTAGACATTTCCACCTCCTCTACATTTTTTTGAGGTTTGTTGCGATGATATGTATTTTTATTTCATCAAATTCTTTAGCCTAGGTACACTTTGGGACAAGGAAAATCAACATAAGTGTCTTATCTCTCTTACTTCCTTTCATAATAAAAATCAAATAAATTTCCAAGAATTTATATTTCATTTTATGTCATTTGTAGCAGTCATTGCTTTCAAATTTTAATAAAATTAGTCATATTGTATTGAATCATTTTAGTGAACACGTAGCTTAGAACCCATTTCCACAGGATCCACTAAAATCCTAATGGCTAAGAGTAGCTCTTATCCTCCTACCCAAGCTATGCTTCATGAGAGTATAAACCCTATATATTATGAAGTAACTATTGTTGAACTTCTTGCTCTCTATCACAATCTTACTCTTCCAGATGATATTCAAAGACATCTTTTTGTCAATGAATGCAATATTCCTAATAGCTTTGATCATTCTACCATTAGTATTGGTTCATATCTAACAAGATTTTGGGTTTTTGTCTCAGCTATCCTATCAATAATAGGCCTCCTCCACCTTCTTTTATTTCTACCACAACTCTAGATGAGGCTATTATTTATTATCTTCTTAACCTTGATAGCAGTAGTACAAATACAACACATAATGATAGTGTATATGTGCATGATATTGCTTCTAATACTAGTTAGGATACTTGTATAGCTACATCTCATACTCATTGTATTTTTCAAAATGTTTCAAATGATTCTAAGGTTACATCTCATACTAGTTCTTCTTCATTATACATTGATGATACACTTGATGAAATCCTCGCCTCTAAATATTTTTTTGATATTGATGAGGCACATGATAGTAATGATTCCACCTCTTTTAATACTATTGAATATGAATCCCCCACTCCGCTTTCACCTCCTTTTGAGATTGTGTATAGTAACATCCATGTTGAATCATCTTTGTCCATTACTTCATCTCCTTACAAATCTTCTAATGATATTCCTAATGATACTATTGATATTCCATACTCTTCACTACCCATTACCTCTTCCGCACCTACACCTATGGTGCCTATAACATCGGTACCTTCCACTTCTTCTTATGGTATTCCTATGATCACTCATAATGGAAAGGTAGAAACACTCAATACACCATCTACATCTCCTACTATTCCATCATAGGATATCTTATCGCTCATGCATGTTGTTGGTCAATTACAATCTCAGGTCTAATCTATCACTCTGGAAAGAAAGGATTTTTATGCTTCCATTGATAATAATTCTTTACATGGAAATCCTAATCCAAAGAATATTCACAATTAAAAATACCTCAAAGATTTCATTATGCATACATTTTCATGATTTGATGGTACTGGAAACCCATATTTACATTTCAAGCACTATCATCTCGATATGGCTTCTTACTCTGATGATCGATTATTTCTTAAAGAATTTCATCATAGTATTAATGTTGATGCTCTCAAATGGTACACACATTTATCTTTCGGATCTATTAGTACCTATTGTGAGATGGAAGAGGTCTTTCTTCATTACCTCATACTTAACAGTGGCCCTAGAGTCACCCATGACCGCTTACCTGGTTTACATGAAGGAAAGATAGAACCTATTGTCGATTACATTTTTCACTTCAGTGCTTACATACATTAGTTATTATTTCAGCCCATTGACTTATAAAATCATTTCATCTTTTATCGTGGCTTGATTCCTACTTTAAAAAAGCACTTGCAATATGAATGTGTGAATCATTCGCACTCTTATGCTATAAATTCATCGATCTATAAAAATATCTCATTTCTACACATGTTTTAGATCCTCCTCCTATCATTGTTACTATTGCATCATCTAGTTCTTCTCCACTTCCATCTATTGAGTGTCCTCCACGGTCTTCATCTCCTCCACCTATCAAGTAAGTTCAGTCTTCTCCATTGCATAATCATCCTTCATATCCTCTACCATGTTGGGCTCCACCTCAAACTCCTGCATCTCCTTCACAGGATTCATTGAAATTTTATCATCATGCTAGACCTCATGATGTATTTGTTGATGCAAAATCACAGCACCCCTGGATGCAGATCAGGCTTCTAGGTTGATCACTCAGGCATCCAGTGTGATTGCACAACATGGAAACCTCTCTCCAAGCGTGGGACTTCAGAATTTGAGAGAGGAATCTCCAGATTAGAGGCTGGTTCCTCAAACTCCTCTGATTTAGATCTATATTTTGCAAAACTACAGAGGTTTAGATCCTAATCCTACTCTAACTTGCAAGGAGACAGGGGTAGAAGTGCAAAAATTGAAACTAACTAAAGATGGTGATGCACCAAAAGGAGTGGTGAAACATATTTTTCATGCAAATAGACACAGACCAAAGTTCACAACATAAAACATACACAGACTGATAATGTATAATTTAGTATCTGAAATCAAGGCAAATAATACAAACAGAGGATTGGAACCCATTCACAGAGCTTGCATTATCATTTTAATGTCAAAACACGCATTACACCCTCAGAGAGGTAAAAGAAAACTGTTACAATCCTTGGAGAGGTCTGATCCTTGCATTAATCACTTGATGGAGGTGAAAGAAGAAGTCTGCTATGCCCAAAAAATGTTCCCCCCTTTGGTAATGAGCCCAAATCTGGCTTTTACAGTGTAAGGGTCGAGCCCAGGGGACAGAAAACGTACAAAGGCATGGGAGACCATCCCTCCTTGACTGCAAATGCATTAAAATGGCATGGGGGGACCTTACAAACGCATACCCTATCATTTTGACCGAAATACAGGAGAAGGCGACCCAATCTACATTAAATCTGGTCGCTGAAATGTCACTTCTGGCTATGAACACGTGACAGATCCGTTTCTCAATTTCCTCTCTCCAAATTACACCAAAACTCGAGATTAACCCTAGAATCGTGTAGACAATTTCACAAGCTTTCCGTTGATATAAAGAACGTGCCAATCCGAGCTCTGGATCAAAATTTGTGGCGATCTGAAGATTTAGGGCACGGAACAGGCAAAAATAGATTTTTAAATTTCTTCCCGCGCTCTGCCACCTGGATGACACATGGCACGACTGCTGATTCGCTGATGTTACTCTCTCTCCTCTGACCTCTTCCCACGGGTTTTCTTTGAAAACTTTGACTTTTTGATGATTCGGAACATTTTTTACTTTTCCTCCGCGCCCCCCGTCACTTGGGACACGTGACATGCTATCTCATTGGTTCGACACCGCTTTTACCCTCTCAAAACTGAACTTGGCCAAATTTCCCAAATCTTTCCCTGGCTCCACACATCTTTGCTCCTTTGCGACATGTGTCCTGATACTAATTGGCTCTGGGCCAGCACTTCGGCTCCTTGCCCGTTTGACTTTTTGGACCTTTTTCCTTGGCGACACTTGTCATGCTGTGATTCGTCCACGGGCCTGCCGGATTTTCACGTCCACCACGTCTTTTTGTCCCGGATGTCCCAGTGCTGAAGTTTCCTATTTCGGCCAAACCAGCCGGTTCGCGTCCTTCACGTCCATCTATCCCAAATGTCCCAGATGTCTGGGACAAATTCTTCTGGTTCGTCCCATTCGGCCGGTTCGCGTTCCTTTGTCCCACATGTCCCAAAGTAGTTGGTCGATTTTCTTATCTCTCCGGCCAGGTCGGCTTCTCGCGCCCTTCACATCCTTCTGGTCTGACTATCCCGGTGCTACAGTTCTCTGTTTCGGGTGAACCGGCCGGTTCGCGTCCACCGCACACTCACGGCCCAGATGTCCCTGTGTGAAAGTTTCCCGTTCCGGCTGAACCGGCCGGTTCGGGTCCTTCACATACTCTTGTCCTGCTTAGCTGCCGATAAAGGACTTGGACAAATTTTCTTTCCTTCGGCCGATCCGGGCATTTCCGCGTCCATTTGTCCCGGATGTCCCTTTGATGTTTCACGGGCCGGCTATAGGCTTTTCGGCCAATCCGCACCTAGATCGTCCCAAATGTCCCGGCTGTCCCGGGGACTAGGAGTTAGCCGATTTTCACAATTTTTTCTGGCCCAAGCTTATTTTCTGCAACTTTTCACATTTTCTCAGAGCTTGCATACTTCCTTCAAACTGGATAGGAGAGTTAAAAAAAAATTCTGAACGGACCCTTACAAACATGATTTTTTCCCTGGATCAATCAATTTGCCTGGGACTTGAGAATCCTGATGTATGTTATCAAATTAGCCCTGGTGGTGAAATTGGATAACAATTTGGCGACTCAACGGGGGTCACCTGCCTGCTAGGTAGAAGATACCAGTTGCCTTAAGCATTCCATTGGGCATGGAGTCATCGAATATTCTGTTTAGGACCCTAACTGACTCAGAATGTGCAAGGAGGAAGATGGAATATTATCCGATGAGGGCAAGGATTGCTAAACATCTCCATGGACAGCAAGCTGTGCCTAAGCACTTAGGGAAAATAAGACTAACTTACAGCAAAACAATGTGCACAAGCACTTGGAGGAAAGAAGATTTAATCTAATATTTACAGATGGTAGTGAACTTCCCTCTAGAAGCAACGCTTGAGATAGATTCCATTAACTGGAATCTGCAGTTCTTCACCCTCCAGTGAGGCTAATTAGAAAGCATTGCTGTTCTTACACTTTGTGACCACGTATGGGCCACTCTAAATGGCATCAAATTTTGAATGCCTTCCCGGTTTTGCTCTATCCATATCCCATTTCAACACTAGATCTCTGACTTGAAAAGATCTATCTTTGGCCTTCCTATCAAAGGTCTTCTTGATCAAAGCTTGATCCTTTTCCATTGCTTGGGATGCCTGATTTTTTATCTCTTGCAGCTCCATCAACTCTGCATACCTCACCTCCATGGGCTCAAACTCTAGTAACTCCAGCTGTTTCATGAGTTCCAACGTTGGCAACTCAAGTGACATGGGCAAGATTGCCTCTCTTCCATAGACAAGCCTGAATGGAGAGTTACCTGTGGATCTTTTGGGAGTTATCCTATCAGCCCATAAGGCTGATTTCAGTTTGGTATGCCAAGACCTCTGATTCTCATCAAGAGTCCTCCTAATGATCTTCAACAAGTTCTTGTTTGTAGACTCGGCCTGGCCATTACCCTGAGGGTAATAGTTCGATGAAGTGCTTAGGTAAATACCGTTCTTGACAGCCCACTCAATCACCTTAGATCCAATGAATGCCAATGCATTATCAGAGATTATTGTGGCAGGTACACCAAATCTGGTTGTTATCCCCTGTTGAAAAGTCTAAGATGTTAGACTCATTTGCCTCTTTGAGTGCTACTACTTCTGTCCATTTGGTGAAGTAGTCTGTGGCTGTCAAAATCTATTTGTGCCCTTGGCTCGAATTGGGATTGATGGCTCCAATGAAGTCCAGTCCCCATTGCATGAATGGCTGATCTACTGGAATTGCATGTAATGGAAGAGCAGCGAGTCTCTCTTTTCCTGTGAAGAATGCACAATTCTTACACCTCTTGATCCATGCATAGCAATCACTAAAGATTCTAGGCCAATAATAACCAACCTTCATGATTTTTAGAGTTATCACTCTTGGTGCAAAATGGCCACCAGCTGGTCCATTATGAAATTCTTCTAATACCCTTTGGATCTGACCTGTGCTAATGCATCTCAGCAGCACTCCATTCACATCTTTCTTGAACGAAACTCCATCAATGATGGTATATGGAACAACCTGCAATCTGAAGTATCTCCTCTTTGCTCTTGCTCATTTCTGGAGGGCATAGGCCTATTTGTAGGAAGTGCATAATGCCTTGGCTCCAGCAAGGGGTGGGGGCAGCATTGTCTTCTTCTTGCCTGTCACTCAGTTTATGGCTGTCTTGAACTGTTAAAACAGCCTCTTCTTCATTGCATACTTCTTTTTGCTTCCCCAAAACCAGCTGCTCACACAATCCTTTCCCTCTTACCAGCTTGGTGATCTTGATCTCAATGTCATACTCCATGACATGGGTGATCCATCCTGCCCTTTTCTCATTCAAATCCTTGTTGAGGAGGAAGTCCTTAACCCCAGCGTGTGAGACTAGCAACTGGACCTTGTTGTTTGAGACTAAATGCTTGAATTTCTTCAAGCTTCTGATTACTGCAAGCACATGCTTTTCAATAAAAGAGTACCTCACTTCGCAATCATCTAGGCTCTGGCTGAAGAAGGTAATAGGTTGTTCATCATTATCTTTGTTCTGCTGTATCAGAATGGCAGAAATAGTGTCATCACCTCCAAATGCATAGAGGATGAAATCCTTGGAAAAGTCTGGGTTGATGAGAGTGGGTGCTTGGGAGATGGCTTCTTTGATTGCTTCAAAACTCTCCTTGCCTTCTGCCGTCCATTTGAAAGCCATGATTTTCTTTAACATTTTGGTGATGGGCTGGACAAGGGCTGCAAAATCTAGGACAAACCTCGAAACAAAGTTTATCCTTCCCAGGAAACTCAGAAGGGCTTTCTTATGGCTTGGCAATGGTAGAGCTCTTATGGCTTCAACCCTCTTTGGATCAATTGCTAATCCTTCCTTGGAGACAATATAGCCAAGGAGCTTCCCTTCATGTGTAAGAAAGATGCACTTCTTAGGATTTAAGGACACTCCGAAATTTCTACATCTCTGAAACACTTGCCTGAGGTGAAAGAGATGGTTTGCAGCATTCCTTGAGAAGACAGTGATATCATCTAGGTATACCAGCACTATCTTGTTGATCAAACCTTTGAATGCCATATCCATAGCTCGTTGGAATGTTGCTCCGGTGTTCGACAGTCCAAATGGCATCTTCTTGTAAGCATATGTGCCCCATTTGGTTGTGAAGGCTATCTTGAACTGGTCTTCCTCTTTTACTGTAATCTGATTGAAGCCTAAGTAACCATCAAGTAGCGAAAACCTTTCTGAACCAGCTATGACTTGTAATATTTGCTCCATGGAAGGGAGTGGATAATGGTCCTTGAGAGATGCTCTATTCAAATCTCTGAAGTCAACACATAGCCTGATCTCTCCACTCTTCTTTCTGACTGGAACTAATTTGGCAACCCAACTAGAATGCTTGATTGGGAATATGATTCTTGACTCAATCAGCTTGTCCAATTCTTTCCTCATGAGAGGTTCCATGTGTGGATTGACTGGTCTCTGTTTCTGCCTGACAGGATTAGTATTTGGATCCAATTCGATGGTATGCTGAGCTAAGTTGGGATTGAAACCTTTCAAGTCTTCATAGCCCCAAGGAAACACGTCAGGGAACTCTTGACATAGCTGTATGAACTCATACCTTTTTTGCTCAATTGTCA
Organism: Taxus chinensis; assembly: GCA_019776745.2. Classification (NCBI taxonomy): domain Eukaryota; kingdom Viridiplantae; phylum Streptophyta; class Pinopsida; order Cupressales; family Taxaceae; genus Taxus; species Taxus chinensis. Next base: position 196,174,277 of record CM034152.1, on the reverse strand, counting down.
TCTTTCCAATTTGCAATGGCTTGCTCTATTCTACCAAGATGGATACCAAATCTTCTCTCTTGACCTGAATGTTTGCTTTCTCCTTTCTAAACTGATCATTGGGATTAAAAATGAACTCCAAAGTGATAAGTCCCTTGGGCAGCTTGTCAGTTCTCAGCTGTATCACTTGGTCACCATATTGCTGTTCTAACTTTTCTTGATTCTTAGTTGAGAACTCAGCTTCTTCTTGCAAGAAATGGATGATTTGCTGGTCATTCTCAAATACTTGCCAACTGACATCGTTATCTGGCACTAAAGGCCTCACAATCATGTGGATGTTTGGCTGTACCTTATCTTGTTGAATGTTTTCTACAATGTCAAAGGCTGCCCCTACTACTGCAAGCCTGTCAGCAACTTGATTCTTTTCCCTAGGAATGGCTTTGATGCCAAAACCCTCAAAATCTTCCATGAGGTCCCACACCCTATTCTTGTATCACCTGAGTAGATCATTTTTGGAAGCATGCTATCCCTTGACCTGATTTACAATCAATTCACTGTCCCCAAAGACTTGCAAGTTTTTTAATTTTTTCTTGATTGCCCAATGCATCCCTTGCACCAAGGCTTCATATTCAGCAGTGTTATTGGAGCATGCAAATTGAAATCTAAAAGCTGAATAGTACTTTACTCCTTGAGGTGAAATAAGCACGGCTCCACCTCCTGCACCTTGTCTACTCCTTGATCCATCAAAAAACAGCTGCCATACCTCATTGTCATCCTTGTGGTTTGGCTTGGTGATGCTAGGAATAGGTTGAATTTCTTCGTGTATACAATAGACTCCTAGCTCAGATTCTTCTATTCCTTGATAGGGATCAAAAGCATGTACCTTGCTTGCCCATTCATCAAGAGTTAGATCCGGGATGTTTCGAACTTTAGTGTCAGTTTCATCAGTGCTTGGGTGATCTTCTTGATCAAATGCTGAGCAATTGGCATTAATCTGACTTGGAGTGTAAGCCTCAATATGGAAGTTTGCAATAGGTTCTGACCTAATTGTAGCCTTAGTTCCATACCTTGTTCTGAACAGCATGTGTGACCAATCAACGGATAAATATCCCCCAATCTTGGCAGTGAAGTCCCTTGACAAACATAGGGCAAAGAGTGGTGGAAGGTCTATGACTGACACATCTTGTAAGACAACAACATTTGGACATGCATGCAAGGTAAGACTCAAATTTCTAATCACTCCAACTGTTGCTATTGCTGTCCCATCCAATTGCACTACCCCTTTGGATGTTGTTTCATACTGAAGCCCTAGCTGATCAGCTATTTGTTTGGGCATGACAGAGCTACTTGCTCCAGAATCAATCATGCAATTATGCACTGGCTGATTTCCAATGATTAATGAAACATAGAAAGGAGGGGGTTTCAACATCTTACCTTGTTGTCCTCCATGATTTCCTTCAGATTGGGCAGCATTTGTAAGCACTTTGTCTTGCATCTGCTGATTCGAAGCTGGCCAGTCCTTCATGGTAGCTTGCAGCAGATCTCTTTGGCCTGGGATAGATAGGGATTCCCACATAGATATATTGACGTTTGTTTTCTTCATCCGATCAATGATACTGAATGGAGATGAAGTACCCTTTTGTTGTCCCTTGGTTTGCACATTCACCTCTTGTACGTGGGCAACAACAACTGGCATTTGAGTTGGCCTAGAGGCTGTTCTTGGCTGCCCTTGTGCATTTGAAACGGGACATTGCTTGCCAATCATTTGTGGAGCTGTGGAAGGTTGTGGATTGGCTGGGGCTAATGGCTTCTCTTCACCCAAATTTCTCCTTTTTGACCTTGTGTTTGCCGCAACACCTTGAGAAACTGCCTGGTTCATGCCACAAAAATCCTCTGCTTGCCAATTTACCAATGTGGTGTCATTTGGGGCTGACTGCTGTTGGAATGTTTCTTGTTGTTGGCTGTTTTCTTGATTGTTCTCACCCTCCACATCAGTAGTTGTTACCATTAAAGTTTGAGTCAAAGCACCATTGAAGCACATGGATTGATTATGAGGCTCATTACATGGAAAACACCAATCATACTCCTCGGTAATGTTGTTTTGTGCTGGTACTAATGCCTTAGAGGCAGATATGGCATTTGGATTATAGGGTTGGAATGGTCTATTGACAGGAGGCCTTGCTTGATTTTGATTTGCAGTTGGATTGGGTGGCCTTTGAGGCTGATATGGCTGCCTATTAGGTTGAGCTTGAGGCTGATACGAAGGTCTAAAACCTTGAGCTTGCTGTCTTTTGAGAGTGACCAGCTCATTGCCTAGATTTTGCAATTGCTTCATGACCTCTTGAAGCTCATTTGGGGCACTTGGAGATGAAGTGGAAGCTTCATTTGAACTCTGATTTCTAGGGGTGGGAATAGGAGCTAAGACAGGTGCTTGACTAGCACTTGGGCTCTCTAAACTTGGATATAATGGCATTGGAGGCCTAGGAGCCAATTTACCAGCTTGGATAAGACAGTTTTCAGCTCTAACGGCAATGCTATAAGCAGCAGGTAAGGTTGTGCCTCCCATAGATTGAATTAACATAGAAATATCAGAATTCAAAGCTTTAAGATAGTATAGAAAAGCACCTTCTGCTATTGGCCTGACTGCCACTGGAATCCTATCCCAAGACCTTTGAAATCTGAAGTTGAAATCAGTCAGTTGCTCATTGGGGGCTCTCTTGATAGTTAATTGTTCCAGTAGAGACAAATTGTCTCCCTTTTCTCCAAACTGCTCATGAAGTGCAATACACAGCTGATTCCAGTTTGTGATAGAACTAGCTGTAAGGCTCCTAAACCATTGCAATGCTTTCCCCTTGAATGAAGACGCCATCAATTTGATAGCCACATCCATTTCATTTATCTCATGGATTGCACAGACGTTAGCAATGTCTTTTACATGATCACTAGGAGTGGTATGATTTTCTCCAGTAAAAAATGGAATGTTCTTCAATGCTGCAATTGGAACTGGATTCTGTGCATTGAGGGCGAGTGGGCTGCTGCCAGTGAAATTGACAAAGGGATTTAGTGGTTGCGCCATTCTGATTGGTTGAAGGACTCTTGAATACTGAATGAAAGGCCGAGCAGGTGGAGGAGTTGAGAGAGTTCTGTTTGGTGGAGATGGAGACCTTTGAATCCTTCTTCCTCTTTGCCTTCTTCTTGGAGATAATTGCAGCTATTCAAACAGCACTTCTTCTTCTCCAACTCTTGACCTTGTGATTCTTCTCATAAGCTTTTAGGCCTGTACTGCTGAAACCAGTTGATCTTCTTCTTGGAGTCGCCAGATATGCGAATAATAGCTCTTTTCAAGCAAGAAAATTGCAGCAGATGCATATCAACTTTGCTGCAATAAAAATGAGACCTCTAGGTCCCACGGGCGTGCCAAAACTGTTGTTGCAGACTCACAGCGCCCCTGGATGCAGATCAGGCTTCTAGGTTGATCACTCAGGCATCCAGTGTGATTGCACAACATGGAAACCTCTCTCTAAGCGTGGGACTTGAGAAACTGAGAGAGGAATCTCCAGATTAGAGGCTGGTTCCTAAAACTCCTCTGATTTAGATCTATATTTTGCAAAACTACAGAGGTTTAGATCCTAATCCTACTCTAACTTGCAAGGAGACAGGGGTAGAAGTGCAAAAATTGAAACTAACTAAAGATGGTGATGCACCAAAAGGAGTGGTGAAACATATTTGTCATGCAGATAGACACAGACCAAAGTTCACAACATAAAACATACACAGACTGATAATGTATAATTTTGTATCTGAAATCAGGCAAATAATACAAACAGAGGATTGGAACCCATTCACAAAGCTTGCATTATCATTTTAATGTCAAAACACGCATTACACCCTCAGAGAGGTAAAAGAAAACTGTTACAATCCTTGGAGAGGTCTGATCCTTGCATCAATCACTTGTTGGAGGTGAAAGAAGAAGTCTGCTATGCCCAAAAAATGTTCCCCCCTTGAAATGAGCCCAAAACTGGCTTTTACAGTGCAAGGGTCGAGCCCAGGGGACAGGAAACGTACAAAGGCATGGGAGCCCATTCTTTCTTGACTGCAGGTGCATTAAAAACGGCATGGGGGACCTTACAAACCCATACCCTGTCACTTTGACCGGATTACAGGAGAATGCGACCCATTCTGCATTAAATCTGGTTGCTGGAAAGTCATTTCTGGCCATGAATACGCGTCAGATCCGTTTCTCAATTTTCTCCATCCAGAATGCACCAAAACGCAAGATTGACCCTGGAATCGTGTAGATAATTTCACCAGCTTTCCGTTGATATAAAGAACGTGCAAATTCGAGCTCTGGATCGAAAGTTATGGCGATTTGAAGATTTAGGGCACAAAACAGGGGAAAACGGATTTTTAAATTTCTTCCCGCGCTCTGCCACCTGGATGACACGTGGCAGGCTCTGATTCGCTGAGCAACTCTCTCTCCTCCACCTCTCGGCGGGCTTTCCTTTGAAATTTCCTTGTGGGCCCTAGCTGGGACACATGGCACTATCTCATTGGTTCGGGTGGACCCTTCAAAACTTGCCCTTTGACTTTTTGACCATTTCCTTTGCGACACGTGTCATGATTTGGTTGGTTCTTGGCCCTTTCGGCTCCTTCGCGTCCACCGCGTCCGCCCATTTGTCCCGGATGTCCCAGTGCTGCTTGGGACAAAATCTTTCGGTTCACCCAATTCGGCTGATTCGCATCCTTTTGGCCCAGATGTCCCATTTGCTTCGCGGGAACGTAAAATTCTTCCGGTTCGCCCGATCCGGCCGATTCGCGTCCTTTTGGCCCAGATGTCCCATTTGCCTCCGGACTGTTTGTTCTCATTTCGGCCGAACCGGCCGGTTCGCGTATCTTTGTCCCAGATGTCCCAAAGCAATTAGTGCGAAAGTTCTCCTTTTCGGCCGATCCGGGCTTTCCGCGTCCATTTGTCCCGGATGTCCCAAATGCTTAGCGGGCCACCTGGAGGCTTTTCGGCCGATCCGCGCCTAAATGTCCCAAATGTCCCAACTGCCCCTAGGACTAGGACTTAGCGAATTTTCACAATTTTTTTTGGCCCAAGCTTATTTTCTGCAACTTTTCGCATTTTCTCAGAGCTTGCTCCTTCCTTCTTCGGCCAGGGGAGTTAGAAAAATATCTGAGGGAACCTTAGAAACATGATTTTTTCCCCGAATCAATCCGTTTGCCTGGGACTTGAGAATTCTGATGCATGTTATCAAATTAACCCTAGGGGTGAATTTAGATAACAGTATTATGTGCCTTGCTTGACAAGTGTTTGATTTTTTTACCTTCTAATTAGCATCATCCACCTCATCACTTCCAATTCTAGCATGATCAACCTTATTGCAACTATCATCATATCAATGGTATTCATGACAATGATTGTTACACCCTTCATGATAGATTACAACAATTAGAAGATAAGGGTGTCATTTCCTTCATTTCTTGTTGTTGTGAGCGCTCTATGTATCCACTTCCATCCAAGCATGTTGTTACTCCAGTTGAATTATCTCCCTTGTCTAGTTTTGAGGTCATTACTCATCCACTACCAAAAGTCATTGTTCATGCACGCTCTCCATATCATCTGCTACGCAATGCTCCTACTACACATTGGCTTCCTAAGTCATCAGCATCTACACTTCCCACCGTTGCATCTCCCATCATTGGCACCATTTCATTAGGCATTTAGTTTGGTTCATATGCTCATGATTCTTCTATTCCACATGCCTTTCTTCATCTTTAGTAGGTGATTTTCCTCACCCTACCCCCCAATGACGTACTTATGTTCTTATTGTTCTTGCATAACTATTAAGGGATATATTATAATAAGAAACTCGCCATATCTCCACACTACACATTATATCAATATATTTATCTAGCATATACTATCATATCACTTCATGATGACTCATTCTTGCTTTATGGTTCATTCTTGACTGTTGAGGGGTCTTATATAAATGAACCTTATCATATACACATTGGGGGCATTGTTATTCTCCATCCCCCTCTTCATCATATTCATACATGCTTAAGTACACTTTTACAACCATCCCATTCACATACTCTTTTATATCATTCATTTAATACATACTTTACCATTCATCACAACTCTATTCGCACATACAATACACTATCTCATCATTTATCTATCTATAATCACATTAATCATCATTATTCATTAGTCAACATTAACAACTACGCATTGAAAATAAAATCAACTAAACAATGATTAAAAAAATCACATATCACATATAACGACAATAATAAATGCATCATACATCAAGAAATGAGTCCCAATTATCACATTGCACATTAATAAACATCAACTGCAAAAAACATACGCCAATAGTCCATATATATCATTCACAATCATAGTTACCAAAATTTCAATACTAGGGGGAAACCCCTCATACATCACTACATCACTATATATCATATCGCATCATCACTATCACTATCTACAATAGTGGGAACTATAGAACTAGATGTTTCACCGCTTAATATATGCCATTAATCACGGCCCCTATATCTCACTACATGTCGATGAAATAATGTAACCTCAATCAAATTCTCATTAAATTAACCCTGTAACTCCATGAACCTCACAAATACATCATGTGCTAGGGTAACTACACCCACATCCTCTCTAGCTCGTCGTGTTTCCTCTTGTGCCTCATCCCTCTCGCTCGGTAACATGGTACACGTCGTCACCGCTAATGCTACTAGATTGAATAAATGAGCATGCTCACCCATAATGGCATCTTCCCACTCTAGCATGCTGCCACCTATGAGTACATAGGTGGGCACATTCCACATCAATGTGAAGATTAATGTGTCCATAATCAACGACAAATACATATCACTTGTATACATAGATCAATGCATTAGGAAACAACGATAAATAATCAACCAAATAACAAATCAAAAGTATCACTATAACAAATTCTCATGCTCTACTATCGCTACTGGCACACTATCAAGTCATGACCTCGCCCCTTTACTCCTTCCTCCTGGCCAACGATCAAATTTGAAGGGCCCTTCCAAATTTCAATGTGAAGGGTATGTATTTGATCAACCCTTCCATGAAAAAAATGTATCACAAACAATTACACATCAATTAACAATAACAAACTAATTACACCCATCATTCATAATATATAGCAAGTTTGAGCATGAAATAGCAGGAATCCTACAAAGGGGTTGTTGAAATGGAATGACATTTCATTATGGATTGTTCAACATATGATGATATCTGGATCCAATACGAAAACAATTTAAAAGTGGACAACTTAAATGAGTTATTTGCAGAAACAAAACTTCAAAATATCATTGGTTTAGTGTTCAAGATTCATAGTAGAAGAGCTGATATGGAAAATATTCTGAAAACTGCTTAATGTATCAGTTTCGTTGGTCCCATGGACTCTTCAGTCTCATGGACGTCATTAAAATATTTCATTTCATTTCATTTCTACAACAAAAATGAATGTACAATTAAAATAAATATATATATAATCCCATAGTAGTTTGTTTTGTGACTATATCTTTAAGTTTATTGGTGGTATGCAAGTCTTACAAACAACCTGAGAAAAACTACCAAGCCTTACGTACAAAAATATGCAAAGGTTATGTCATCACCAATCCGGCACTATGATAATTCTTCACCGGGAACCCCTCGTGCTATGATTATTTACTAATGCACAGCCTTTAGTTTGGTGGATGTAATCTGGAAACAAAACAACAACCGAACACAAGAATACCATCGACTATGATAAGATGGAATGATGACAAATCTGAAATATCAAAGTAAATTATAATATTAACATGAAATTGTTACAATCTCACCCATGAGGTACTTCAACAAGACTATGGGAGAAACTTTACAATTACACCTCTTGATGGATTCTTCAACACACCTTTAAACTGATGGCTTCCTTCGCACACTTCCTACAATATTTCTCACTACTTCCTTCTATGCTAAATGAGGGGGGTGGCCTCTCTATTTATAGAACTTCCAGGCTTATCCATCTTATCTCTAAGATAGGATAAGAAATCCACTCTGACGAATCATATTCCATACCTTAACTCTTATCTATACATGTAAGCTTATCTATTAAGATAAGATAAACCTTATCATTTTACATGGGTTCCACATTTTTAGACTTTTTACAAATAAAATACACAAAATATTTATGACCTCACTCCTTGTCTTTATTACCAATATAATATTTCTAATTCCTAATCATGTAGACCCTACTTCTCTAATTACCCAAACTTTGACATTTTAACATTACTAGACCACTTACGACAAATATTTACTTTTTACAACATTCCTATTGTACTTTGACTGTTACCGTACTCCACATTATTGGCGGCACCATACTGACGGCGCCGTTATCTTCTATCAGACGCTACTACTAATTATACTTAACAACATCCTATTCCTAATACATACATTAATGAAATAGAAATTATGGAGGAAAATTTTAGTGTCGACAGTTACCATTGTTGTAATAGAGAGATAATGGGGAAGACGATGGATAAGAGAGGATTAAAACATGTTAATAGCCAATTTGTGAGAATAAGAACAGACATTGTCGAGACTATAACAAAATTACTAAAATATTAAAGCATATATAATGACACCAAATATGTCTTTTGAAATTTATATCTGCTAATTGCATATAATATGGTGTTCTTCATGGTATTTCTTATAGGCTTAAAATCAATTAAATAAATGGAATTTTTTTAAGCAACTAACACCACTTAGTACATGAAATATAAAGTGCAAAGTTAATCAATGTGTTAAATAAAACAAAAGAAAATGTTTGTAAGTCTATTAACACTATTTTGTATGTTATATTTAAAATGAAAATCAAGATGTCATTAGATTGATTGGTAAAATTATTTACATCTTTATGCTCTAGGATATCTATAATACAATTTCCCAATATATTTTTTCATTGTATACAATTATTTTCATGTGTATCATGAGATTTTCTAGATATAGGGCATCTATAGGCTTTAGGATTTTTGTTTCTTTTCTCCCATGGGAATATTTTGGGTCAATTATCCTTAGTCGAAATTTAAAAGTGAATAAATTTAAGTTTTGGTGTTTTTTAGCTTTTCAAATATAATTAGTTTTGTTTATGGTCTTGTCTATGAAAGCTAACTTCTACCAAATTTTCTTAATCATATTCCATGATGGTACTTTTTGTGCTTGTATTTTTTTATGAGGTAAAGATTGAATCAAAATCATAATACCCATGTTTAGAGATGAAGATCTTGGAGTCTAAACACAAACAAAATTAGGATTGATCTTCAATTGATTCAATTTTGGGAGCATTTCATTACCAAGAGCAAGAAAATATGTCTTACTCTATAATGATGTCTTCTAGTTTTAAAATATCCCACAGCTTTAGAGACACTTTTAATTTTGGGTGGGGCTCTTTTAATTTTGTGATTTTACTTTATAATGATGTCTTCTAGTTTTAAAATATGGGGAAAGCACAGGCCATCATAAAAACGTCTTATAACAAGAAGATAGAGCAGCCATAAAAGAAAATGCCTTCTCAAAAAGGAACTACAAAGGTTTATCTAATAAGGAAATCTTAGAACTAGGAAGCATGCAAACAAGTTAAAAATTAAAATATAGTGCAAATCTGTAACTACAAATTTTATGAGTGGGAAAACACTTACCTTAGAAATATTTTTAATGATCTACCCTCATCTATTGACTCCTACAAACTTATTGAGATGATTAAACAAGAAAATACTATTGGACTTGTTGCCGAGAGAGTACATGGGCTGCAAAAGAAGGAAATTGGAATGACACTTTAGTAAATAAGTTAGAAATGGCAGTGGTTGTTGTGTAATGAATTAGTTTTAATGACAAGTAAGAAAGTAATTAATGAAAATAGAGGAAATCGAGTAAATAATATTGGTGCAAAATATTTCATGGTTCGGTATTTCACTATTTGGTCACTATTTATAATCCCACAGTCCAACAACAATACCAACTTGCACTTTCAATCCCAAAAATTAATAGTCCTGCTGAAGTGATATGGCAATAGTTAAAAATGGACAAACATTTCAAAATTCAACCCTTCTCTTGATTTTTTGAATAAAACTTTACACTTCTATTTTGTCATGTCATTTGTAAAGTTTGATTTTTTTTACAGCCAATTTTTTACATTCCCTTCTCTAATGGGTTGGAGGCCCTCAGACGGGCTGTGATGGGCTCAATTTTGATCACTACTCCTGGAGGTGCTCCCACCACATCCACAAATACTAGAAACAAAAATAACGACCAATGTTACTCCCACCATGCATGGTACATCTCCGTATACCTTGCTCCATCCACATTTATTGGCTCTATCGCCGCATTTGCCTCATCTAACCCAAGAGGTACTAGCTATGCTCCTATGGGCCCTGATCTCAATCCAACACTCTTCGGTACCCTAATGTCCCTCACCCATATATATGGCTCTAGGGTACATCTTGGGCCATACCAAACTTTCATAATGCGTGATTTTCCTAAAATAACTTGGTCACCCCTAGAAACCGATCCTTTAGCCACATAGTCTACCGAATACATTATAGCTCAATTGCATCCTTTGGCCACCCTCTATAGTCTCAGTATGGCCTCCATTTCACGGCCTCTAGCCCCATATGATATAACATCACCTTGAAGGTATTTGTTTCTATCTTCCTACCCCGAACACCAACCCATCTCCTAGAAAATATATCTGGCCTCACCCACTCTCCTCGCGATCCACCAAGTGGCCTTAATATCGCAATATGCTTGTATGCCCATACATGTAACAATTTAGTAGCTCTAATACCACCCATGTGATCCTCCTGTGTAAATATGTATAGATGAATGTACAAGTGGGCCAATACACATCATGCCTAAACATACTTCATCACATCCTCCTCTATCTGATGGAAAATAGCATGCATCTTATATAAGATTCCTACAACACTGCTCTCGAGTGCAACTGAGAAATCAATCACAATAGCAATGAAATTTCACAATCACAGAACCTTTGACCTCAATATAACATCTAGACTAATGCAAACCTCAGTATGAACTCTAGTCTCCGTAAAGTACCTCCTAACAGCCTTCATCTGTCTCTGAGAATCATCTAGTGCCATCACTTGAACCCTCCAAATTTGTGGTCATCTCTCCCATAGGTGACCAAAATGTGCTAGTATCTACACACATCCTCTCACATAACATGGTAATCATCAGCATGTTATAGGGCACATCCCTTGCCTTTGATATGTTTCGTAGGTCGACATAGTCCAATACATCCCACTCATCATCTGACAAACCCAATCCTAACAATGTGCTCAAATCGTAACCACCACGAAACTCTCGTGAATGAATATCCCTCTACACACCACAAAATTACAAAAAACAAAACATTAGCATCTCATATATATGAAAATATACCTACCTATAACATCACCAAGAAATCAACGACAACTCTCACACTCTGTGCTAAGAACTACCCATTTGGGTTTTTGGTGCCTAAGGGTTGGACGCAGGCACCAGGAGCAGGTCACCAGTGTTAATTCCTAAGCACTGGAGTCCTGAAGGTCATTAGCACTTTCACCAAAAATAACTAATTTCAACACAATTTTTGAAAAAAATCACACTTACTAACTCAGTTGTCGTACGTGACTCCACAACTTCTGCCACCATCTCAAAACAAGTAAATCAAGGTGCTCTTACTTGAGGCATATTCACGCACCTAGAGCTCTAAAACACACTCACACAATAATCAAACGAGTTTCCTATTAACCTTTTCATCTTACTATTTATAGTAACTTTTGATTACCCATCATGATATCTTCATCATTTACACCTATCCTCTGAACTAATCAACATCGCATGGTTTCAATCATATTTGGAGCTGTTAGGAAATAAGAGATAAAATATGTGGAATAATCCCTTATAGAATCGAAACAGTAGAAACTAATATGCAAAAAATATTACAGATCTCAAATAAAAGTGCAGAATAAATAACACAACACAGAGAGACAAGATTTAACGTGGTTCACCCAATTTTGGCCTATGTCCACCAAGAATCACTTGCTCAGATTTTATTACAATCCTTCACTCTCTCAATACAATACCCAGATCCATTTGGAGCTATGCTCAACAAAACTCTACAGAATTCACACCCCGAATTCAAAAAAACATCTGCAATACATTTTCTTGTCTATGTATCATATGCATAAGACCATATAAATAGACAATTGCTTAAGCAGTTTGATACAAAACCGTGGGTATCAAAACCATGGGCAAAAACTATGGGTATCAAAACCATGGGCAAAAAAACCGTGGGTATCAAAACAATGGGTACCAAAAAAACCATGGGCCCAAAAACAACCCATAACGGTTACCCATTACCCATGGGTTAATAAACCACCCATGAAAATTTGCTTCGGGGGATTCACCCCCGAACCCCCCTGACCCGCTCACCGGCAAGCGGGACCGCCGTAAAAATACCTGAGTGTAACACATAGAAGGTGTACCACACTCTAACATGAAAATAGGCTCCACAAACATAACAATCTCCCACTTGGAGACTAATTTCCACTGAGCAAGCTTCTCAACCCTTCACTGTCATCCGCGAAGGCCAACCAAAGCTGAACATAGCTTTAGTTTATCCCTTGTGACCACCTTGGTCATCATGTTTGCAGGATTCTGACTGGTATGAATCTTCTCCAACTTCAACTTATCTTCCTCCAAAGTTGTCCCGGATGAAGTGATATCTCAACTGTATATGCTTCGTCCTGGAGTGGAAAGCAGAGTTCTTAGCTAGGTGTATAGCACTCTGACTATCACTATGCAGCTTACATTCCTCCTACTTATGCCCCAACTCCTCAAGCAATTGTTGTAACCAAATCATCTCTTTGCTTGCCTCTGTGGCAGCAACATACTCAGCCTCCGTGGTTGACAAAGCCACTAGCTTCTGTAGTCGTGAAATCCAGCTCACTGCTGTCCCACCTACAGTGTAAATATAACCTGTCGTGCTCCTCCTGTTGTCTACATCTCCAGCCATGTCTAAATCTACATAACCACATAAAGTGGTGTTTGATCCACTGTAGCACAAACCTGTCCCCATGGTCCCTCTCAAATACCGAAGGATCCACTTTACTGCTTGCCAATGCTCTTTACCTGGATCACTCATAAATCTACTCACAGCTCCCACTGCATGGGCAATATCAGGCCTAGTGCACACCATAACATACATCAAACTTGACCAACTGCTGATGAGTAAGGTACCTTGGACATCTGGTTTCTTTCATGCTCTGTCTTGGGACACTGCTCCTTTGATAACTTAAAATGGCCTGCCAAAGGAGTCCCAAGCGGTTTAGCATCCTGCATGTTAAACCTATCCAATACCTTCTTAATGTACTCTTCCTGAGATAAAGTCATCTTCTGTTCCTTCTTATCCCGAGTTATCCTCATACCAAGGATTTGTCTGGCTGCCCCCAAATCCTTCATATCAAAGGATTCACTTAGTTGTTTCTTGAGTACTTTTATTTCCTGCATGTTTTTACCTGCAACTAACATGTCATCAACATACAAACACAAGATAATATAACTTCCATCCTCAAATTTCTTTGTATACATGCAATGGTCAGAATGACATCTAATATAACCTTGCTCCATCATGAAGCTATCAAACTTCTTATACCATTGACGTGGAGCTTGTTTCAATCCATAGAAGCTCTTCTTCAGTTTACACACCATCTCCTCTTTACCTTTGACCTCATAGCCCTCTGGTTGCTGCATATATAGTTCCTCCTCCAAATCACCATGGAGAAATGCAGTCTTTACATCTAATTGTTCTAAGTGCAAGTCTTCTACTGCCACTATTCCAAGAACAGTTCTAATAGAATTCATTTTTACTACAGGAGAAAAGATCTCATCAAAATCTATACCTTGTTTCTGTGTAAACCCCTTGACCACCAACCGGGCCTTATATCTTTTCTTTCCTCCTTCTTTGTCTTTAACTTTGTACACCCACTTGTTCTGCAATGCTCTTTTGCCTTCCGGTAGCTTCACCAAATCCCAAGTCTGGTTCTCCATGAGAGACTTATGATCCTCATCCATGGCTTGCTCCCACTTCTTACTGGCATCTACCTGCATTGCTTCATCAAAGCTCTCTGGCTCTCCACTATCAGTGAGTAATAAATAATAAAGAGAAGGAGAAAAACATTCAGGTTCTTTTCTTACCCTAGAAGACCTCCTCACTGTAGGAGTTTGGGGTTCCTGTTGAGTCGGTTCCTGAACTAATTCATGGGTCACTGTCCCATCCGGAAGATCCTCTACCACTGCATATTCTTTCTTGGATTCTTCCTTGTTTTCCTACAACTGTTGCTTATACATGACTTTCTCATTAAAGACCACATCCCTAGACCGAATGATTTTCTTGTCCTTAATACTCCAACATTTAAATCCAAAGTCATCACCACCATAACCAATGAAAGTACATTTTTCTGATTTAGCCTCTAGCTTGGTCCTATCATCCTTGTCTATATGAACAAACACCTCACATCCAAAGACTCTAAGAAATGAATAATCAACTTTCTTACCATACCAAGCCTCCTCAGGTATGCCTCCATCCAAGGCACTTGAGGGTCCTCTATTTATCAAGTACACAGTTGTGCTCACCGCTTCTGCCCAAAAAGAAAGAGGTAGTCCTGCATGTAACCTCATGCTCCTAGCACGTTCCATTATTGTTCTGTTCATCCTTTCTGATACCCCATTCTGCTGCGGAGTTCCTGGAACCGTCTTTTGCCTGCGGATTCCATTCTTAGAACAGTAATCATTAAATTCATTGCTGCAATACTCCCCTCCATTATCTGACCTGAGACATTTTAGCTTAAGACATTGTTTCATTCTCTACCAAGGCTTTCCATTTAATAAAAGTGTCAAATACATCAGATTTGTTTCTAATACAATAAACCCAAACTTTCCTTGTTGCATCATCAATAAAAGTAACATAATAACTTGAACCCCCAAGAGATGATACCTGAGCTGGCCCCCACACATCAGAATGCACCATCTCTAACTTACTCTCTTTCTTTGTAGGTCCAACCTTGAGAAACCTTACTCGCTTCTGTTTCCCATATATGCAGTCCTCACAGAACTCCAAACTTGTTTCTGTATATCCAGGAAAATTCTTCTTTATGATGTCCATGCCCTTATGGCTCATATGACCGAGCCTATAGTGCCATAATGTTGTATCTGCATCTAAAGCCACAAGATTACAATCATTAGTACTATCAGTGGATAAATACAAGGTTCCAACCTTCTTACCTCTTACCACCACAAGAGCACCCTTGGTAACCTTCCAAGAGTCAGCTGTAAATATCACAGTATAACCATCACTTCCCAATTACCCCACCGATATCAAATTTCTCCTTAATGTAGGCACATGTCTGACATCCTTCAATAGCCATGTATTCCCATTCTACATCTTAACCTGAACAGAACCTTTTCCAACTATACTGCAAGGCTCATCATCACAAAGAAAAACATGCCCAAAATCTCCTTAAACATAATCAAAAAAATAATGCCTATGTGGAGTAGCATGAAAAGAAGCCCCTGAATCTAAAACCCAAGATTCAGTAATATTATGTAAAGAAAGAATCAAAACATCCTGTCATACATTACCCGATGCCACATTTGCCTCCTTGTTTTCTTCCTGTTGTTTCTTCTTGTCCCAAAGCTCCCAACAGTCCTTCTTTGCATGCCCAGACTTTCCACAGTTCCAACATACAATCTTGCTCTTGGATTTTGACCTTGCCCGATATTTCGATTTTCCACGGTTTCCTCTATTCTTCTGTCTCCCTCTAGTTTCCACTGTCAAAGGATTCCCTGAAGTAGAAGATTCCCCAAATATTTTTCTTCGACATTTTCTTGCTTAGAATCACCCCTACAACATCCTCAAACTTCAACTTCGAGTTAGCAGGAACCGAGTTGCTTACCGCCATTACCAGGCTATTCTAACTTTCAGGTAAAGAGCACATAATTAATAAAGCCCTAACTTCTTCATCAAATTCTATTGTAACCGAAGCTAGCATATTCACAACCGTATTGAAATCATTTAAATGATCTACTACTGAACTATTCTCAGACATCTTCATATTAAACAACTTTTTCATTAAAAATATCTTATTAGAGGCAGAGGGTTTTTCATACAACTTCCCTAATGCATCCATTAGTTCTTTTGTAGTCTTTTCCTTTGAAACATTAAATAATACCAAAGATGAAAGACATAGCCGAATCATTCTAAGTGCCTTCCGATCCAACAAATACCATTCCACATCTGTCATACTCGAGGGTTTGCTCACCTTCTCTGATAGCGGAGTATAAAGATCCTTCTGATAAAGGTAATCTTCCATCTGTATCTTCCAAAGCCTGAAATTCTACCCGTTGAATTTATCAACCCTAGATCTTTCATCATCTACCATAGCTCCCACTCAAGATAAAAATTTCCCTACGATTCAACACTTTAGCAAACCAAACCAGGCTCTGATACCAATTGTTAGGAAATAAGAGATAAAATATGTGGAATAATCCCTTACAGAATCGCAACAGTAGAAATTAATATGCAGAAAATATTACAGAGCTCAAATAAAAGTACAGAATAAATAACACAACACAGAGAGACAAGATTTAACGTGGTTCACCCAATTTGGGCTACGTCCACCAAGAATCACTTGCTCAAATTTTATTACAAGCCTCCACTCTCTAAATACAATACCCAGATCCGTTTGGAGCTATGCTCAACAAACTCTACAGAATTCACACCCGAATTCAAAACACATATGCAATACATTTGCTTGTCTATGTATCATATGCATAAGACCATATAAATAGACAATTGCTTAAGCAGTTTGTATACAAAACCGTGGGTATCAAAACCATGGGAAAAAACTGTGGGTATCAAAACAATGGGTACCGAAAAACTATGGGCCCAAAAACAACCCATAACGGTTACCCATTATCCATGGGCCCAATAAACCACCCCTGAAAATGGTTACCCATTACCCATGGGCTTCACCCCCAAACCACCCATTGATAATTTGCTTCGGAGGCTTTCACCCCCTCGAACCCCCCTGACCCGCTCACCGGCGAGCGGGACCGCTGTAAAAATACCCGAGTGTAACACATAGAAGGTGTACCACACTCTAACATGAAAATAGGCTCCAAAAACATAACAAGAGCATCCCTACTCTGATTCCTATCTTATTTTTGTTGTTCTCTTCATATTATTTCCTACTATCGTATCATATACATTCCAAAAACACTATATTCCTCCTTGACATCGTTTCAACTCGATATACACACACTTTTGCGATACCTATCGTGCATTCACTATTACATAATTACATGATTACTTTCATCTCAATGTTTTTTCTCATCATCACTTCCCCTTTTTTTGAAAGGGGGCATACAATCAGAGCATCCTATAATCCACCTTACACCATTACGTGATTATTTTACATCTCTAACTCTCTCATTATCAAAAACTTTCTCTTACATTACGTGACATTTCACACCAATTTCTAGTGATTCCTGCTAATGACCTAATTTGAGGGAAACAAGCATAAAAACTCTCCATGAGTAATCAATCAATTGATTAAAAAAATCATATTTTGACAACACAAATATTTTAGTATTAAAAATCATATCAATCAATCGACACAACACAACGTATTTATCCTCCCAAATGACCTAACTTGGGAGTTATATCACCACTTTCCCAGATGACCCAACATGGGAAGTTATTCTACATTTTCTATTATTTCTAGATGCCCTAACATGGAAGTCAAATCATACACATTTTGGGGACACCCTTGGAGTGGACAATGAAACATCATTTCCTTTCCTATACTTCTCCTATACGGGTTATTCAAGTTTGATCAAAATAAAGCAAAATGGATCCAAATGAAAAAAATCCAATCTTTGTCCATCTACATCGGCTAGACATTTTGAGGATCTAGTTAAAGTTGGAGAGTACAACTAGACCTCTCTCCCTACACTTTTCCTCTGGCGGCGGGACGCTGAAATCCTCAGTATTTCACACACACGAAATCAGGTTTAGAACTGATCACTCCTTGCCCCAACACTTCTCCATCAATGAAAAAATAAAAATCTCCAATCACTCAATATTTAAATCATAAATCTCACTTATTTTTCCTCATAACAGTCCCGGGTATCTCGTTACGCCACATGGATTGACATGTTGATCCATGGTTCGCCACGTTATATGTTCTTATTTTGCGCATACTTTTGCAACATGGGTTTCTCTGAACTTCTTCCAGGTATGTTTCTTACTTCCTTTACACAACTTGAATTTAATTTAAATAGCATAAAGTGGGGGAAAATGTAGACACAAAATCACGCACTTACTACTATTTACTATAACACTAAACATGATGTTTTATATATGGATCTTGTGTAAGAAAAGTATTCATTAGTAACCCATTCCCTAGTCCATCTACTTTTTGTTAAGAAATATAATTAATTAGTGCTCCATTATTATAGATATTGTAAAGAGAATAATTACATGAGTAATTATTCACACATTTGGTTGTATTATTTGATAGTTGTGATATTGTTGTGAGCTACAACAATATCCTGGATATAGGTAGATTGTTGGAGCAACTTCCTAGAATATAGGAATTGCATCTCATTATAATTGTAATACCCAGAATACAATGAATATACAAAGAATATAGAGATATTGTGTTTTCATTTGGTATCAGAGTAGTGTCTGATCCATGTAATGGCAATATAATTGATTTGATCGGGGGTAGCCTTATGTTCTTCATTGCCCCTGTGCATGATAACTGTATTGTGGTTTCATTTCTGTCAATCCATGTGCATCGGATCTTGGTTAACACTATCTTCATATGCATCAAATATCTGAATTCTCTGCCATTTCCAATTTTGTCAAGATTTTATGGATTAGATAGTTGCATGTGTTATTGCCTTCATGCAAATTTAGTTGAAATCCGTATCACTCATCTTCCACTCAACCCGGTTACATGATCGATTTGTAAGGCATTTATATGATATCCGTCAATCTACAGAGAGAGTTGATATACATTGGAATGAATGCAAAAGCCAACACAGTTTTACCTCCAAAATCAGACAATCAACTTTAAATACAAAGAGGTGTGTTAACTTGTCTTTGTAAAAGTCTGCAAATACATATTCATTTAAAAATATTTGCATGCTACAACTAATACGGAGTTGAATTCCTCCCGGTGAGAGCGTGTAAAGGTGAAATATATGTGTACAATTCGGCTTCTTTGATTTGGAAGGTTCCTCTGAATTTACCAGCGCAGCTATATTGAAGCAGATGTCAACACATTGTCACTTGGGTTATCGATTGAGCATCACAGTTTGCATTGAGTAGCATTAAAAATATTTCAACACATCTCCCCACCATTGTTGTGCTCACATTTAGTCAATCATCCTTGGCTCTTAAATCCTGTGCACACTAGTTTTTTGGAGGGTACGGTTTGTCTTTGCATGTGATGAAAACTGTATAGAATCACTCAGCTCCACGCAACCCAGCTAGTTTGAATGCTTTTGTTGAATCATTTCTCACTTTCTTTATATAGGCGGTTTTTTGGATCTAATATAGATTTCCACGTATCGTACAAATTTAAATAATCCACGTATTCTTATTTCTGAGAGAGTAGGTTTGAGTTATCTAAAATACACAATCTTGTACTCAGATTTGTGTGCCTGTATCATTGGAGATTCACACGCTTGGAAGAGTCAAATGCCTCTCTTGTAAATCATTTTTCCATGCTCAGATTATATTTTGTATTGATTGTGGATTGGTGCGGCGTGCACATCTTAAGCTCCTTCCAGCCAGTTGTCAAGCCACTTTTCAGTGGATTCCATAATCTCTGCCACGAGTTTGTGAATGTGGAAGGTGTCTTATTAGAATTTATACACTAAGACGTGCTTGGTACGTTCGGTTTTGCTGCAGCTATATTGCTCCGTCTTTGGTCTGTACATCAATTCTTTTGTGAGGTTAAATGCATCTCATTCCTTTCCTTTCATTATTATTCCACTGATTTTTTTCTTATAGTTTTAGTTTTAAAAGTCAACATTATTATTATTAGCTCATCCTCATGTCATTTCTATGTTTATAGAATAATAAAAAGTAAAAGAGTCTCATTAGTCGGTGTTAAGAGGAAGTTTCTAATTATAACTTTAGTTATATTAGAAATGTATCTTATTATTGATCAACAATAGTGAGTAGATTTTTGTAAATGAGTCGATTGTCAAAAAGTCAACGAGTCAAAATATTGTAAAAATAAAAAAAAAATTGCCTCACATTTCAACTATTGGACACATTATCGCTTGTACGCGACGTCCAAGTGAGGGGGTGCATTTTCGGTGGTAACCGACACCCAGTAGTTTGTAAATGAGCCTCATTTCCATATCCACTAAGTAAGTAGCAGAACACCAAAGGTAGGAGGCATCGGAGGTTGGAGGTCATTCAGCAACCTCTCGTTAGTCACCAACGATGGGGCCGCACAGATGGTTTGGTGACATTTTTATGGTGTATTTGCTTTCAGCTTGTGTCGTGTGCTTCTTGTCACATTTTTTCAGAGTTCCAGTATCATTGTTCCTGTTTGCAATGTTTGTGATTGAATAAGTGGAAATTTCACATTGAGGGGGGGAATATGATCTCAATGTTCCATTTCCAGTTTTTAGTTTGTGCGTTAGCAACAGATTTCAATAGAATTTCCTATGTTATTCCCTGCAGTGAGATATTGATGAGGGCTAATAATAGTACTTGTCACATCATGATGTGGTTGTAGGTAAACCATTTGAAAACCTTCATTTGTGGTTTTTGGTAAACCAATTGTACAACCACCATTCTTGGTTGTTGGTAATCCATTTGCAAAACCATCACTTTGTGGTTTGTGGTAAACCAATTGCAAAACCACCATTCTCGGTTTGTAGTCGACCATTTGCAAAACCATCCCTGAGGTTTGTGATCATTTTGTGAAAATCACCAGATCATGAGCAAGTGCAAGTACAAAGGCAAGTTTTCCCCATGTTCGCACTAAGGGGGGGAATGTTAGGAAATATAATTAATTAGTGCTTCATTATTATAGATATTGTAAAGAGAATAATTACGTGAGTAATTATTCACACATTTGGTTGTATTATTTGATAGTTGTGATATTGTTGTGAGTTACAACAATATCACGGATATAGGTAGATTGTTGGAGCAACTTCCTAGAAGATAGGAATTGCATCTCATTATATATTGTATGATCCGGAATGAATTAGCAGTATTATTGAAGTATTATTCCTTGTAAATCTATTGTTGTGCTTTTCACATTTCTTGTCAGTTTTTATTTCTTTTATCTTTCACACCTGTCACTCACACTTTGCAACATTCTATCCATGTTTAATGAAATCAATTTCTTAACAAAAAATTCTTAAGGAATATCCATATATATAGTTGACTTGATTTGGTTGAAAGAACATGTGTGTCAAACATTAGATGTGTTATACAACTTTGATGAATGTTTTCAAGGACATGTATTTAGTAGTTGGAAAAATTTAACAAATTTAAAGAATCCTAAAATATATTTTAAAATATTTGTATCCTCGTGAATACAAATGAGATTTAGATGCACACTTTCTACAAAATAATGGATATTTTTGGAATAGACATTAAAGAAGTACCTGTGACACACAATTTATATGAAGGTCTTATATATGAAACACATATCAAAATTAAAAATAATTCACAATGTTTATCCAATGAGACTAGATAACGCTTTAAAAGTGATGAGCTTCTTAAGGCCATGGGAGAGGTGAATCTTATATTTTGGAATCCTATAGTAAGTAAGAAACTTATAAGTGATTTATATAAAAAAACACATGTGTACTCTCATTAAGCATTTTGAAAAATCAATAGAAATTAATGGAGTTCAAATTAAAGGTCTTCTTCAAAAGGAATTACTTTTTTCTTAGTCAACTCATTTCTGAATCACAATAGTTGAACAATATGAATTACTAAGTGAACCAACAAATAATATTGCAATTACACAACTATGGAAAAATTTGTATCCTAGTAGCATCCTACATGAAAGAATTAGTAAATATTTTTGATTGTATGAATTGTGTCAAACTATGATATGATGGTCAATGGAAGACGAAATGGTAGTTAACGCATTAACATTTGTTAAATCAAAATATTGAAACAAAATTGGATAAAAATATTGAGACTTGTTTGAGATTATATGTTTCACAATATGTTGTGGAAAAATTTCCCTATAAAAGAGCAATAAAAGTATGTAATTCTCTTACATAAAGGATATGGGTTTGTAATACTAATACAATTACTAACAAAGAAGACATGAAAATAGACATTATGGTTTAATAAAGTAATGAAAGGTTAGATAATAGTTTGGTTTTTGAAGAGCTAAATAGTCAATGATTGTCCGAGCTACCTGATTTCGACTAAAGATATATGAACATAGAATTTATAGAAGTCAAATTTCATATCACATTGTAAGTTTATAACTTGATAGTTATTATATAGTGGTGTTATTTATTGAATAATATTTTTAGTGTTGTCTAGTGCTTTTAATCAACGAATGTTATATTTATTTTTATTGTCTTTTAAATACAAAATAATATCTTAGCATATTATTATGTTAAAAAATAAATCCAACTTCAAGAATAATGATTTAAAATAATTTAATATCATACATAATTAAATATTTATGATCACAATATTATTTTATATGGAGAACTTATGCATGAATAAAATACAATTACAACACATAACATAGATTGAAACTCTCAATATCTTATACAATAAGGAAGATTAAAATTACAAGGACAATATATGTATTTGTGATTGAATACAATTTTTTTTTTACAACTATTTTTTTGAAAATTGTTTCCAAATCTAGATTTACAAAAGACAATTTTTTCAGTTTCATAGTGTAGCTTCACCCTTAAGTAGTAGATTCTTTTGATTGTGCTACTATATCTTATGTATTAGAACCTTCCTTTAATACACTTGACTTAACAAGATCCTTCGTGGTTGCATTTATATTCAAAATTATTCCATGTTATGGATTGGTTGCATCACCAGTTGAAAATAACATTCGATCCTCTTTTATTTTATTTTTCAACAATATTTCAGGGTCCATTCCATTCTCCTTTTTTATCCTTTTTAAAAAATTATTCTTCTTGTTTAAAGTAACAAGATTTTACTTCAAATCAACAGTTGCAGTTAAAATTTTCCTTTCTCTTTTTAAATGAATATCAAGAATTGTTTACTCATTATTCAAATTTTGATACTTCGATAACATTTTTAAAAATTAAAAATATTTTTAAAAACTTTAAAATATAATAAATCATATTTTAAAATTTATTAAAACTTACCAATGCCTTTTCTTTCTCTTTATTTGCAATAACTAAAAGGATCTTGTCTTTGGACCACATATTATGGTAGTCTTATGATTTGCATTTAAATTCTCAATTCTATTCAAAATTATATCTAACACATTATCATTGTAGGAATTAGAAAGAGAAATAGTACCAGATATAGCCTAATTCATCAAAATATCAAGCTCTAAAGATTCATTTTGAGCAGAAGAATATAATAAATTTCTATGGGAGTGGTTGTGAAATCAGTTATTTGT
This sequence comes from Taxus chinensis, assembly GCA_019776745.2. Taxonomy (NCBI): domain Eukaryota; kingdom Viridiplantae; phylum Streptophyta; class Pinopsida; order Cupressales; family Taxaceae; genus Taxus; species Taxus chinensis. The sequence continues at coordinate 196,150,523 of CM034152.1, read as the reverse complement.
TTCTTTTATAAAAAAATTATCCCTAAACTTCCAAATTTTCAATATCCTTCATTACCATATCATTAATATTTGTTAAACAATTATCATCTAAAATACTATCAAGTGAAATACTTGTTTTCTATTAATCTATTAATGAAATTTCTTTTGGAGAAGGTGTGTTTGATGTTGGTACTCTTATTGCAGAAGGTTTCCTTAACCCATAAATCATAACTTGTGGATAAAAAGTTTTATGGGCCTCCACCCTCTTTCAATCCCAAGATATATCTCATCCAAATCAATTTCATTTAGTACATAAGTAACTTGTGCATTCTGAATAGTTCCCAATGAAAAATATGGAAACTCATATGTTGTTAAATTAACAACACCCCTACTTGAAATTGCTATAGGAAACAAAATATGTTTCCATTACTCCTTTTCCTAACATTCTGTAGTGGCAGTGGTAGTGGTCTCAAACTAATAAATGGATTTAGAGGTGGAGGATGCACCGCAATTGTAAATCATATCATAAAATTGAAATGGAAAACATAATAATAATGGATGAATCAAAATTTTACATACCATTTTTACCAAAACATTACTTATATGTGTAGTTTATAGTTGTAATACAGGTGGAGCTTGTTGTCATGGTTATGGAGTAGAGAAAAATGATTGGGAGTAATAGTTTTGATCAAACCCTAATTAACCATTAAATTTATTAGTTTTTTCATTTCAAAAATATAACTAACTAAAAATAAATTAAAATTATAACTTAAATGTGAAACATACCTTGATGTGGTGAAGAGTGTTCTTGATACTATGTTTCATCAAATTCATACATTGTTCTAATTAGACTACCGCAAGGATATAAACTTGTGTTGTTGGAGGTGGCTGTAAAATTGTGAAAGTGAAGTATATTGTTTAAAAACAAATCAAAAACTAATATTTCTATGAAATTATATATACATTAAAACAATTTGAAAATACGTAAATACCTATGAATAGTGGCATACTCATTGAGTTGGTTGAACGACATGTTAAGAGACTCCTCATCCATTTTACTTGAGAAGTTCTTAATTGTGGTGTTTTTTACTCAAGATCCTCCCTAACAATATTTGAATTCCAAACTCTGGTGAGTAATTTCCTCTTATAGCAGCCTCTTTTCAGGAAGCAGTTGCAGTAGCTATGGCCTGTTATAATTAAATAGAATATTAATATATAATATAAACTATAAAACAATATGAAAATGAATGAAAATTATTAAGAATCAAACCATCATAAATTTTGTTCTCACCTCATATTGTTCAATTGTTATAGAAATATATGTGAAATTCATGTGGAGTGTTGTTAAAGAAGGGGTGTTGTGTAAATTGTAAAGTGATTCATAATATAATGGAAGAATAAGATTTTTGTATCTAATATAAGCAACGTCATTCAAAAGGCCATAACCTAGGTCAATTTTTAACATGGAGGATAATAAGGTACTCCAATCATATTTTGGTCTTCTAAGGTTAAAAAAATATAGGCCAAGGCCTAGTTTGGAATGTTCATATGTTGGCCCTATAAAACAAATCTAGCCTAGAAAAATTACAACATAGCATGCAGAAAAGGGTGATTGAAATCTTGTATTGAAATTTCCCTTTTTGAAGGATTTGGGGAAGTTGTAATGAAACGCAAATTTGTTAAATATTTAATAAAATAAAAAATGGTAAAAACAAAAAACAAATTTTTATAATATGATTATGAAAAAACTTACAAGTAGCTTCATCAATATACAAGTCATAGCGAGACTTCAAATACTTGATGTCATCATCTGTTAATATTGCCTTTGTTGTCATAAGATCTGCATCTTTGTGTGGAAGTTTTGTCAAACACTCGATGTCTTCAGGGGACATTCCAAAGGATAGTGTGTGGGAGGGGAGTTGAATGTGATAAGTACCCAAGGCACTGTCATAATTGGTCAACAGCTGGTTATGTGTTTTTTTAGCTTCTATTTGAAATTGAGGAATATACATTAAACCCATAAAATTGGCAGCTTTTATTCATCATGAAAAATAATTTAGATCTACTAGAATCCTGAGAAGTTTAGGAAAGATAAGTTTCCTATATACAAATTTATGTAGGTGAAGGGCCTATTGGAGCTCAAAATTACACCCTGGATATGATCATGAAAGATAAAGAATTTTGAGGCAACATGGAATGATCTCAACAATGTGGTACTTAAAAATTAAGATCAACCTCCAAAGAAGGCTAATTCATCTACATATCTGTTGGTGAGAAAATTTTTCGATAAGTAAAATTAGGTGTCTCCACCAACATTCACGGGGATATGCCCCTCTTCATTGAATGGTGTAGCTCCCATTATTGAGTGTAAAATAATCTAATCCTATCTAACTATTGCGGGGTGGCTAAATAGGCTGGGGATCACACAGGAACACTCCATTTAACTTGTGGAAAAAATCTTGTATGGGGTACAAGGGAGGAAATTACAGTGATGAGAGGTGAAGGAGAGAAATTAGGCAAGGGAGGTTATTTTGGTGAGTAGGTTAACTGCAGAGTTCACACCTAATAACCAGAGTAGTTGATCATTCAATATAGAGTAAAGCAACAATGAAGCTATTTAGTGAGATGAAAAAACCCATACCCAAAGTTATTAGATTCATTTATCAAAGATACAAAGATCTTTCTGGATAAGAGAGAGATAAAGAAACATGAGAAAGGGAAATGGAAGAAAATTAGCTTTCATTTATTATGCAGTGATGAGTACAAAACATCAATCAATCTACAAAAATTCACAATTGCTACCAGAATACTAAGTTTTAGGATCCTTTAAAATGGAGAAGCAATTTCAATTTATAGCAATGTGAATTGACCTCTCATCTCCCCCACATAACTATTCACGTTCCTATTCTACTTGTGACTTTTCATTTGTCCCTAGAAGAGAAAAATTAAGTATTTTACTTATAATTTTGAGAAAACAAATTTACAATTTATATCACTTAAGTGAATATGAAAAAATATAATGATTATGCTCAACAAAGAATTAGAAAGGGGAGAGAAGGAAGAGAGAGAGAGAGAGATGGAGGAGATGAATAAAATCCCCTCCTTGTGATGATCTAATTGAATGCCTCGATGCAGTCACAAACTATGGCCATCTATGATGAAAGAATCCTCCTCCTAAATGGTGAACACTCATAGACTTGAACTCTTTGGCATCATGAGAAACCTCCTTTTGAATTATCAAAAATTGTAGCCCATCCAGTACATTGAGTGAAGAAGTGAGAAGAACTTGATCACTAATTCAATGAAGACAATGAAGGATGTCCTCACAACCTTGATCAAACCATGAAATTATGCCACTCCTTTTTGAAAAATCTTGCATATGAATAAGGTCTTAAAATAACTTGCTCATACAATGCAACCATGATGTTTTTGCCACCTTGAGGACATTGATGACAAAAATTATGGAGCCAACCTATATGAGTCATAATTCATCTTTCACTCCTCAGAGAGCATGAATTTATCATTAGTGTTCCTATGAGGAAATATTCAGATAGATGGTCACCACTTAGTGATAGGTGGAGAGTTATGGGAACTTCCAACATTGGAATTTCCTATTTGTGACACCATATGCTCGCCACACCTGTGAAGGATGGGATTTACTTACAAGTTGAAGATGTGACCTCTGTGGAAGCTTGAACTAGCATTGCATAGAGAGGAGAAGACTATGTGATCATCTTGAGCTCATTTTGATCATTTACTATTTTTAGCACGTTCCCCATAAGTTCGCATTCTTACCAAATTTTCCAATTTTTGCTAAATTGGCCATTTTTGACTATTCTGCACTTGAAGGGGTGTCTTGAGATACCAAAAAATGTTTCCTCGAACTTACTATTATTAGTAAGCTATGTGGTAAGGACTTACTAAAAATATAAATTGGTCTTCCCGATGTTTTATTTGTAAATGGATAAGATGAAATCACTTGCGGAGTTTTACATAATTCATTTCGAATTTGTATTCCAATTTTTGTGAGATTCCACCCACTAGAACCATGCGGGAGAAAGGTGGGGGCACATTTTTATGTCCCCCTTGTCCCCTTGGAATGGGACAAAAGGGACAAAAAAATGCACCCTATTCTCATGGTGACAAGTGGAAGAAATATGGTGTACCTTGGAAAGGAGGGGGATAGGAATATTACAAAATGTTCTTACAAAGGCCTATGAGGGTCATGTGGTGGGTCCAGGAGCCTCAGCCTCATGTTGACATGTGGCACTGGAAAAAGTTTCTAAATGCGAGAGCATAACTTGGGAAGTACCATGAAAACAAAGTTTTCAAAGTTCTTGGAGGTATTTTTTGGAACTTCTTTATATTATTTGGACTAAAAACAACATTTTGAGAAGAATGGTATGGGTCCCATGCTCTAATTCTTCCTTAAACCCCCTTAAAAATATCCTTTTTCTCGGGATCACAGGGTGTTCCTGCTTAAAATGAGTTGTGGAAATAAGCACCTTAGTCTTGTGAAAATTATTAAAGCACCATCATGTAGATACTTGAATTATATTTCCAATTATATCTTGTTTGTCCCACAACTCATTCAAAATCTCCCATAATCATCTTTCGAAGCTTAGGGGATTTTTGTATTGTAAGCTCCTTCACCTCCAAGAACCCACTTTTTTCTGAACTTATTCCTAAACCTTCAAATATTCCCTAAATATTCCTAAATCACTTTCAAAATGTTCTCATCCTTTTAATACCACTCCCTGATGAGTTTTATCCTTCAACTCTGTCCCAGAGAGTGTACACCCACCTTAGAAAGGCTAAAAAAGCCATTTCTAAGTCCACTGAGAAATTTGCCTCGACAGACACTATATCGAAAGGATCTCATGATCTTGTTTCCATATTTCCAAGACATGGGAAAGGTAATTACAACACATGAGAGAACTAAAAGGATTGAGATAGACTTGCCACAAAGCATGAATTTATCTGGAAGAGTTCCCATGAAGGTTTACAATCCAAAATTTTGACACTGGGGTCCATTGTCATGCTTGAAATTTTAAATTTTCATGTTGCAAATTTGTATGACAACATTATCCTAATGAAAAAATACTCTTACATATGAAATCAAACCTAATATAAACATATAAGTGACCATAGTTAGAGAGAGATGCATGTAAGGGAAATCTTAAGCTAAAAGAGGTGATAACACCAAGGGGGTAGACACTCTTTTTGAGGAAAAAATGGGAAGGAGATGAAGAGGGAGAGGGAAGATAGATGTGCCATAGACCTAAAACTATATTCAACCTTTCTTTTCACATAAACACAATAAAATGAAACCTGCAAGTGAGAAATAGATGCACAACACAACACAATATCAATAGAGAAGAAAAATGCAATGAAAAACAAGTTAGGTTAGAGAAATAACCAAAAAATGTGATTTTATTTCCATAACAGTATGCACAATCCATTATAATGAAGGTGGAAAGCACAAGAACCCAATGCAAAAGCACAAAATGAAGGTTTGTAACTCATATATGCTCTTGTAACCATTTTTGCATGGTGTCTTTACAAACTGAGAGAGCCCCCCCCCCCCCCACCCCATTTTTACAAATGAAATATTTTTACAATATATAGAGAAGAGGAAGAGAAATAGGAGGGAAAATAGATAAGGGTATGTTAAAATGAGTTTAAAAACCAATCAAATGCATTAAACACCTGTAATACCATGTGGGCACCATGCTGATCCATCCTACCATGTCATTCAACATGTATAAGGAGGTATGGGCACCAATCATCAATAAATTTGGTTGGTGAGAGTGGTTGAATGTTTTTACAATACAAAAATTCCCTTTTTCCTCTAAACCCGTGTTTACACTTTTGACCCCCTAAACTCAATCAAATCCTAGATTCTTAATCCAAAATGAATCCCATGGTGAGATCTTTCCAACTCCACCATTTTTATCAAATTTGGAGTGCTTTTGTGAAACATATGGCTAAAAAACATCTATCACTTCGATCAGTGGTATCCCCTACTGAAAATATGCCTTAGTCCCTATCTTCATCTCCCTTGTTCTATGGGTTAGGATATCCTGTGAAACACTAAGTTTTTGAAGTTCGTGGTACACTTAAAAATAGTGTTTTACAAATTTTTTAACAAAATCCTTCTTAGTACAAAATTGATTTTGCAAGTTGTCAAAATAGCATGGTATTTATTTTGGACAACATTTTTGATGACTCAACGAGGTTATCTGCATGTTATATATAAATATTAGTGGCCTTTTGAGCATCCATTGGGCATGGATTCTATCCTAAAAAACTTGAAAACTTGATCAAAACTTGAAAAGCTTGCCCTTGGATAAACATGAAGCACTGCATTAGCTTAACATTGATCTGGAACTGACTTGGAATGCTCTTAAAGCTAATTTCTGGAAGTTATGGATATGCTTTGTAAACCATCCTAAAAAATTATTTTTGACCAAGGAAGAAGCATGGGGAACTTGATTTGTAACTGATCATGGCACTGAATGAATGCACTTTAAAACTGCCCCAAAATATGATCTTGCCAAGGTTGAAGAATCTGAAGCATTTGGTCCTTAATGAGAGTGGAAAACTATCTTGAATTGGACCAAAACACTTGAATCTACCATGGAACCTGATTTGGAATGGATTGTGAAAAAACAACAAAAACTATGTTCAAAATGGAAAATTATACATGTTCCAAGAGGAAGCATGCAGAATGTGCAAAAGCACTTGTTTTTTAATAAACAAACTGAATCTACTCCTATTCTAACCAAAGGAAAAGGGAGCTTAAAAATTTGATACAAGCTATGAGTAGTTTCCTTTCCTTATAAAATGAGACCATGTGATTAATTTGGAAATAAACATGGTCTTTAATGAGAGTGTAAAATTGTCTTGAAATTGATTTCCCTCTCCAATTCTCAAAGAATCAATTGAATATAGAATAAATACCTCCTCTAATCATTCTGCATTTGGCTTTTGGAGGTGTGACAGATGACATTTGGTACTTTGATGGTCTTCCTCATGCTCCAAAGTGGGGATGTTTCTACTTCTTGTGTGGCTCTAAACTAGACAAGTATCTAATTGGGCATGGAATGGTCCTTATGTTTTTCCCATGTTCTCTACATGTAAATCCAAGAAGGGTGTTACTAGGATCACTTTTCTCTCCCTCATAGTGGATGTTTTCAAGATGATAAAAACTATATTCTACTTCTTTTGTAAAAAAATAATTCTCTTCCATGATGAATTCTGATTTGTAAATGGGGTCATCATGTTTTTCCTCATCGTCAAACAAAAGGTTTGACATTTCAAACTCAAACCAAAAAAACATCATGAAGATCAATCTGCTCAGCTAGGTTGATCTCTTCTTCAACATGCTCTTCTTCATGATTTTCCTCCAAATCTAATTTGGATGAAATAAGCAAGGAAAAATTTGTATTCATTATAATTTCTTCCTTTTTCTCATGTCCAAGGAAGAGTTTAGTAGCAAGAGGCTCTTTGTGATGGAAGATAGATGATGAGAATGCAAAATTAGTGAGTTCAATATGTTCTTCCTCACTAATGCAATCTTCCAAACTTGATAAAACCTCAACCTCTCTGTGGTCTGAGTATGTATAACACTCCCTTTGGATCTCATATTCCTCGTGCTCCTCCTATGATACATTAGATGTAGGAAAATATTGATCAGTATATTCATTTTCAACTAAGGGAAATAAGCTCTCAGTGATCTCTTCTGCATCCAGGCCTTCTGAAACTAATTTTTATTCTTCTAATGTTGAATTTTAAAGATGTAAAAAATTAGAAACCTCTAAGAACATGGTTCCAACATGTAAACTACATTCAAAATAAAGATATTGTTGATCCTCTTCCTCTGTTTGTTCTTCTAAAAACTCATCCTCTTTGCATTTTTCTCAAACCTATCCTCTATTACAGGTTTGACCAGCTGTGGGATTTTCTTAGATTAAAACTTTGATATCTAATCCTTCATGTCTTACATCTGATCTCCTCTGCATGGATCCTCACTGGAATACCTCTCAAAGGATTCTTGCACATATTCTTTCCCAGAAGAATGAAGAACATTCCCACTTTTCAACAAATGTCTAGCTTCATCTTTAGAAATTCTTGGGCAACGGGATAAAAAACTAATTGTACATCTATATTTTTGGATGGTATATAATTATTCATGGTTTTAGTATTATTTTCATGAGGCTTAGGCACACAATAATTTGGGACCATAAAGGGAGGGAAGGCTTAAGCTTAGGCTTATCTTGAATGGTTTTAAATAATGAAGGGGGTGGAAAATTTTGTTGTGGAGGAGAAGGGATAGTAGGAGGGGCCTTAAGAAAGCCAAGAATATGATATTTTGGTTGAGTAGGTGTAGGTTGAAAAGGGGGAATGGGAGGGCTAAAATATAATAATGTAGGATTGCCCCGTTGATAGGGTTCCTTATAACTAGATGTTTTAGCTTTCCTTTTTTCAATCGCTAACAACATTATGCTCAAAGTTTTAACCATTATATTTAGAGTTTTATTCAATACCTATAGCTTATACTTGTAGACGCAAAATATATGTACTTGGGTACATTTCTAGGTCCTAAATCATACTAACATATACATGATTCCTAAGAAAGAAAACTAGTAATTTACAATGTCGTCTGGGACTTTTGCTTTGTCTTTTATACTTTTATTCACCTTACACATCCCTGTCGATATTTGACTAATTTATCTTTTATCGCCTCATACACTAGCGTACATTTAGGACAGAAGCACACAGGTGCTCCTATCCCTTTTGGGTGCTCCTGAACCTTTCTATCCCTTTCTCACTTGTTTGAGTCTCTTTTAATTCTTGGGAATCTTTTACACTTTTGGGTTGGCCTTCTAGTTATCAATTACAAAATTTAAACAAGGGAATCATATATATACATAGTTATAGATCTCAAATAAGGGGACAAGCACTAGCATTATCTACTATCACCTAAGCTTGCATCCAAAGGCATACGAGCACTACAAAGAATCCATATAGCACATTCATACAAGGGACAAGGGTTTCACTTTGCATCACTCTATTTTATTCCATCTCACATAATTTATACATTTGATATATTCTAGATCTAGCCTGCTACCACTATGCAATTTACACAAGGAAATCCTATGGAATCATTACACACACATTCACACATAACTACATGGATTCTGAAATGTAGTGCATCACTCAGTACTCATTTCACTCTTTGGGTGACCTTCGAGGTTAGTCTAACTCCACATTCTACATATTTTTTAATAGATTTGATGTGGTTCGTAGACATGTGTAGCTAGGTATCTATTTTGTAGGTTACATGTGTGAACAAAAACATTGGAACAAATCCATATTGACAAACAAATATCAATAATGAAGCTTCTATTGCATGGAAAAGATCATAACATGAGCATCTAGGTGGACACTAGTGCCTAGATCCATTCACTAGCGCTCAGGCACTCTTGTCCTCCCGTGGAAACTTTTTTCATACACATTTATGGGTTCTAGAATCTCCATTTAACTTTGAAGACATTTCTTCCAATATATTCCATCTATTCACCTACCTAGATCATCTCCATATTGTGTGAAATTAGCTAAATCACCCCTCTCTCTCTTGATTATGGTTTCATATTATTACATGTTTGTTGCATGTCCATTTAGTGTTTTTTAATACTTGTATATCATTCATTATAATAGTTACTATAAAATTAAGATTTAATTCAAATTTAGTGAACCCACTCACTCGAACCCTACCTTCCTTCAAGGTCTTCTTTTTATGTCTATCACCCGTAGTGGTTGTTTTGGTCCCTTTGAGCACATTGAGCTTCCTCCACCAAACTGTAAGTTCTCTAAACCAAGGGATGAATCTTCTAATCATTTTCTTAACTTAAATAACGTTCCTCTTGAAAACATTGAAACTTATGAAAGTGAACAATCATATGATGAGGACACTAACATCGATCAAGAATAGTTAGAAAAGCTCACTAATTTCTATTTTGCTTTATGTGAGCACCCTACACATATTTCACATGTCCTGAATGATCTACTTGTTGTAAAACATGCTTGATATACTACCTCTTGTGGGTTCCTCCTCGGCCACCATGGCCTTCACACCACCATCCACTATTCCTATTTCTGTAGCTATAACTACAAATCCTCTCCCTCCTCCCAATAATTCCCACACACAACTTAGTTCCTCTTCAAGCACTTATGACCTATCTTCTTTATACCGAGATCTACAAATCAAAATTCGTCAATTACAACAAGCTACTTCACATTCTTCTTCATCTCTAGATTCCTCACTACTCCTTCATACCCCTTTTTCACCTGCCATATCCTCTTATCCACTTCCTCCTAAATTTATTGCACCCAAGCTTCCAACCTTCAATGGCCATGGTGACCCTCAGGAAAATATTTGATATTTTCATGTGGCATGACTTGACTATGCAAATGACCTTACACTAATGGCTAAATTATTTCCTAGAAGTTTGTAAGATTACGCTATGCAATGGTTATATGATTTACGTTTTCATTCAATAACCTCTTTTACATACTTAGCTGATGCTTTCCTCACACATTTTTCTATCAATATAGGTACTAAGATATCTTATGCACAACTTGCTTAACTCAAACAAGGATCTAATGAATGTTTAGTAGACTTTGTTTTGTGCTATAAAAATAATCTTGCTAAGATGATTAATGTACTAGCTGATTCTAAATTGTAAGATCTCTTTATTCAAATTATCTTACCTCCGCTTGAAAAGAGTGTCATCTTTAATACCTCTCCCTCCTTCGATCAATTATGCCATGCACTCAAATTACATGAAGGTAAAATTTTATCCATGGGAAAATTAAAATACTATGATGTTGTTTCATCCTCATATTCTAATAGGTTTCAAGATAAATCTATCTTAAAACCATCTCTTAAACCCACTAAAGCTAAGGCCATTATTAACATTGTTTTTACACCATAAAAATTCCAATTGCAACCCATGAGGCATATTTTACTGAACTACCTTACACACCTCAGTTTTCATTACCACAACTTATTGAAAGTGGTCTTATTATTATTCCACCACCACTCAACCTCGATCCTTATTGCCCATGTGGACATAACTACGATGAAAATTCACACTTTGCCTACAAAAAATGCATTAGGCATTCTACTAATTACTGCTTTAAAATTAAACATATTATTCAAGATTTTATTGATAATAATACAATTGAACTCCCTGAGCCATCTACTTCCAAACTGGTCAATGATAACAAAAAACTCAAAATATTTAATGACCCATTGCTCAAGCACGAATATCAACCTAATGACTCTTTTACAAACCATACATATCATGTTGTGCCTCCTTCTTCATTGGGGCCTCTTGAATTTCTTGTTGTTACTGCTGATGTACCGCTGCCAATCATCAAAATCTCGGATCATGATTATCAAACTACATTTTCTTCTGATTCATTTCATATCAATGCTTCTATTAGTACCTATACAGTCAATAATACTATGGTCTCACCATTGGCACTTACCAATACATGCTCCATGGAACTTATTTTAGCTATCAAATGTACCACCTCTCTAATCACATTTCTAGTTCCTAATTCTTATGGTCATGTCATTCTTCCCATCAAAGTTGGGTATCTTACTATAATTACACCATTCTTAGTTACCTCTAAAATATTAGGTTGTGACATGCTCTTAGGTCTTCCTTGGCTCCATGTTACCTAAGATATCCCTTCTATGCATCATTTTTTCCTTAAGTACATCCATAACAAACAATTTACCACCATCAAAGGTATTCCACCACGTACAACATTATCTCATCCCAATTTTGTTGATATATTTGCACCAAACATGACATCTAGGCCTCTTATGCCTCTCAAGTATAAATGCACTCTTTCACCTAGCTCTCCTATTTGCACATGACCTACATAATGACCCTTTCATCCTCATCAATCCATTATTCCACCCCACCAGCCTAAGTGCCCTACTCAAGAAACACCTTCTCCACATTGGTTCCATTCACGTGTACATAATTATACTCCTACACCATTGATCCTAGATTATGGTCACATGCCTTTATCTCCTTGGATATCAAGTGGGGGGCCTCACCCTTTTCTATTATCAAATAGTATTCTATCCATACACACTGAGGGGGCATTGTACTCCCCCCCTTCATTCACTATTAGTTGTCTCTATTTTCTATTACTACACTTCACACTTCATGCTTCCTATCTAAATATTTTCAAGCATTCACACATCTTTAGTATATTATACTGTCATTACCCGATGACGCACTCTAGTGCTATGGTTCACACTTGATTGTTAAGGGTACACTTCATCTATGAACCTCACATTCTTTACTCTCGCTACACTTTGAGATCAATACTTCACAATACATCTTTCATAACATCTAATAATATTTCTCTCACTCTGTGCTTCATGGCTAGCTTTCAGAGCATCACCACATCATTGGTTCACATACTTCCTCTTCAATACTTGATGATGCACTCTAAGTTCCACATTTCATACTCAACTATTGAGGGTCCAATTCTTAAATGAACCTCACATCACATTATTTTCACGCTCAGTTCTTTGCGATAAAACTTTCCTAGCATCTTCTATCTCACATCACACTCATTTCCTGATAACACACTCTTATTCTATGGTTCTATTATCACCGAATCACAACACCCTCTGATTTGCACAAGATTGTGTGCTTGAACTCATGGCGTGACTGGGTAACATGGGTACTATCTCCAAGTTGTGGGAGTTTCTACTCTAGATAGACCTCTAGAGAAGGTCGGTTCCTCTTCTTAATCTAGTGCAAACTAACTCTACTGAAATAAAATTACCGACTACTCCTAATATATCAATTTCCAAGGGACCAAGGAGAGAGAAACAACATAAAAGTAAAGGAAAACTACACTAAAGGGGTGATGAACCAAAATAAGGGTACGAGGACAACTCCTTAATGTGTGAGAATGGAAGCAAAACACAAGTTAGAGAGGGTGATAACAACTCTCCTCAATCTAACAGTAGCATTCAAAATAACATTCCCATGCAGTGACACAATAATAATGAATCCCTGCAAGGAACATAGATAGACACAATACACTTGTAATAAGATTGAACAGGTAAAAAGAAAGTAAATAAACACAGCAATGAAAGATACATCCACAAACTTATATCTATTGCTTCATTAATATGCATAGTTCAACTTTTTTACAAAGTAAAGGACTAGATAACCATGCAAAGGATCCACTATAAAGGCCTATAACACATTGGCTTCACAAAGAAAAATGGGTAGAGTTTTTCTACTCAAATCATCCTCTCCCTACAAATGAGAGAAATCCCCAATTTATAGAAAAGGGGCTGAGGAAAGGGGAACAAGAATTCTTGGATTTGGCCTTTGCATCAATTGCAAGGTACCCAAAGTGGGTGAAAAGCATGATTATAACTTGAAAAATCCTCCCCATACTGCCCATAACTTGGAGTAGTGGAGAAATGTCCATCCATGCCCATTAATTGCACTCCCAACCACCACCTAACTACCAAATTAAAATGGGTTTATTTTCTACAAAATACACCCTCTAAACTTCATCAATCCCTATATTTTTTGAATTATGTGTGTAGATCTCAGAACCAAAATTCCAAGGAGACCAATTTTGTCTGATTTGGCTAAGAAATGCAAAATTTATGGCCTCCTGAGTAGATGTAGCTGTTTAGGGTTTTGTTGGCCATTTCTTCCTCTTCACGGGATTGTGTAATTAATCCGTTTGTTAAATGCATCATTGAAAATATTTTCCCTTTCCTCAATGTTTTTCATATGTTTTAGAATGATTTTACATTAAATTTTGGTGGGCCCATCATATCTTCATTCTTTCTTGTATGGAAAAGGGCAGATATTGTTTTAATGTTTTGCATAGAACATAGCCAGCTCGGCCAACTCGGCTGAGCTGGCTATTTATTTGTATTGCCGGTCATACCTTATGTCACCCATATTTTCATTACTCCAACTCGGTGGGTTGTTTGCAATGTGGGTTGACCGCCCTCTACGTATGCCAAGATCCTTTAATATCTTTGACCCCTACTAATACATAATTGACTTGGCCATGCAACATTCCACTCAGAGCCGACTCGGTATACATTTACTCCAACTCAATACACATCCTATCTTTTCGGCAACTCTATTTTTATCCAAATTTCCATCATTTCGAGAATTTACCATATCGACACTGTGTGGCCACTACTGACTTACCCCTTCATGCCAACGGGCCCGTTTACCTCCTCAAGCTCAACACCACCTAACTCCTCACCCGCCGAGTTGAGGCTTCTCTGCGCACTGAGTTGGCTATCCTTTTACCTCGTGGTGAGCCCAAATTTTCCTTGTTGTGTGGATTTCTTGGTGGGCCCCTGGCCTGCATCATGTTCTTGCTTGCGCCACGTAGGCTCTTGCGACGCCTCCATGTCTCCCTTCCTTGTTTGACCATCCTCGGTCTTGATACATGACACATTCACTGTAGCATGTTCCACGTGGAGGAACCACGTTCCTTTGGGGTCTCCATCCTTCCTTTCTTGGTTGAAGATGTGCTGAGGGTCCACATGGCAGCCCCTCGCTATGCTTTCCTCTTCTGTGACCTTGTAATGAGCTCGGTCACCTCAAGCTCAGCTCGACATATATTCCTTTTGCCACCGGTTTGGCCATTTCTTCATCATCAAGAATGGTATGGAGCTTGATCATTCAACTCAGCATCCTGTATTCTTCAAATACTCCGTTGAGCCTCACTAGTATTGCTCAGAATGAGCTTGACCTAGATTATAACAAGCTCTACAAACTTTCCCTACCTTACATTGTGAGGGACAACTTGATGCTTCTTTATGGCTCACTCTTTGCTATTGAACCTATCGCGAGATCTCCTTCAGTGATGCAGTTTTGCTTCAAATTGATGACTTTCAAATGAGCTAGCTGTTCCTCTATCAATGGAGTCCCTTGAGCCTTCCATTGAAACATTTCAATGCATTAGCTACAAAACTTGTAACAATTGAGCTCTTCATAGATTCAGCTCATGGTGCACAATTTTACTATCAAATAACTCAAACTTCGACTCACTTTTTGCGTTCGAATAATCAACGGTCGATTTTGGAGCAAGATTTGGTGGAGATGCATTTGACTCATCTACAGATGAGCTCTCGTAAGGATACATAGGGCTTGGCCATGTCTTTGTGCAACTTGGTCTTTCATAAGCTTTTCGACCACTTTTTCTTCAATGGGGCTCCATGATAAAATAACTTGGGAATCTTGATATACTTATGGCTTGCTCTTGTGAACTCATGAGTCCATAAAACTTGATGGGATCTCGTTCAAGGGTTTGGTGGTAACTTAAAGCACTTAAGTAGCTCGAGTCAAAGCCTTGTAAAAGATGCAACTTGGTCTAAGATTCATGATTTGGGATTCTTGGTGATAACTAGAAAATAGATTAGTTGTCTTTGAAGATAAAATAGCAAGTTGGCCCCATTAACCAATCACGGGTGCCAGCCATTCTGTACCTTAACTAGGGTAGTGAAATTCGGTTAACATTTTAACTAGCGGGGATTTCCTACTAAAGTTCGATGACTCAACTTCTTGCATAGATATATGTGGGCATGAGTCTTCATGGTTATTGTAACTAATCTAAATTATGATCAACTTGGTTTCAAAACATTGGGGATGTCGCTGCCTGGTTTTGGTTTCCATATGCTCGACACTCTCAATTTTCGTAAGAAAATATTGAAATCAAAATTTGTGAGAGTGGAAATTTCTTAAAACCTTAATTTCAGTGGATAACAATTTGGTGACCACGAGGCTGATGATGAATACTAAATGAAGCATCGCCTCAACAACTGATTTTATAGCTATCCAATCATGAGCACTAAATTTCTTGGTAATCATGAAGATGTTGCAGAATGAGCTTTGAAAATCTGTCAGCTTGGACATCAGTTTAACTCTTCTAAAAGTCTGATTTTTTGTTCCTCGCATTCTGGATTGCCTCATGACTTTGACATTTGCTTCTGTTGGGAACTAATTGAAGGCAAACTGACCATTCTTCAAACCTTCGAGAGGGGTGATAAACTCAGTTGCTAATATGAAGAAGCGAGAAATGATAAATTGAAATCTTCTCCTTATCTTGATTGGTGAAGGGCATCTACATTTGGGTCCTTTGGAAATTCTAAAAATCTGCCTTGATTTGAATTTAGTTGCTTTGCTTTGCAATTTCTTTACTGTAATTTCTCTTTCTGAGAGCATGGTGAACTGGATACAAAGCACATACTAGAAGAAATAGGACATGTGCAACAACACTTAGGGAAATTGAAACATACTCTAACAACAATACGATGTGCACAAACACTTAAAGGAATAAAAATCTAAACTAATATGTACAAGGGTGAGACATCTTCCTTTCAGTAGTAGTGCATGAGGTAGATTCCATTAACTGGAATTTACAGCTCTTCATCATCCAACTTAGCTAGTCGGAAAGCATTACTACCCTTACATTCGATGATCATGTATGGGACACTCCATATTGCATCAAACTTGGAATGTTTTC